>CM055069.1:40921311-40947046 GCA_029204045.2 Tillandsia leiboldiana | reverse complement strand
TACACAAAACTACAAAACTCGAGCTTGGGGTAGCAGCTATCTAGTCGGCGATCCTCTTACCTCGATCCTGGGAGGAGGGTCCCGCAACTCCAGCAGATGACTCTGCAAAACAAAGGGGACAAGAAAAGGGAAAACAGTGGGGGTCAGAACTACTATAAAGACAGTAGCCTCCCCTAGTGGGTAAACCTCAACTCAAAACTCATACATGCCCACTAGGACTACCAGAGGCTAAAAGAATAAATGCGGTAACTATGAGTATGACTCCTGATAAAAGCTACCACTAATATGCCTCTACCTGCCCAGCTAAAGATAGCTAAATGTATGCATCGGAATATCGAAGCCTGCCACATCGGGTATGCCAGCCTACGCATAACACCGATATGGGATAGGAGTCTCAATGTCCGCCGAATCGGGTATGCCAGCCTACGCATAACGCCGATATGGGACAGGAGTCTCAAGGTCTGCTAAATCAGGTATGCCAGCCTACGCATAACACCGATATGGGATAGGATTCTCAATGTCTGCCAAATCGGGTATGCCAGCCTACGCATAACGCCGATATGGGACAGGAGTCTCAGGGTCTCAAGTCTGCAAATCGCGCACTCTGATCTATAAGGAAAAGTACCATCCCCCAAAGGAAGCCCAAAACCCTCTCCCCGAAACCCAAGTATCTGACTACACTATCCCAGCCCCTGCTCTAACCCGAGCACAATATCCCCTATGTCTAAGTGACTGAAGAAAGAATGAAACATGGTTTCTCCTAAGTCAATTCCAGCATGATAGTGTAGCAGAAAAAGGTGGCCTATCTAGGTGACCATTCAAGCATGCAAAAGTACTTTTCTTAATGAACCATTTTAAATACTCTAACCACATACCCCAACCTTTCATTTAACATTCAACAAGATAGGGATTTAGCATAATTTCCAAGTAATTATACTACATATTTAAAGCATGGACACACCACTAATTAACTTGTAGTTTTCTAACAATGCGATTATTAACGAAGGGACCAAGATTTCATACAAGCATGCTAAGTCCATCTCACAGTTCTAATAACAGCCTGATCAAGAGCATTCTAATAGGCCTAGTGATAAATCACAAATAGGAGGTTTACAACATCACCCACCTCGAGCGCTAATCCCAGTTCCCAAAAGCGAAACCCAAGCTCAGTCCAAAAACTCCCCACCAATCTGTACAAAATACCCCAAAGGAAAGTACATAAGCTATTCATTCACAATTCCCAGAATCTGTCCCTTAATACCACAGTCCAGAATTCACCAATTTTTACCTGTGAAAAATGCCCAGAAAAATACAAGGAAAATACTGTCGCGATCCTCGCGACGAGCCCGTCGAAACGAGTACCTGCACGCCCAAATCGGAGTTTCCTACGCTGAGATAAAAATCCGACAAGAGAAACATCCCAATCCAAACTGTACCAAATTTCTGTAACAAAGAACCACAGAAAAAGGAGATTCTCACCCTCGTCCAAAAACCAGAAAAATCTGAGAAAAATCCAGGAGACTCCTTGCCAAGTGTAGATGAAAATTACCTCTTGAATCACCTCGATCCGACGTACGAGCGAAAAGATACGGCAAGAACACTGCGGTGCTGTCCAAAAGTCCGCGACGAAAAATGGGTCAAATGGGTGCTCAGAAAACTCCAAGATCAGCACGGAAATCGAGGAACCTCAAAACACAGGAGTTGAAGTCCTACCTGTCGTGAGTCCAACGGCGCAAGAATCGGCGAAATCCGATGTCGGGGTGAGTCGGAGGAGTCCAAACACTGAGAAGGGGCGAAGAAGATCGCCGGGGAAACAAGCGTCGCGCCGCGCCGTAAAATGGTGAACCTCGGGAAGAGTTCCTCCAAAAATCCTCAAAGTTCTCCAAAGGGTAGTGCATTGAGGGAGGAAAAACTTTGCTGAAGGATGCTCTGCGAAAATGGGGTCCAAAAAGCCAAAAGAACGAATAGGGGAAGCTATTTATAGGCCCAGCCCATAAGCTGCCGGGCCGGGTTTTCGGGCGCAACTTTCGGGCGCACTGCGCCCAGAAACCCGGTTGTACGCTTCCCGTCCGACGCGCCCGAAACTCCCAGGAGCGGCCACATCACCCCAAACAGGGGACAGCAAGTCCCCGCGGCCCGCTGTGCGCCGCGTGTCCCCTCGCGGTCAGCGGGGGTAGGTACGGCCGCCCAACCGCGAGGCAACACGTGGCGCACTCGAGTGCGGCCGACCGTCCCGCCTGGCGCCACTGTGCGCGCGCAGTCCCGAGGCGCCCCCCCCCGCACACCGTGGACCGCGCCCACGTGAGCCAACGAATCCGAAGCCGCCACGTGTCATGCGCCCGGTCCACCGCAACCCCGCACAATCGGTGAACCATGCCGCGTGCGCCGGCCTATCAGGGCACGCCACGCGTCTCCCGCCCGCGGTCCATGCACCGCCGCGCCACCCCGTGGACCGAGCTGCGTGAGCCGGCCAATAATAGGCCGCCACGTGGCTCAGGCCGGTCCACGAGGCTCCCCCATGCACCGAATAACCCCGAAAACTTCCGGAAGCCCGCTTTTGGTCATCCGGACTCCAAATTCAACAAGCAAATAGCCGTTTTCAAGCGTTTTTCCGCGCTGAATCCAAATCCAACCTCAGATTGGCCCAAAACCTTTTCTAAAATTCGGCAAATGCAGCCGAAGGCCAAATCAGCTATCCAAGTCTCACAAGGTCCATCTGTGGCACCCCTTTGATGCACCATGGGCCAGACACACCAACACTAGGTGTTCTACACAGTGGATTCATCGGAAAGTTGCATGGGAAAACCAGAACACTACACGTACTTTCCAGTACGCATAATTTGTTCCATCGAAGAACGGAGGTCTGTTGATGTTTTCACCTTCAACCATTGTTTACAACCCTATTCCCGCTCTGATACCACTTGTTGGGTTATGTATAATAGGATCTAAATAGGGGAAAAAACACCTAGAGGGGGGTGAATAGGTGTAAACAATAAACACTCAAAAATCTTTGCGATATAAAACCCAATGCGGAAAAATAAATAACACGCAGAGATTTTTACGTGGAAAACTCCAAACCGGAGTAAAAAACCACGGGACCGATAACACGGTGAAATCCACTAGAATTAAACACGTACAAGGTGATATACCGTACTCACAGACGACTCAACCTTTTCCATACGCTCCTAGTTGATCTTCTCCGCTCGCTCCACGACGCTTCTCGAATCCACGATCTGCGTCCAACGCCGAATCCACGGCGTCCAACGTCGAGTCCACGACGTCCGACCGAATCCACGGTCTTCACCCAGTAGCACGCTTCGAATCCACGAACGTACCTCGCTCCGAATCCACGAGAGCGGTAGCACCTTGAATCCACAAGGCCACGCGAGTCCACGCGCCGATTTTGGGGTAAATCGTTGTTTTTGGGTGGTGATGATCCGCCGAATACTTAGATTAGAAATAGATCGAAAATACCATCTAAGTATTCATTGATTTGATTCTACTCAAAATGTGAGTATGAAAACCTAGAATCAAATCAATCACTATAGATGAAGAAACATAAGATAGAATCTATGATTTCCTTTCTTCTCTATATGTGGATCTTAGGCCGTATATAAGATGACGGTTTTTAGGTTTAGCGGCTTCTTTTTGGATTATTGGATTAGCCCTAGAAAAAGAATCATAGGGTCTATTTATAGGTTAGAAACCCTTGGAAAAAGATAAGGATCAAAAACTATCCTTTTCTAGAATTTTACATGACGACGATCCGGATCGGAGTTCGGCGATCCGGATTGCAGTAGCGAGAAAAACAGTTTCCAGAAAAATGAAGGTTCGGGATCCGGATCGAAGTGCCTGATCCAGATCGTTCATACAGTTCACCAAACATCAACGTTCGGGATCCGAATTGAAAAGCCTGATCCGGATCGTTCAAATAAAAAGGTAAACCCAGTGTTCGGGATCCGGATCAACGGAGGCAACGATCCGGATTGAACTGGTGTATGAACGAACAACCTTTGGGATCCGGATTGCAAAGTGTGATCCGGATCCTGAACATGCCCCATGTCCAGTTTTTGATATTTATGCAATTACAAGTTCATCCAAGTGTTTCTACACTATAAGAAGTATTTGGATCACCAAAGATATTAAGTTAAACATACCTGATCCTTTTGAATTCTTCTTTCTTGAGATTGAGTTATATGATCCAACCTTCTTTACCTTCAATCTTCAAGACTTAACCGAATTCACGAAATACGCCAACTAAAATTCCGTAACAGTGGAAACTGCTGTCACTGTCGTCGCTGCTGGGGTCCACCAGATCCCTGCCGGTCCGAACGGCTATGGTCTCGAAACTGAGGTCGCTGTGAGCTAGTCGATCCCCATCCACTGGCCTATCCCCCATCATGTGGTACTTGACGCTTCTCTCTAGAGCTGGCCCCCGGCGCTCTGTCCCTCTCAGTCAGAACCACAGATCCTCTCTCAACCCATAGTGCATGCCCGATCGATGTATCCA
This sequence comes from Tillandsia leiboldiana, assembly GCA_029204045.2. Classification (NCBI taxonomy): domain Eukaryota; kingdom Viridiplantae; phylum Streptophyta; class Magnoliopsida; order Poales; family Bromeliaceae; genus Tillandsia; species Tillandsia leiboldiana. The sequence goes on along the minus strand of CM055069.1, from coordinate 40,942,536 downwards.
AAGTCGGCAATCACTGGGAATGAACAAACTGATAAATATCCCGGTGTAGTCCCCTCTCAAAAAGATCAACCCGCTGGGCCTCATCCCGTGCAACATAGGGTACACAGTTCAGCAATTGCATAAACTCACGAATGTACTCCTGTAGTGGCCGACTCCCCTGTTGCAAATGTCTCAAGTCCCCTTCCAGTTTCTGCTTTACACTATCGGGGAAAAAGGCCTTAAGCAGCAAAGCACGAAACTCACTACAAGACAGCAACTAAAGTCCCGGTGGTCCAACAGGACGAACCCTACGCCACCAAATCTCGGCGTCCTTCTCAAGAAAGTGAGTAGCCAGATGCACCTGATACTTCTCCTGCACAAAGAAGTTCTCGAACAACTTTTCCATAGCCGTCATCCAGTTCTCCGCCTCCCAAGGCTCTGAACTCTGTCCCGAAAACTACGGGGGATGATACTGACAAAAACGAGTCAGTCGGTCGGTCAAGTCCTGCTGCTCCTCCTTTGTCAACAGTGCTATCGGAACCGGAATCGGTGACACCGCAGCTGAAGATGCTGCTGGTAGTACTGTAGGGGAAACTCTCTGCTCGAACATGCGCTCCATGTTCTCCTCCTGGCACTGCATCATCTGCTCTTAGCGCCTAGCGGTCTCCTCCTTGCGCCTCATCGCCTGAGACATCTGACCCACTTGGGCCCGCAACTCCTGGGTCTCATTCTGCTCTGACTGTTCCACCTCCCTCTGCTCGGGCTCCTCATTTGATGCAAGATGTGCCCTCGTCGCTGCACAACGTCTCGGAGGTATCGTAGTCCACTGCAACAAAAGCAAACATCAGGACACAACCAAACACTCGACCCGATCAAGCGAAAGTCTATGACATGTTACCTATTCTAAAGCATTATGTCGTCTGCAGCCAACATAACCACTTTAAGGGCCTGTTTGTTTGGAGAACGGGAACGGGAATAGCGGGCTTATCCCCCTTATTCTGCCAAACGCACCTGAAATCGTCTGGTATTGCTTAACCCAGAATAGCGAGAATAGCGGGATTAACAAAACCCACCTTAATATTTTACTTTACTTTTTACTTTTTTTTTTTACCATTCTACCCTTTTTCCTTTACTTTTACTTTTACTTTACTTTTACTTTTACTTTTTTTTTACCATTCTCTCTCCTCTCCCCCCTCCTTTCCACCCGTGAAAGACACTCTCTCTCTCCCTCTTGTCACTCTCTCTCTCCCTCTTGGAATCCTCACTCCCCTCTTCTTCTCATCTTCTTCCTCCTCCCTCCTCTCCGCTCCCCCCCCCCCCCCCACGCTCCTCCCTCCTCTACGCCCCCCCGAGACCCCCGCTGCCGCCGCCCCCCCGCGTCCGGGCCCCCGAGGCCGCCGCCACCCGAGCCCGCCGCCCCCCCGCGCTCCTCCCTCCTCTCCCTCCGCCCCCCGAGGTCCCCGTTGCCGGCCGGCCCCCGCGTCCCGGCCCCCGAGGCCGCCGCCCCCCGAGGCCGCCGTCCCCCGCGTCCGGGCCCCCGAGGCCGCCGCCACCCAGAACTATAATATTATACAATTTAATATTATATAATTGTAAATATTAAAATTAAAATGTTGAAATTTTTAATTTTAAATTTAAATTTTAAGTTGAACAGATTAATTATTAAATTAAATGTATTATTTTATAATAATACATTTTAATTATGATTATAAATTTATTTATATTTTCTTAAACCAATAATCTATTAATTAAGACGAGAAAAATAAGGTTAGCAAATTATAATGACATAATAAAGCTCGTTGGTACAAATTTACAAATATTTATCAAATATACGAATTTTGTGAAATTTAAAAAAAAATTATATTTAAAATTAATTATTTAAAATTAATATTATAAAATTGTAAATCTTAAAATTAAAATGTTGAAATTTTATATTTTAAATTTAAATTTTAAGTTGAACAGATTAAAAATTAAATTAAATGTATTATTTTATAATAATACATTTTAATTATGATTATAAATTTATTTATATTTTCTTAAACCAATAATCTATTAATTAAGACGAGAAAAACAAGGTTAGCAAATTATAATGACATAATAAAGCTCGTTGGTACAAATTTACAAATATTTATCAAATATACGAATTTTGTGAAATTTTAAAAAAAATTATATTTAAAATTAATTATTTAAATTTAATATTATAAAATTGTAAATCTTAAAATTAAAATGGTGAAATTTTATATTTTAAATTTAAATTTTAAGTTGAAAAAATTATTTATTAAATTAAATGTATTATTTTTAAATAATATATTTTAATAAGGATTATAATTTTACTTTTATTTTTTTAAACTATTAATCTATTAATTAAAACGAACTAATCAATTTTTAACAACTTTTATCACATATTAACTCTTGGGGGCAAAAAGATAATTTACCCTTCTTATCCTCTTTATCCCTCCTATTCCCATTAATAAACCAAACACAAATTCTCTTATCCCTACAACCATCCCCAAACGAGATTAAGCTCTAGTTCCCAACTTTATACCTATCCCCGGTTTAGCGGGAACTGGCTTAACCCCGAACCAAACGCAACCTAAGAGAAGAAACATGTAAAATCACTCAACCCGTCTCTTGGGAGAGGTAGAGACTCAATCATGACTCTCGCTACAAGTCACGACTCTCACGTAGTCATCCTAGGGTCCAACCACAAGCCTAAGGTTTCTAAGTCCACAATGACCTACATCCTAGGCTTTGATACCACTCTAATCTGTCATGCCTAGGGGTCGAAACTGCGACCCGGGCTCGCCAATAGATCCGCCGCCCATACGAGAAGCCCCGCATAGATGAAACGTCCAACCTGCAAACGACAATACTACAACTATACAGATATCAGAGCAGAAAATGAATAGCTGCAAATAAAATCCAAACCACTGTACACTAGAAATAAGTACAAAATCTATCTCCCAAATATAAATGATAATCTGATCCTCAGGAATAGTACAATAAAAGACCCTCCTATACAACATCTATGAATCCAAAAAGGGAGATAACTGAAACATGAAATACATCAGCATACAGTAAAATCCCACAGTCCGGGATGGTACATCTATCTCACCAAAACAAACTACACTGGCAGGGATCTATCTCGTGACTCCATATCCTCCGTCCGTCAAGCCAGCTAGAGCAAGAACGGAAGGGTGAACCTCTACAAAACTGTCACCGATAGAGGGTGTGAGAACTACATCCTACAGTAGTTCTCAGTGGGTACCGTCTCCAAGACCAACCGTCTGTCCACTAAGTCTACAAGCGGCATAAGATAACATAATACTGAATAAAGAAGGGATAAGCTAGAAAGAAATCTACAGCTATCATGCCTCTATCTACCATACTCAATGGGGAAAACAGATGATGATATGCAACCACTCGAATACGAGGTGCTCAATCGACCCAATCGTAATCACTGCCCAAAACGGTTCAGTCAAACCTGCGCCCACCTACTACCACACATTCACAAGAGGATGGGATTTATGTAGGGCGTCCTACACGGACGGCATCGACAAATCGCGATAGCAAAATAATAGGCCCAGCTCCGGAGCGGCACTCGAGGGGCGCGACCCCACCGAGGAAGTATCCGCGCATCTCTGTCAAGCTCAATCTGGTTCATGCAGGCTATAGTCCAAATCCATGATCACCCAGATCGACAATGTCCAACTCACAACACTAACCCACTGGCTGGAGGTACTCAACAGCCGAGACCGCCGTCAACCCAAACGACTCCTAAAATAGTAATCCAACTCAACACACTAAAACTCACTGGCTGGAGATATTCCACAGCCCCAACAACGAAGGGTCCGAAAATCCCGGGGGACTAATACCTACAACCCCAATCAAACAAGAATAGACTATAGGCATAGCCTCACGTTGTTCTCGACCCGAGAATGAAAACAGCCCTTAGAATCCAGATCGCTCAAACCCTCCCGGATGAGGAAGCTTATAAAAAAAGATGATTTTTATTGTTAAATAATATTTCCACTCAGACCCTCTCGGGATGAGGACAAAAATAGCTTCCTTTTTAGAAAACCGTCTTGATTTCGGAAAACCAACTTTTATAGATTTTAGTTCTTGCGAAAAAACGGTTAAAAATGAGTTTAGTTTCCAAACCCCGAATGGCTAATGCCTTCGCCCAATCAGACAAGAACAGACTCCAGCGACCTCTAGAAATTCGAAAGGAAAAATACTGGGTTACTAAAATCATGAGTGTCCAAAAATATTTTAGGTTTAAGGTCCTGATATCACGAGTACACCACGGCCACAAATTCGAGCGAGGAAAAGCTCTATGTCCAGGAAAAAGAAATGTAAGGGGTGAAAACTAGAACATAAGAGAACCTAGCCTAAATGAGAGTTTTATAGCAGTCTGGTTAAATACATGCAATCATATGTCGGGATGCTAGTCAAAGTCCAGTAATTCTATAAACATCATGATACTATAATACTAGCACCTATTCTAGCATGCTGAAAGCTTCAATACTAGAATTAGTGGAAAATCTGCAGTTTTGTAGGAAATCAACCAATCCACCTGGATGCACACGTCGGTGCGGAGTCTAAAAGAGCAAAAACTAGACGGGCGCAATCCTCAGGTTCACACGGTTCCAACGAACAAGAAATCACCTTAAAACTCCTCCTAGTCAATGAGATATAAGCCAAACACCGTGGTAAGTCCAAATCACCCAAAACAGTAACACCGTCGCAAGTCTATTCACAAAACAGCAAAATAACTCCTGCGAGATGCCCTCCAAAAATTTCAAGAAAAATACGGCGGCAATCCTCGTGAAATGTAGATAGAAATCGAGTCCTTAAACATCAGATTCTACCACCCATAGGCTGAGAAAATGCAAGATCACTCTTCCGCTATCCAGAAAAAAGCCGCAGAAAGAAGAGGGTCTAAAGAAGCTCCGAAAAACCCCATAAAAACCCAAAATGGTGAGAAATGGTAAACACATAAATCGAAGGCCTACCTCATGGGGAATCGTTGCCGCAAAAATCGGCAAAAAACTCTAGGAACTCAGCTCGGGGGAGCCCGCGGACGAAGAGTCAACGGAAAAGATCAGTGTCGAAGAAATGTCAAAGCTCGCGAAGTTGGAGAGAAAAAATATGAAGCGACTGGCACCCGCCAATGGCAGCGCACCACGTGGCCAGGCGCGGTCCACGCACCGCGCTTTGCACCGGGTCTTCCGGGTCGCTGTCGGCCAATCAGAAGGCGCCACGTGGTGTCGCCCCCACCAATCGCGTCGTGATTGGCGTGGCCCGGCCAATCAGAAGGTGCCACGTGGCTGGCGCGCTCGTTCGCTGGTCCCGGTGCATGCGCCAAGGGTCGTGGACCGGCCTGCCCGCGCCCCTGCGCTGCCCGGCCTGCCCGAGCTACAGTAGAAGTGCCTGATGTCCGTTTTAGGGCGTTCGGGTCCCGAAAAATACATCCAAATGGCCGATTTTCATTATTTTTCTGCGCCGAATCAAAATTCGATATCCGTTTTGCAAGAATCCATTTCTAAATTTCGACGAAGGCATCCGGATAGATAAACTTGATCTATTTTCATGTCGAGTCCAATCCTGAGGTTCGATTTGCGCGCACAACGCACTCTATACACCAAAATAGGTGTTTTGTCACCGCCGACCACACAGTTAAGTCACACGGGGCCTCGGGACACCACACTATTTGAGATAAAAATTGCACTCTTTAAGATAAAAACTATACTCTTTAAGATAAAAGTTACACTGCTTAGGCGAAAGCTGTACTGTTTAAGCGAAAGTTATACTGTTTGAGACGAAAATTGCACTCTTCAAAAATTGCACTATTTGATAGCTCAACTTTTACGAGTTCGCCGCCTCGCTTCCACGCGCTACGTCCAAGCCATTGTCGCCGCCCTCTCTGCCGCCATGTACCCTACCAAAGAGCCGCTCCTCAAAGCCGGAGCAGATGACAGAAACGAAGATGAAGAGGGTGGAGGGTAGCGGCGGCGACCCCGTTGAAGTTTTCCTGCGACAGTCTTGAGGATGAGGGGCTTGCGGGGGGCCGTGAAGACAGCGCAACTCTAGCGGGACTAGTCGCGGGCGATCAGGGCGAGGGTGGAGTAGACGACCTCCTTGACTACATGGGCGCCAAGCGCGGCGCGGTTTTGAGCCTCGATGCACCACTTAGTCTCGGTTGGGGGAGGGGGGGCGAAGTAGAAGGGAATCGAACCGAAAGCGGTCAATTTTTTTTTTAAACTGGGGCGCGGAGGAGAGGAAGGACGATGGATTAGTGGAGCAGAAAGAAGAGATCGATGGAGAGCATGATGATGGAGATGATGATGATTCAATTGGGTTAGAAAGATAGAGAGAGAGAGAGAGAGAGAGAGAGAGAGAGAGAGAGAGAGAGAGAGAAAGGGTGACGACGACGTCCACCTCGGGCTCCAAAGAGTGCAAGCAATTTTCACTCAAATTGTACAATATTCGCCCAAAAAATACAACTTTCGTCTCAAAGAGTGTAATTTTTGTTTTAAACTGTCTAGTTTTCACTCAAATAGTATAATTTTCATCCAAAGGTGAACCTTTTGTTTTAAAGAATACAATTTTTGTCTCAAAAAGTGTAACTTAAAATCTCAAACAGTGCAATATTTTTTTGAAACAATATAATTTCATCTTAACAGTACAACTTTATCTTCATCTTCTTTCTTCTCTAGTTCTTGAGCTTTATCGTAGCAACGACGATACATAATGGTATTCTCAGAAAATATATGTATATATATATATTTTTATTCTTTTTTTTTTTCCTACTCTCTATGTCTTTTTTTTCTGCCGCCACCATAAACCTCGTCTGACCATCGCCCCTCGAAGCGCGCCCGCTCCCGCCCTGCCTATGCATGTGCCCATGGCGTTATGTACATTAGATACCTGTGGGCGTGGGCATGGGCGTGGACATGAGCGCGGGCATGGCGGGAGCGGGCACGGCGTTAAGGGGCGGTGCTCCGGCAAGGTCCATGGCGGTGGCTTGAACGACGCGTGGGATGTGGGAGTGAGGCGTCGAGCTTGGGAAGAAAAAAAAAAAAGAAGAGAACGAACCTCGAGCAGAAAAGAAAAAAAAAAGAAAAAAAAAAAAAAAAAAAGAGAAAAACAGAGAAAAAAAAAATATTTTGACCAGTTTTTTTTAAAATTCCAACAGAATCTATAAAAAAAAAAAAAAAAAAAAAAAAAAAAAAAAAAAAAAAAAAATGACCCACTTTCACCAAAAATCCAAAAAGAATGAAATTTTTTATGCAAATTAACCTTTTTATTATAATAAAATAAAATTATTTCTCCCTAACGCTCTTTTTGGTTTTCCATATAATATCTTATAGAGAATAATTTGCTAATTAATTAAACAGTTTTACTAAAAAAATTTATTCAGATTTTATTAAAAAATAATAATTTTACTTTTAAAATATTTATACAAAAACATTTGTGCAAAAAAATGTCTTTCGCATAAAGCTTATTTTTTAAAAAAATAATTTTCAACATTTTTCCAGATAACCAAACACCTTTAGAAATGAGCAATGCTACCTATACACCCCGAAGGGGTGTACATCATACACCTCCACCATTTTAATGGTGACGATACTTTTTACGGGTCACATCAAGTGACCCATCATCACACCCCCACTCTTAGATGGGTGGGGTGTATGATGTACACCCCGAAAGGGGTGTACACATAGCATTTTCCTTTAGAAATATTTGGTCTCTTGAAAGGTTGTAAAACTATCTTTGGAAAAAGTAAGGTTTTCTTAAAAACATATTTTTCATAATTTTTATTTTTGGGATACAAAATTTAGACAAGAAAAAAAGGGACTTCTCCAAACAATCAAAGAAATTATTTTTTCTAAAAATATTAGTTTTTTATAAACTATATAGGCAGAAAATATTTTTCTAGCTAAAAATTTGTTCTCTGAAATTTTTTCCTTTCCAGAAAGCCAAACATCGCTGCGTAGAATTTTTTTTTAATTTTTTTTTGCTGAGATTATATATATTATTACACTGTCACCCTAACTTGATCCATTTTAATCTTCTATCAATCATACACCCTTTTTTTTTTTATGAGAAAAAGATAGTATATTTTTTATTTTCAAATGAAATTAGTTTGAAATAAAAAAATACTTAGAAAAAAAAATATTAATTGGGAGGAAAATACACTTTATTATTTTCTAATGAGATTACCAATGAATTATATGTTGAGCAAACAAATACAATCAATATTTATGAGATGTAACACAAAATATATTGTAAATGCAATTCAAAAATACAAAAGAGTACGACTTCAATCCCCCCCTATGTGATTTAGTTTTTTTTTTTTTTTTTTTTATCATTCTATAGATAAAAAAAAACACACTTAATTATTCCACGATCTTATCCTTATTTTTATTTTAAAAAGATAATATTAAATAGAATAATAAACTAAAATTATCAAGAACCACAAAATAGTTAAATATATTTTTTTGAATTATAGACCGGTAAAGTAAAAAAATAAACTAAATCACAAAATAGTTAAGTACAACATTTTAATTACAAAATGACAAAATAAAATAAGCTAAATTATACTAAAAAAAATAAAATTTACTCAAAACAATATTATTTGTATACTCTAATTAAAAAAATATATATATGATCTACACTTCTTGATCCAAAATTTTACAAAATTTTTAAAATGTTAATATTTTTCAAAAATTATTAATAAAAAAAACCTAACTCTCGGCCCCTATAGGAAGACAATGTAAATTATAAATTTTATTGATTTTTAAATAAAATATTAATTTATAATATTCTTTAAAAAAATTGCGGAGTCGTCGCAAACGCCGTCACCTTTGGCGTCTCCATGACCACAGCGAGGCATGGAAATTTGAGAAGGAGCAAATAAATATCTGGTACGGAATAATTGCAGTGGGTCCCACATGTGGCCCACACGGCTACAAATGACTACTGCAGAGTCAAAGTCAACCTTCTTCTCGTTCTTTTCTTTGACTTCGGTTGTCTGGATCAGAAGACAAGATCGATTAGGGTGAAAACTTATGCAACGTACCTGAATTTTAGCCACTTTTAATTAATTTTATATTAGTGTATCAAGATAAATCATTTAATACTACTTATTAGGTATAAAATTATTTGATTAAAGTCATTAAATATTATTCCGGTATGAAACTTAAGACTCATTAATTAATTACTTATTTAAGCAGATTTGTAGTTATATGAATTGCACCAAATATGATAATCAAGATAGTAATGTAAGCCAATTATTTACTTATATCAAAATTGTTTATTCATGACGAAGAATTGACGTCTACGCGTTTAGTGCTTCAGTTCTTTAATTTTTTTTCCAGAAAATGAAAATGATAGGAAACCAACATAGTAGTTACAATAAATCTTCAAATATATATATATATATATATATATATATATATATATATATATATATATATATATATATATATATATATATATATATATATATATATATATATATATATAGTATTTTGAGTAATAAATATTTGAAAATTAAATATTATGTATTTTTAGTTTGAAGTATTTAAAATTTGAAATAAAAATCAGAATAAATTATTTTTATTGCTAACGTTTGGATTGAGAAATTGACATTTTGATTTTTATTTCGAGAGAATTGGAATTTCTCAAAAATGACTTCCACTTCATAGGGGAAGTTAACTTTAATTCCGGAGGGAATAAAAAAAAAAAATCACTAGTAATTATTTATATAAATTCATTAGATTAAATAATAATTTTAAATTTAAATTTAAAATATAAATTAAAAATTTTAATTTTAATTTTTAAAATTTTAATTTAATAGTTCAAAATTTTAAATTTTGATTTTGACCTTGAACTTGAATTCTAAATTTAAATTTTAAGTTCACATTGTAAATTCAAATTTAAATTTAAATTTTTAAAATTTTAATGAGGATATGATTTTAATTTCGATTCCGATTCCTCGTATAAACTAAATAAATTGATGTTTTTATTATTCCGTTTTCGATTCCGATCTATTTTCATTCTTATTTCGATTTTGATTTATCTTTTAAATCAAACCTGCTCTTAAAGTTAGACGGTCGCATCCATACGTGCTTAAATTTGAAGCTCGTGCCTTCAGCTTGATGTTTAATATATATAGATTCTTAAATAACTCTAGATAGTGAGACCAATAGGAAAACTGAAAAAAAAAAAAAAAAAAGAAGAAAATCTTTAGTGAACTTGAAAGAACTGTATTTTTTGTTTTTAGTATGAAAGAAGGTAATTTTATTTTATTGGATTGATAAACAATGTAGAAGCTAAGAATGTGTCAATTCATTAGCTCTAATATCGCGCTACAATAAAGATTCCTCAAATAAGACACTCCTCGTGTTACTTAATCGCATGCTATGTTTTCTTTGGTTTTAACAACTTTAACAATAAAATTACATACATATTAATTTTATAATTAACTAAGTCCGGTATCAAAAGGGATCATTAGTTAGAAGGCTGGTAATCTTCTTTGTTTTCTTCTTAGGCCGATCGATTTTGAAGGACGGAGCTCCAGACGTGAAACGATAATCATCACTTGGCCCCCTAGGCTCCGTTTGGGAGCGGTATAAAGGGGGGATATCCCCCCTTTATACCCAAACGGTTTGGGGATATCCCCGTTTGGGGATATCCCCGCCAAACGGGGATATCCCCCAAACCCAGGGGATATCCCACCCCCGGTTTATCCCACTCTCTCTCTCTCCTCCCCCTAACACCCGTGATGAATCCCCTTTCTCTCCCCCCGAGGCACCCTCCTCAGCACTCAGCTCCTTCATCACCTTCGTCCCCTTCTCCTCGCTGCCGATCTGTGTGTGTGTGTGCTTTAAACCACAGGCTCTCCTCCCTCTCTCGTCCGTGCTTTGAGCCGGTATCTCTGTGCTCCCCGGTCGCCGCTCCCGATCTCCGTGGGCTCCCCGCTTCTTTGCTCCCGATCTGTGTGTGTGTGTGTGCTTTGAGCCTCTCTCTGTGTGCTCCCCGGTCGCCGCTCCAGATCTGTGTGTGCTCCCCGGTCGCCGCTCCCGATCTCCGTGGGCTCCCCGCTCGGAGCTCCCGATCTGTGTGTGTGTGTGCTTTGAGCCTCTCTCTGTGTGCTCCCCGGTCGCCGCTCCAGAACTGTGTGTGCTCCCCGGTCGCCGCTCCCGATCTTCGTGGGCTCCCCGGTCGCCGCTCCCGATCTCTGTGTGCTTTGAGCCGATCTCTCTGTCCTCCCCGGTCGCCGCTCCCGATCTCCGTGGGCTCCCCGCTCGGAGCTCCCGATCTGTGTGTGTGTGTGCTTTGAGCCTGTCTCTGTGTGCTCCCCGGTCGCCGCTCCAGAACTGTGTGTGCTCCCCGGTCGCCGCTCCCGATCTTCGTGGGCTCCCCGCTCGGAGCTCCCGATCTCTGTGTGCTTTGAGGCGATCTTTGTGTGCTACCCGGTCGCCGCTCCAGATCTTTGTGTGCTCCCCGCTCGGTGCTCCCGATCTCTGTGTGCTTTGAGCCGATCTTGGTGGTCCCCGCTCCCGATCTCGTTGTGCTCCCGATCGCTGTGCGTCTGCTTCGTGAGATCTTGGTGCTCCCCTCTGTGTGCGCTCCCGATCTCTGTGTGTGCTCGGAGGTCCCGATCTGTGTTTGCTCCCCGCTCCCCGCTCCCGATCTGTGTGTGTGGTCCCCGCTCCCGATCTCTGTTGTGTGGTGCCGATCTCTGTGAGGTCCCGCTCCCGATCTGTGTGTGCTCGGAGCTCCCGATCTCTGTAAAGTTGCCCCATCTCTGTATTGTTTTTGCCTTGGCTGCTGTTGATCTGTGATCACTGTACTGTGCTTGCCCCGAGCATCATCTCTGCTCCCTCCCTGTACCGCGGTTCCCCCTACGGTTGCTCTCTGTCCCCTCTACCGAGCTACCTCTCTGCTCCCTGTTCCGAGGTTGCCCTCGGTTGAGCTCTGCTCCCTGTACCGAGCTTGGTCTCTGCTCCCTGTAATCAGGCTGCTCTCTCCTCTTTCTGCCATCGAAGGTGCAACCCTTTCGTTTTCTTCCAGTTCAGATATTAGTTGATATAATGCTGTCATAGGCTTTCATGATAAATGACTATGCTATCTGATTACAAAAATATGTTTTGATGGCTGCGGAATATGTATGTTTCATCGGTTAAGTTATGTGATGAAAATATATATGTTGGCGATGATGACGGTTACCATAGGCATTTGTTGGATGGCATGGATGTATAATCCACTGCAACCCCATGCTTGTTGGAAACCAATTGAGCCCGTCTACATAATAAGGCGATGATGACGGTTACCATAGGCATTTGCTGGATGGCATGGATGTATAATCCACTGCAACCCCATGCTTGTTGGAAACCAATTGAGCCCGTGTACTTAATAAGGCGATGATGACAGTTGCCATATGCGTTTGATGGATGGCATGGATTTATAATCCACTGCAACCCCATACATATTGGAAACCACATGAGCCCTTGTACATAATAAACCCCCTATTCCAATTTTGTGTAAATGAAAACCATTTAGCCAACATTTATCTTTACTTGTATGCCTCAACCGCCATTTTTTACAATATTACTATATTATGTATTTCCCTATTTACCATGCAAATTATGACATCCCATCCCCTGTTATGCAATTAGTAATATGGTAAGCATGACATGTCTTCCTAATTGAATGCCAATTATATTATTGATTTGAGGGTAATGCCAAAAAAATTATAAATATATTGTGTTATGCCAAATTATATAAAGTAGAACATACATTATGTACAGATGCGGCCTTTTAAGAGAGTGTTCAACGCCGGTCAATCTAGCCGCTCAAACACGGCCAACATCCAAGACAATACCATTCAAAATCAGGGTGGTAGTCGTTCTCGCGCCCAACAAACGCCCCGAACATCAAACTGGACTGAGGCCATGGATGCAAGTCTGTTATCGTTGTTGACGGAGGAACATACTCTCGGCAACAACGTTAATGGATCATTCACTAACCTCGCGTGGGTTAGGATTGTTGCGGAATTAAATAGTCGAAATGGTTTACACCTAAAAAAGGAGCAGGTCAAGAATAGGTTGAAGGTGTTGAAGCGCACTTTTGCGTTGTACCATTCCTTGGCCAACAAGAGTGGTTGGGGATGGGATTTTATCCGCCACATTCCCACGGCAGGCGATAGTTGTGACTGGGATGGCGTCATCTTGGTAACGATTGTTAATTTACCTGTCATTAAATTTTTTTCCATATTTATTAGCCTTACCAATATAATTAACGTACGTTCAGGACAATCCAGCTTATGCCAAATGTAGGGATAGGCCATTCCCTTTGTATAAGGATCTGGAGTTTCTAACTGAGAAGACTACCGCAACGGGTGCATATGGTTTTTCTTCACTCCAGCCTCCCACAAGAACAATAGTTAGCTCCTCCTCATCATCCCCTGGTGAGGATGATACAAACAGACCTTTTCAATTTGAAGCAGGGTCCTCTGGGCCATATATGAATGAATTCATGCCTAGTCCACCACCAGAAAGGTCACCCAGCCCTCACCTTCGAAACAAGACAACTAGTGGGTCGGGGTACAGCTCGGCAGGCAAAAGGGCTCGTTCCCCAGTACCCGAGCCTAGCCAACGGACCAACCGTCCGTCAACTGGTGGTCGGCGTAAAAAAGCTGAGGGCATATCAGAATGCGTCGCCGGCATGCTTGAGCTGGGCAAAGAAAAATTAGATCTGGTGAGGCAGATGTATAATAAGGAAGCAGAAGGTCGACAATCCATTCCGGTCATCGGGGATTGTTTGCAGCGCCTATATAATATGCAGGGGCTCATTGATGACCATGTCTTGGCTGCCGCCGAGGCTTTGAAGGATCCGCAAAATCGTCAAATTTTCATGTCAATGAATGACAATCTTGCTTACAAGTGGGCACAGCGGCAGATAGCAAACCAGGTTCAGATGTATCGTCAACATTTCCCTGGTCCTTAGTGCATAATTAAATAATTAGTTTGTAATTTCAGGACTTTAAAAACTAGCTTTGTAATAATTAGTATCTAAACTTTATGTACTTTTTTGTATAGTTGTATGTAATTTATTATCCCGTACTGTTACTAGTCAATTTGTAATTTATTATTCCGCACCGTATTTTCCTCTTAAATCTTGCTTTGAAGCCATCTATACATGTTAAGTGATGTCTACTTAGTATGATAGTTCCCTAAATTGGTACAATATCGTTGCAGATATAATGGATGAATCAATTTATGAATCCTTATGTTGCTCCCGCTTTCTTGCAATGTTGTTGAGTATATTAGATGATGATGAAGATTTTTGGGAGGAACTACTACTCATGCTCATTGTCGAAGGATACATCGATGATCTCAACTTTTAAATTATTTTATGTACTATTTTATTCTGTATTTGCTTGCTTAAAACGCCGAGATGAATGTTTGAGCTGAATTTAAATAACAATTATATCATTTATGCGTACTATCAATATTTGCTCACTGCCATAAATTAACGTACAGTTGTAATGGATGATTCTATTTATCGACAAGTCTTTTCCTCGCAATTCCATGCCAATTTGTTCGATATATTGGATGATGATGATGAATATTGGGAGCAACTCTTAATTATGCTTATTGAGGGAGGATGTCTAGATGAAACAAGTACAATTAGCAGACAACCGTGTCGTACCCGTCCGTTTACGGGACATCAGTTTATTTGTGATATTTTGAACGGCCATCCAGATCGGGGGTACACTCAATTTAGAATGACGACAACTACATTCATTGCTCTCCGCGAAGACCTTGTTGGGAAGGGCCTTTTAAAAGGTACACGCAATCTGACTGTTGACGAACAGTTGGGACATCAGTTTATTTGTGATATTTTGAACGGCCATCCAGATCGGGGGTACACTCAATTTAGAATGACGACAACTACATTCATTGCTCTCCGCGAAGACCTTGTTGGGAAGGGCCTTTTAAAAGGTACACGCAATCTGACTGTTGACGAACAGTTGGGAATTTTTCTATATTGTATAGGACACGGTGTTGCAAATAGGGTGCTTGCTGAAACCTTTCAACATTCGGGGGAAACGATAAGTCGTCATTTTAACAATGTACTCCAGGCCATTATTCAAATAAAAGATGAATATTTATGTATGCCGCCAAGTAATTGTGGAGTGCATCCAAGAATTAGTGGAAATCCGAATTTTCATCCGTTCAAGGTAAGAGACGATAATTTTTCAACAAGTAATATGTAAATTTTATTTGCTGCATTGGTAATGTACTATGTTGTGACATTAACATATGTAGAATGCAATTGGGGCGATAGATGGTACGCATATTCCGGTTATGGTAGATAGGGAGAAACAACCACGATTTCGTTGTCGCAAAGGATATACATCGCAAAATATGATGGCAGCTGTATCCTTTGATCATATGTTTTTTTATGTATGCACCGGTTGGGAAGGCTCTGCAGCTGATATGCGGGTACTCAGATGGGCATGTGAAAGTGGAGGTTTTACAGTTCCAGAAGGTAAAATTTATGGAGTAAGTTTTTTATTGCTATCTTCATTATTATTGGTTTAATTAATTTATTACAAGTTATATACCCTTCTGATTTATATACAGGAAAATATTATCTGGTCGATTCCGGTTACGCGAATACCGATCGATTTCTGGCGCCGTATAGAGCCGAGCGTTACCATCTGAGTCAATTTGACAGTAACTCACGTAGTCGTATACATAATTCGGCGAAGGACTTGTATAATCATCGGCATGCCCAACTAAGGAATGTGGTAGAGAAGACATTTGGAATTTTAAAGAAGAGATTCAAAATTTTAACTGTTGCTACACCGTTTCCTTATAGAGTGCAGTGTAAAATAGCTATGGCTTGTTGTGTGATCCACAATTTTATTCGACGGCAACAAGGAGATGATAGATATTTTAACGAACCAGTAGAGCCAGAGCCTCCAGAGGTTGACGTGGAAGCGACCACTACAAACTATAGTACATCAGACTCTCAACGGGGAAACGACCTTCGCACACGTATTACCGATGAGTTGTGGAATAATAGAAGTTAGATAAATCATTGTAACTGACTAAAAGTTTGTAAATATTAGATTTACTGGTGTAATATTATGTTAGTCAGCTTGTAAAAAAGTTTTATTTGTTTATATGTAATGTTAAGTGGACTGTTAATTGAGAACTGATATTTTTCGGGTATGATGTAATTTGAAATATTATTGTGAGTTCGTTATTGTATCATGCTAATTTCCCGCTTTGTTCGTAAATTTTAATTAAAAAATCGATATTGTTTGATGCTAATTTTTTAAAATTGTTTGTTCGTTAATGGTAATTATTAAATCTTTGTTAGACTGATTGATTTTGTCTAATTATTAACTTCATTCTGTATTGAGCAACAGATTGTTGTAAATATTATTAAAATAGATTTATTAATAATATAATTTTTAATATAAATAAAATTTAAAATAATTTTTAATCATGAAATATAATAATTTTTAAACGTTATAAATTATATTTAAGACAAATTAAAATTAAATAAATTTTTATATAGTATATAAATAATTAAATATCATATATAATTTATTCTATATGTATTCTATTTAATTAAGAAATAAAATAATTTTGTACTTATTATTTCAATATAGTCAATTTATAATATTTCAACTTGTTGAATAAATCAGACGTCAAATATTAATTTTATTATTTTTTAAAAAATTAATAATCGTTAAATATTAAATTGGTAAAGAATCGTTAAATAATCGTTAGAAAATATTAATAATCGTTATTGTTTCAAATTATATTAAATTTTTAATCGTTAAATATTATAATTTTTAATCGTTAAAGATAATTTTTAAGACCAAATTAAAAAAAATTAGAATTTTATATAGTATATAATTAATTAAATATAATATAAAAGATTTGTTTTAATTAAATTATTCTAATACATTATCCTATTATCACATTAATAATATACATAAAAGTAAAGGTCACATCGTCATTAATAAACAACAAAAGTCAACTTTATACCTCTTATTCATCATTACACATCCAAACACCTATTTTCTTATACCAGGTTTAAACCAGGTTTAAGCCTCATTCACATCCAAACACATTTTAGGTTTAAACCAGGTTTATCCCTTACTTTAAACCTATACCTGGTATAACTAAACCAGGTATAAGCCACATCCAAACGCTACCCTACAAAATATTGGTGACAGCCAGCGGTTCTAGCTAGCAGTGTTAAAATCTTAACATACGACAAGTTCATTACTACTCGAAGACCAAGTTTGTCGGCAATTAATTAATTAACTTGGTCTTTATCAACTCACGCATAAACGATCAAGGCTAAATTACAGAAAACCTCCCTGTCATATCCCGTTTTTCCACTTTACCTCCCTGTCATTTAAAAGTCGACAACCGGCCCCCTCGTAATTACAGAATTGTGTAACCTCCCCGCCGTCAGTTAACCGTCAGTTGACCGTCAATTTTTTTGAAAATATATTTTCATATACCCAAAATACCCTTCGGAAATATTCCCTAAAAAAAATCAAAAAAAAAAGGACTTCGAAAAAAAAAAGGACTTCGAAAAAAAAAAAAAGACTTCGAAAAAAAAAGAGGGTATTTTCGTCAATTTACCATTTCTGTCAACGTCGTTGCCCCCTAAAGACATTTCTGAAATTACGAGGGGGCAGATTGTCGACTTTTAAATGACATGGGGGTAAAGTGGAAAAGCGGGATATTAGAGGAGGATTTTCTGTAATTTAGCCAACGATCAAACTTCTTACCTTGTAAGGCAAACACACTGCCCACCAACAACTAGAGATGCAAACCGATCTGGGTTGACGGAGCTCCCGCCCCAATCCACTCTAAATAGAACAGTAAACAGAGATAAATAAACAGATTCGAGACAGAAAACGAAGCAAATTTTATAATCTGAAAAACATTCGGGATAGAAAAAGATAAAAATTTTGATCCGCTTCGAATCCGCCCGAATCCGCCCCGAAAATAATTTATATTTTAAAAAAACATCTCTAAAAAATAATGTATTTAAAAAAAATCAACCATAAATAAGTTGGTATTGTAATTCTAATAATTTTTTTTTTCCTTTTTTTTTGTTTAGTATTGCATGCATTTGATACTTTTAAAATTTATTGTTAATTTTGATTGATATTTTTTATTTTTTTAGTTGATGTTATTAATTATATATAACTTAATAATATTATTTAATATTATTAAAAAATTTATTAATTTGTATCTACAAAATATTAATAATATTATAATTTATAAAAAAATATTAATTGACGGGATGTATTCGGGACACCGGCGGGAGGCGGGTTATGAGGCAAAGCGGATGATGAAATAATATTTTTGATTGGGGGGGGGGGGGGGGGGGGAGGGGGGGGTTTGATAGTCGTGGCGGGGAGGCGGGGTGGGGCTGCCGCCCACCTATCTGTCCCGTTTGCAATCCTACTTACGATTTTCAATTTTTTTTTCTATGTTGAAATTTAAGAAAATCCCTCAGCAATTCAACATTTTGGAAATAGAAAGCACCGAGTCATTAGTACTTATAAGTTTTCGACCCTATGATGAAATCTTGTCGGATTAGGATAATAGTGGTTTCCAAAAATTGAGTGAGTGATTGGTGGACTAGTATAAGCTAAGAGGTAAAAATATTGGTCAAAGAGAAAACTTATAAGCACAAAGTGCTTTGTGCTTTTAAAAGTACCATAACCGAACTCATATATATATATATATATATATATATATATATATATATATATATATATATATATAGTCGTGGCGGGAGGCGGGGTGGGGCTGCCGCCCACCTATCTGTCCCGTTTGCATCCCTACTTACGATTTTCATTTTTTTTTTCTATGTTGAAATTTAAGAAAATCCCTCAGCAATTCAACATTTTGGAAATAGAAAGCACCGAGTCATTAGTACTTATAAGTTTTCGACCCTATGTTGAAATCTTGTCGGATTAGGATAATAGTGGTTCCCAAAAATTGAGTGAGTGATTGGTGGACTAGTATAATCTAAGAGGTAAAAATATTGGTCAAAGAGAAAACTTATAAGCACAAAGTGCTTGGTGCTTTTAAAAGTACCATAACCGAATATATATATATATATATATATATATATATATATATATATATATATATATATATATATATATATATATATATATATTGTAGAGCTTATATGTTTTCAAAAGTATAAGCTCATTCATACTTGTGAATTTTTTACCATAGAATTTGTATTTGAATTTTGTCATGCCTCAAATTTTGAAAATCGATCTATTTATTTATTATATTTTTTTACAAATAAAAATTTAAATTAATCCGAGAACATGATCAGATCGTCACATGCATAGAAAATCCTCCATCCATTCGGACAGAGTTTTTCCTATACATGCGCGGATAAATAAGTACAATACGTACAAACAAAGTACTAAAACGATAATAAACTGAGCAACAAAAATTCACAACTGCTGAAAAATATGATAACTCAGATACCATATCCACAACTACTAGATCATATCACAAGACATAAGCAAAACTAATACAATAGTCTAACTGAGGTATCTAAGGCATGATCATAAGCAATAGAAACTGGATGTAAATGATACTGGTCAGCTATGGTTGATAATAGGGGACGGCTCTATCGTGAATGCTCTCATCATCATCCCGACATCCCAACACACGACTGACCTGTAAAAATGGGTCACCAAAGGGTATGAGATACAACTAAATATATCCTAGTAGGTACAATGAGCCGGGGAACAACAAGTTGTACCTACTGGATACAATAATCAGCGGATAACAATAATAGGCAGGTATGAAGCAGGTGAATAACTGATAAGGTAAATCAGTGTTGTAAATTAAAGTACTGTGTATAATAATAGAGCATGCCGAATTGAAATCAATATAACTGAAGATGCAGTAACAGTAAGTCTATGCATCAATGCTAGAAACAGAGTACCCAATCACATGCCACTCTCGATCACGAGGACCTCAAGCTAAATACCACCTATCACCAATCTGCTGACATAACCCTCCACACACTGTGTGAACTCTGGGCTCACGGGTCGATGTGACCACTCTACCGGTAAAGAACACCTCTACGGGTAGCTAATCCGCGAGTGTACGTGACTGTTAGCTGGCTCTGTGGCGATCATAATGCTGATGCTAAACCTCGCGGCCTAAAGACCAGGTAATCGGCAATAAACCGGAAACTCCCCAACAGGATGCTGGTAACTATATAATCAATCATGCTATACAACTGTACTAGTCCCTATACTATCATGCAATACAAAGCAGTAGGGATACTGGAATAAGTGAAATTGTAAAGCAACTAACTAATGGCCAATCCAGCATGGCATATTTTATGGTATAAACTAAGTATACTGAAATAGCTGAACTGTAAGCATAATTAACTGGTGACCAATCAAGCATGGCAATAGTAAATGTCTGAATCACTATAATGAAACATTTAGGGGTACTGGAATAAAAGTTATATAACTCAATCACAGAATACTGAAAGAATGACAGTAAAGCTCAAATCATAGGACCAGGGTTAGCAAGAATCACAGGGGTCCGATCGAATACGGTACTCAATCAGGTGACCAGATGCTAATGCCTGGATTGAAATACCCACCTCATTGTAGGCGATGCTTAAATCCGCTAGATAGCTCTCGGGCTGGCTCCTGACTGTTGGGGCCTAAAACAGAACTATATGTCAATAAAAAACTCACTCATACCCATCCCGCTGACTCACAATGTGCAGAACAACTACACGGCTGACCCCTGTTAAATCTGGGAATCTGCCATAGTTTTTGAAAATCCGCCAATCGACCAACTATGGTCCAATTAGTGCCTAGCTACGGGCATCCGAATTTAACGAAACTTGATGTGCTGCCCCGGAACGTTGAACTTAAGACTTTCGGGCAATAATATTTGACTCTATGTGATTCTGTACTCCATCGATGTCATAATTACTGAAATCCACTTCCGAACACCCAACTTCGGCTATGGAAGTCGCCGACGCTAAACTGAAATCACTGGACCAGCCAGGGCAACGTTGGGAACAGCCAGGGACACTTGATAACCAACGACGATCTCAATGTCACTAGAATCGCGCGACTTGCGCCGGAAAGCCGATAAACCGGCGATTTGGCCGATTTAT
>CM055069.1:40911311-40916311 GCA_029204045.2 Tillandsia leiboldiana | reverse complement strand
TTTAAGAGACTTAACCTCACTTAGTGTAAGCAATTTTCATCAGAAGGAATCGGAGTGAACCAGGTCTTGAACTACGTTTCTTTGACCCTGACTTCAACTGCCACACACACAGTACAGAATTCTCCGTCGCGAGTCTGTGCATTAAAGGCCATGCACAGTATCTTGATTTTTCATAAGAATTTCTATGAACAGCCCACATCTCATAGTCGCGGCCTTATACGAATATTCTTATATAGGTGGTCTCCTCCAGGGATGTGTGTAGAGTCACATCTCGCAAAAATTATTGCCTCTGATTCCATTAAGAGCTATAAGCTCAACCTCAACCACTACACAGAGCACAACTCATCATAGGAATGGATTTGGAACTAAAGTTCCTCTGAATAAACTGTAGAAAGTGCTCTTTGACCAACCTGACAGCTTGTTTTTACCACATTGAACCTTCTTCAAGGGATCTCCTATCACAAAGGTTGGGTTCCCACTGCAGGAAGGCTCTTTATGGGCAAAATCCCATCCCCCTCGATGACTCTAGGATCTTAGTCCTATTCAGGTCTTTGATCAAGCAATCTGCAAGATTCTGTTCAGATCTGATAAAATTCAAAAAAATAATATCATAAGAAGTTAGCCATCTAACATATTTTTATTTCAATTTAATATGTCGACTAGTCTTCGAATTTATTAATTTCTTTTTATAAAAATTAATTGCAGTTCGAAAATAGTAGGGGATGCAACAAAAGGACTTCCCAAAGATCACCCATCCTAGTACTACTCTCGCCCAATCACACTTGACTGCGGAGTTCTGATGGGATCCGGTGCTTTAGTGCTGGTATGATTGCATCCATAATTAAAACAGTATTCTTTTTTTTTTTTTTTTTACTGTAGCAAACAGTAATATATTTTTGTAAAAAAAATACTGTAGCAAAATAATTAAAACAGTAATTTTATTTATTTATTTATATATATATTTTTTTTACGATAGCAATTATATTAATTAAAACAATAAATCATTTTTTTTAAAAAAAATAAGAGTACAGTAGCAAAATAAATATACTGTAGCAATAAAAAAACAGTATTTATTTATTTTATAAAATTTTCTTTTATTTTACTGTAGCAAAACAGTATATATATATATATATATATATATATATATATATATATATATATATATATATATATATATATATATATATATATATATATATATATTTTAAAGTCAAGAAAAGAGTGCAAATAAATTACAATAATCTATATGCAATTAAAATTTTAAAATACTAATTCCAATATATTTAATTTGAATGTTAAACATACTAATAAGTTGACAACAAAATTATATGTAATATGCAATATTTTTTTCCGGATTAGCACTAGTTAGATTTAATCAGAAACAAATCGGACTTACGCCTTAGACTGTTAGTTAAATAATCGCACTAATTTTGATTGTGATTAAATTATCTAAATATTTTTTTCTTGTTTTAAAATTTTAATAACATTACTTACCTTTAATCGCTATCCAAAATTGTAGACGAAAAAATAATTGATCCGGAAGCGTGCGAAGCACTGCCCTAAGGCGTATTTTCGTCCTTCGTGCGGATTAATCGGAGATACCACCCCAAGGTACGACCGTAACTTCCCTTCCTACGAGCACGACCGCGAAAGAGGTTGACGAAGTTTCTTTCAACACCCGATTGTAAAACAACATAAAAAAAAAATTAAAAACAAATTTTTTCACTTAACAATTAACCAAGCTATATATGACTATATTTCAATATATGCCTATGTAGCACACACCCTCTACATGTATATATATATATATAGGGTGTAGTCCTGTGAACGTTGGGTTTCAATCCAACGTTCAATTAGAGATTAAAGTACATTAAAGATAATTAAATAAAAAAAAAATTAACGTTGGTTTCAACCCCAACGTTAAAAAAAAAATAATTAACACCCCTAATAAAGACAATAAAGGAGAGTAAATTAAAATTAATAAATAAGAATATATTGTAATAAATAAATTGAAAATTAATAATTTTTGAGAATTTTAGAATTTAAAATTTTATTCCAACAAATATTACTACGATCGTGTCCACTTCATCTAAAACACCGAAATTAATTTCGTCTTATCGTTGTATGAAATAAATTTCGATAAAATGAAATGGGAATGAAAAAAATAATAAAATATTTAAGAAAGGATTTATTTACGGAGATGATTGGGTTATACTCTCTCTCTCTCACACTCACTTTATTTTATTTGCACCTTTAAAATACCATAAAAACTATTTTGGTAAATGTAAATAGTTTTTAAATTCAGAATTTTATTTATTATATTATTATAATTTAATTAAAAAAATTAATATAATTATTTTAAATGTTATTTTATAATTGTATATAAATATAATTATATTATTTTTTATTTATTATATTATAATTTATTATTTATTAAGTTAGAAAAGAGACAATAACCTCATATGAAAGGTAAGTTTTTCAACAGTATGAAGAATTGAACAATTTTGGGTGAAACAAAAAGAAAAAATGGAGAACTTTATTTTTTATGTTATTCATTTTTTGTCAAACAAATAGCAAAACTAGCAAAACTTTACTTCTATAGCTATCAAAATAGACAGTAGAAATGAATAGTTTTCACATAAATTCTAATTTAATTGTCCACTTCAATCAAAAATCTACTTACATCGAAAACAAACAAGACCCTAAAATGAAAATGCTATTGAAACATAATCCCACAAGCAAGTGCTATTAGAGGATCTGACCAATATTATTTCAGATCTGTCAAAGGCTCCGCTCCGTTTGGGTACAAGAACTAGGAGGGGATAAGGGGGATATCCCTTTTGTACCTAAACAATAAAAAGCTGTTTGGAATAGCTGTTCCACCTAATCCCGGGATTAGGAGGGAATAACTGTTCCAAACAGCAGGTGGAACAACTCAGCCTGCAGTTTTTTTTTTTTTTTTTTTTTTTTTTTAATTAGTTTATTTTATTTTAAATTATAAGTTATTTAAATTTATAAAATTTAAAATTTATTTCATTATTTTATAAAAATTTAATTTTCTCTATTTTTTTTTATTCCTCTTTAATTTACCAAACACAATTTTTTTTATACGAGGTATAATTCTTATATCAACCCAAATATAAATTAATATTAATTCCTGCTAATATTATAACTTATACCTATTTTCGGTATAACTAAATTTTTCTTATACCCGAACCAAGCGCAGCCTAATATGGATAGTAATATACAACTTTGAGAGGCATTTGGTTCCTGTAATTTGTTAAAAGTTATTGAAATTTTACGATTGATTACTATATTTGAAAAATATAACTAAATAATTAAAATCAAAATATTTTAATTCGAAAGTAATAAATTATTTTTTTAAAAAAATAATCTTATAAACGCTAAGAAAGACCGAGATATTTTATTCTCAGAATGTAAAAAAAAAAAAATTAAAATTTTTAAATTGTCCTTAAAACCTTCCGAATCCTCGTTTTATTTTTATTCTCCATATTTTCTCATTCTCTCTTCCTCTCTTTCTCTCTCTTTCCGTCCACAAGATATATATATATATATATATATATATATATATATATATATATATATATATATATATATATATATATATATATATATATATATATATGGGGAATGCTAGGTGTACACTCCATGAGGGGTGTACATCCTACACCCCATCCCATTCCGAGGTAGGACTTCTTCCATTGATCACTTCGAAGTTTATATTTTGACTATTTATTTATGTTGTTGTCATTGTGATTAGTTCTTTGATTATAAATGTGTATGAGAAATAAATTTAAGTTCTTATTTGAATTTTTATTTACATTGTAAATTATATATATATATATATATATATATATATATATATATATATATATATATATATATATATATATATACATTTGCCGACGCTTTAATGCGTCGACAATAATTTCTATTACCAACCAAACTAACGACGCTTTCGTGCGTCGGGAAAAAGGAAAATAGGCGACGCTTTATAGCGTCGTAAATCGACGATCATTTGCCGACGCTTTAATGGGTCGACAATAATTTCTATTACCAACCAAAGTAGCGACGCTTTCGTGCGTCGGGAAAAAGAAAAATAGACGACGCTTTATAGCGTCGTAAATTGACGATCATTTGCCGACGCTTTAATGCGTCGACAATAGATTGCTATTACCGACGAACATAACGACGCTTTCGTGCGTCGGGAATAACGCGTCGGTATATTTACCGACGCTTTTGTAAGCGTTGCCATATTTCTCTCGTCACTGTACTTACCGACCCACTTCCCGACGCGTCGTTACTTGGCTCAAAAAGCGTCGCCAAAGGCCGCTTTTCTTGTAGTTACATCCCTCATAGAGTGTACACTTATATTTACATATATATATATATATATATATATATATATATATATATATATATATATATATATATATATATATATATATTTATTTATTTATTTCATTATTTTCTTATTTTTTAATTTTCTTTTTTTTTTTTTTGCGGGTGACTGCACAACCATGGTCCATGGCTAGATCTATGGCCTTGATGGTCCATTTATTTATTATTAATTTAATTTTTTATTTAAATTCCAATAATATAAATAAATAAATAAATAATATATATATATATATATATATATATATATATATATATATATATATATATATATATATATATATATATATATATATATATATAATATGCTTTCAAAAGTACAAGTCCATCCATACTTGTGAATTTTTTATCATTAAATTTGTATTAAGATTTGTGCAATTATACTTTCTTTTTCCTTCTATTTAGTTGACTTTACAATTGCACAAATCTCAATGCAAATTCAATAGTAAAAAATTCACAAGTATAATTTGGCTTATTTTTTTGAAAATATATAAGCTCTTTACTCATATATATATATATATATATATATATATATATATATAGTTGGGCTGGAATGCTATTGATAGCACCAACCCAACTTT
>CM055069.1:40737662-40911211 GCA_029204045.2 Tillandsia leiboldiana | reverse complement strand
GGACGTTGGTACGGTGACATTTGGATTGTCTATTTTTCTTTATATTTCTGTGGGCCGCTTTGGAAAATAAAATAGCAAATAAAAGAACGGATTGCGAAAACTATGATTTCAAAACCCAAGTGTCGTGTGGGCACTGTTTTCAAAAACCCTGAGTTTATGTTGCTTTCAAAAACGGTTTTCAAAATATGGGTGCCGGGTGGGCGCCGTTTCAACAACCGTGGGTTTTATCCTTTCAAACTAATCGGCCGTGAGTTAATTCAGTATATTGTGAATGGTTATACGTTTGGATTGTTGTGATTGAATGTTTACTCGTTATTGGACATTGTACAAACCGCGACGCCGTGCATATACAGGGGAGACTCTGTCCGTTTGTAGAGTGATCCTGTATATGCGGCGGATCTGGGTACGCGCCGGGGAAGAAGGTTTTCAAAAAAAATACATACCCTTTTGTAATCCGTTTCCGCTAAAATAATCCCCCGGGGCGTGACAGATTAAGATGGTATCAGAGACTTAGCTTTCAATCACAACAATTGGTGCTGACGTCCACAGGAATACCTCACTTAACTACAAAGGAATGGAATGGATAGATTATAGTAGAGTAGGACGCGAGTGATCGAGGGGGGGGAACGAGCTTGGGTCCTTTGCCCTCGACGGGGGGGTTCGTTGCATGTTAGCAGAGTCTAGAGCTGACTGTTGTTTTTGTGTAGAGACATGGCCCGTACTAGATCATCGGCGAGGGCTAGAAGATTGGTGGAAGGCGGGTGCGTGGCCTACCTGGCCTCGGTGGACCTGGTGACACGACCCGAGGCGACACCGTCAGACATTGCGGTGGTGAGGGACTTCCCCGATGTCTTCCCGACGGAACTGCCCGGGGTACCCCCTGAACGAGAGGTGGTTTTTCCTATCGAACTCGTACCGGGTACCCAACCAATCACAAAGGCGCCCTACCGAATGGCCTTCGCAGAGTTAAAGGAGCTTAAGGCGCAACTGGAGGACCTCTTGGACAAAGGATTTATCAGACCGAGTGTGTCACCCTGGGGGGCACCAGTGCTCTTTGTACGGAAGAAAGACGGAAGCCTGCGCCTCTGCATAGACTACAGGGGGATAAACAAGGTTACTGTGAAGAATAAGTACCCCCTGCCCAGAATTGACGACCTCTTCGACCAGCTGCGAGGAGCAACGGTGTTCTCAAAGATCGACCTGCAATCGGGCTACCACCAGCTCCGGGTTCGGAACGAAGATATCCCAAAGACCGCCTTCCGGACCCGGTACGGCCACTACGAGTTCACGGTTATGCCGTTCGGGCTTACGAACGCCCCCGCCGTCTTCATGGACATGATGAACCGGATCTTCAGACCTTTCTTGGACCGGTTCGTAGTGGTCTTCATTGACGACATCCTGATCTATTCATCTACCGACGAGGAGCACGAGGACCACTTACGAACGATTCTCCAAACCCTCAGGGAACAGAGGCTGTTCGCGAAGCTCAAGAAGTGTGAATTCTGGCTACGAGAGGTGGGTTTCCTAGGGCACGTGATCTCGGCAGAGGGAATCGCTGTGGACCCCAAGAAGGTGGAATCGGTGATCGACTGGCAACCACCGACGACAGTGACGGAGATCCGCAGCTTCTTGGGACTGGCGGGATATTATAGACGCTTCGTCGAGGGTTTCTCGAAGATTGCGGCCCCTTTAAACCGGTTGACCAAGAAAGGGGAAAGGTTTTTGTGGACGGCTAAGTGCCAAGAGAGCTTCGAAGAACTTAAAAGGAGGCTAACCAGGGCGCCTATTCTTGTACTACCCACGCCCGGAGAGGATTATGAAGTGTACTGCGACGCATCGAGAATCGGACTTGGGGGTGTTTTGATGCAACAGGGGAAGGTAATAGCCTATGCATCCAGGCAGCTGAAGGATTACGAAAAGAACTACCCGATTCATGATTGGAACTGGCTGCAGTGGTCTTCGTTCTAAAGTTATGGAGACACTACCTCTTTGGTGTCCACTGTAACGTCTTTTCAGACCACCAAAGTCTCAAGTACCTGTTCACCCAAAAGGAGCTAAATTTGCGGCAGAGGCGGTGGCTTGAATTGTTGAAGGATTACGATCTAACAATCCAATACCACCCCGGGAAGGCAAACGTGGTGGCGGACGCTTTAAGCAGGAAGGGGCAACCGGAGGAGACGCCGGCACGCGCGATAACTGAGCAGAGCACCCTGATCGCGGAATTCTCGCGACTGAGGTTGGAGGTGGTACCGGCGGGCACTGTTGCTCGACTGACGGCGTTGGTGGTCAAGCCGACGCTTTTTGAGAAAATCCGAGAAGGACAGCTGACGGACCCGCACTTACAGCTCGTGCGAGACAAGATCCACCCGAACCAGGAGAACGACTTTGCAGTGGGAAGTGACGGTGACTTGTGGTTCCGTGGACGTCTCTGTGTACCGGATTCGCCGGAATTAAAGGAGGAGATTCTGACAGAGGCACACCGCGCCCCTTATGCGGCGCATCCGGGGGGCACGAAGATGTACAGGGACCTCAAGCAGACCTTCTGGTGGCCCAAGTTGAAGGGGGATGTGACACGACACGTAGCTCACTGCCTGGTATGCCAGCAGATAAAGGCAGAGCATCAGCGGCCTGCAGGAAAATTACAGCCCTTACCGGTGCCGATGTGGAAGTGGGATCAGATCACTATGGACTTCGTCACCGGGTTCCCACGTACACAGTAGGGGCACGACTCGATCTGGGTCATTGTGGACCGGCTAACCAAGACAGCTCATTTCCTACCCATCCACACAACCTGGACCAGAGAGCAGTTGGCTCAAGTCTACCTCAGCGAGATCGTGAGACTGCACGGAGTGCCGGCATCGATCACCTCGGATAGAGACACCCGCTTCGTCTCGAAGTTTTGGCAAAGTCTACAGCAAGCCCTGGGGACCAAGCTACACTTCAGCACAGCTTTCCACCCTCAGACGGACGGACAGTCGGAGCGAGTGATTCAGACCCTCGAGGACCTGCTGCGCGCCTGTGTACTTGACTGGGGAGTCGGTTGGGCGCGCTACCTACCCCTCGTGGAATTCGCCTACAACAATAGCTACCAGGCCAGCATCCAGATGGCACCCTACGAAGCTTTGTATGGGAGACGCTGCCGATCCCCGATCTGTTGGGACGACTTAGGGGAACGGAAATTCCTGGGACCCGACTTGGTGGAAGAGACTGAGGAGAAGGTGCGCCTCATCAGGCGGCGGTTGCTGACCGCCCAAAGCCGACAGAAGAGCTACGCAGACCGACGGCGCCGCGATTTGGAATTTCAAGTGGGGGAACACGTGTTCTTGCGGGTCTCGCCATCCAAAGGGATCAAGCGTTTCGGGCTGAAGGGCAAGTTGAGCCCACGGTTTGTGGGGCCTTTTGAGATCTTGGAGCGCATAGGCCCAGTGGCGTACCGCCTTGCCCTACCCCCTAACCTCGACCGGGTCCACAACGTCTTCCACGTGTCCATGCTCCGGAAATACCTATCCGACCCGTCACACGTGTTGGACGTCTCCACATTCGAGCTCAAGGAGGATCTAAGCTTCGAGGAAACCCCCGTGCGTATCCTAGCAAGGGAAAGCAAAGCACTGCGGAACCGAGTCATCCCCTACGTGAAGGTGCTCTGGAGCAACCAGGAAGAACGAGAAGCAACATGGGAGCTGGAATCTAAGATGAGGGAGTGCTACCCCGACCTCTTCACCACCACCCGGGTTTGAGTTTCGAGGACGAAACTCGTTTTTAGAGGTGAGTGGTGTAATAACCGCGGCTTTATTTGCCTTTCTAGACCTTCTTTTAAAATTCTTGTAAATCCACTTTTCGACTAAGGGGTCCGGGGGTGAATTATTTTTCTTTATCTCTGGGCAGACTGTCGGGGCTCGCGGGTATTTTTAGACAATAAAGCTCGCGAAATGGATTTCGGCGGCGCGATCGGATCTGGATTCTGACCCCGGAATCTCCCAGAATAAATTCCGGAAGTTGGCAGCAGTTCAGGCGACTTACACGTTCTTCGAGGCGGACCGGACCCAGGTTCGCACCCAAACTCATTTCGCCGAGATTGATTTGTATTTTGGGACTTAGGGTTAAGTTCCCGTGTACGGAGGCGGCTAATATTAATACGTATGTGTTGGGTTTAGTTTTGGAGTTTTCCTACCGTTCCTCTCACCCAAACCCTCCTCTTCCCACCGATCGGCGCGAGGCACCGCGGCGGAGCAATCGAGGAACGGGAAGAACACCGCACACCTCCGGAACCGGGCACGCAAGAACGGGATAATCCTCGTCTCTCCCTCCCTCTCCATCGGCGAGTCGGAGGCGCATTGGTTCGGTGAGTTTGTCTTTATGTTTCTTTTTAGCTAGGGTTTGTTCCGGATCGTCGCACGGGAAGGGGGGGAGGCGGCACACCCCGGCCGGCCGCACCACCGCCGTCGCGAGCGCCCTTACGCGCAGGGCTAGGGCACCGGGCGTGCGGGTCTGGCACCCGCGCGGGCCTGGGCGCCGCACGGGGTCGCCCGTGCGTGCGGGCTGGGCGCCGCGCGGAGCCTGGGCGCCGCGCGGGGTCGCCCGTGCGTGCGGGTCTGGCACCCGCGCGGGCCTGGGCGCCGCGCGGGGTCGCCCGTGCGTGCGGGCTGGGCGCCCGCGCGGAGCCTGGGCGCCGCGCGGGGCCGCCCGTGCGTGCGGCCGGGGCGCCCGCGCGGGACCTGGGCGCCGCGCGGGGCAGCCCGTGCGTGCGGCCTGGGCACCCGTGCTGGACCTGGGCGCCGCCGCTGTCAGGGAGCCGTGCGGGCATCACACCGCACGGAGCCTGATACGCGTGCGGCCAGCGCGGCAGCACGCTCGCCGCCGCCGCGGGTTCCGACTCGGCCGCCGCCGCCGCCGTCGAACCCGGGAGCCCCGTTCCACGACGGGACCCGAATGTCTGTTCTTGACCCTTGTTTTATGTTGTTTAGTCACTGACTTCTCCCCGGTGGACTTTTGTAGTGTTGGGGAGCGCACCGGGACACACGGGGGATAGCGCTTTGTTCATCGCTCGTAGAGGTGGGTCTTTACTCCTAAGTCTCAACATTTAATTCTATCTTGGTGGACGGGGTCATCCTTAAGTGTACTTGGGTTAAACCTAGTAGGGAGGCATCATTTATTCGTTATGGCTTTACGGTACTCGTGATTAGATATACATATTGTTTCATGTCGCTCTCTTGCACGTATAGGAGTATGCTGTGAAAATATATATACTGTTTCATTTAGTTATCATGCACGGATATGTATATGTTATTTCATACGTTTTTCATACATTGATATATTTATATGGTTCACGGTTACTATGCTCGGCTGCAGCACGCGCACCCGCGGTTTGGCCACCGCAAAGGGTGTGCTTTTCCGGAAAAGTGGTCCATGACCCGTGTATACCCACAGGACGGCGTGGGGCCTCTTTAGTTGTGGGGCATGTATGCGCCAAGGTGTGAGCGGTGCGACCCGTCGGTTTAGTTGTCCGACGTGGGAGCGGTGCGACCCATTCGGTTTAGTTGTCCGACTTGGGCGCGGTGCGATTTCGTCGGTTTAGTTGTCCGACGGGATCGGGTATTGCAGGTTTACAGGTGTTTGATTCTACTTTTCCCTTGCGGGGGGGGAGGGGTGCTTGCTCCGGATAGACTACGGTTGGATGTTTCATTACCTGCTTTATTATTATCATTTTTGTTTAGTCGCTGACTTCCCACTTTGCGACAGGGTCCTACAGGGGGGGAGAGTTAGGCGACGGTGAGGCCACGGCTAGAGGTGTTGGGTCTCAGGAGACCGGAACAGTGTTTTACTCCTTACTTTCGCATTCCATTTAATATTTGTAGACTGTGGATGGTTCTCGATACCCTCGTGGGGTCGGTGTGGACGTTGGTACGGTGACATTTGGATTGTCTATTTTTCTTTATATTTCTGTGGGCCGCTTTGGAAAATAAAATAGCAAATAAAAGAACGGATTGCGAAAACTATGATTTCAAAACCCAAGTGTCGTGTGGGCACTGTTTTCAAAAACCCTGAGTTTATGTTGCTTTCAAAAACGGTTTTCAAAATATGGGTGCCGGGTGGGCGCCGTTTCAACAACCGTGGGTTTTATCCTTTCAAACTAATCGGCCGTGAGTTAATTCAGTATATTGTGAATGGTTATACGTTTGGATTGTTGTGATTGAATGTTTACTCGTTATTGGACATTGTACAAACCGCGACGCCGTGCATATACAGGGGAGACTCTGTCCGTTTGTAGAGTGATCCTGTATATGCGGCGGATCTGGGTACGCGCCGGGGAAGAAGGTTTTCAAAAAAAAATACATACCCTTTTGTAATCCGTTTCCGCTAAAATAATCCCCCGGGGCGTGACATTAAGCCTTCACTTAATTGAGGTATAAAATAAAATTAGTTGTATCAGGAATAAGTATAAATTTTGAAACAAGCTGGAACTAATGTAAATTTGTATTTGATTGGGTATTAGATTAGTACCAGGTATAAAAAAATAGTGTTTGCAAGTGATTGAAGAATAAAAAGAATAGAGACTTGACTTTTATGTTAAATGACGAAAATACCCTTACTTTTAGTTAAGTACTAAAATTGATAATTAAAGATTGTATTATAACTTTTTAAATATAACAATTCTTATATATATTATTTAATAAATTAGATGTTATATAAAATTATATTTAATTTTTATTATTCTAAAAAATTATTAATATTATTCAAAAATTAAAATATTAGCATTCTGCAAAGGTAAAATTTTAAAAATTCAATAATAATATTAAAAAAATGAACATTACTTACTAAAAATGTGTAATTTTATTTCTAAAAATCTGTTGCTCAATACATTCTTAAATTAAATGGTTGCACAAAAACCTATTAAAACAACTATCAGACAATAACATAATCAAATAGCGACTTTTAATTAGCATAAAATATAAGTCGGCATTTATACAATACTCAAATATAGAATATTATAAAATCGTGCATGGTATGGAGATTGAAATTATCATCAAACGATAACGATCTCACAACTGTACTACCGTAGAAATCGAAATATCACGTCACAATAATAATTCAAATTATATCATACACGGGGAACACGAGTTTTTAATTAACAGTCTAATTAAAATTACATATAAACAAAATAAACTATTTAACAAACTGACTAACATAATATTACAATATATTTTTTTTTAGAGAGAAATGTAGCATGCTACCCGCTTCGTTTATTTTTGAAATAAACTTAGCTGGAAATGTGAAGCAACTAGTGTCACGCCCCGGGTGGAAACCAGAACCCGGGCTCGCCAACAGATCCGCCGTGCACACGGAATTTCCCATGTACACGAAGCGTCGGTAACCTGCTCAGATATAAATATACAATAAAAGAGCATAATACAGAGCTGAACTAAAAGAACTACATAATATCTCAGACTGGAAAAGAAATAAAAACTGTAAAAATACAATAAACTCCCAGCTCACCAAAATAATACACCCAGCTGGCCAAAGCCAGACCACAAAATAAAAGTGAACTACTACAGTCTGAGTAAAAAGGGGTACAATATCTGTCTAACAGCAACTCACAGCCTCACAGGAGATCTATCTACTCAGCGATCCCCTCACCTCGATCAGCTGCCGATGGCCCCGCAGCTCCCGCAGAAGACTCTGCAAAACAAGGAAAAGAAAGAGAGAAAAACAACAGTGGGGGTGAGAACCACTAGTAAACCAGTAGCCTCCCCCTGTGGGTAAAGCCTCAAACTCCGACGTACCCACTAAGTCTACCAGAGGCAAAGAATGAAGAAAGTGGTAAGCTATAAAACTACAGATAAGAAGGAACTACCACTAGTATGCCTCTAAATGCAGTGCCAAAATGAATGACTGCAAGTATGCATCAGTAACCGCATCTGTCCAAATAAACCCAATCTAGCCACCAGTAAAAACTGGTACCGCATGCTGCCGCTATCATCATCGTGCAACCTGATCCGCACCAAAGTGATAGCAATGAGTCAATGCCGTCCGGTACCCACTTGGTACCCCGCACGCTTCGAAGTAGCACTCGAGGGGAGCTACCCACACGAGGAAAGTAACCATGTCATAAGTATCATAAAAGCAGGACTGGATCATGACTATGATCAAAGTGGAAAACCCCTCCACTAAAGAAAACCCCAATCTGATGCAAAGGTAAACATCCGGTCAACCGCCTAATGTCCGCGGTTACCGCAATACCCCACAAGTCCACAATCTGATGAAATAACCAATATCTGGTCAACCGCCTAATATCCGCGGTTACCACAATGCCCCACAATCCATAATCAAGTACGACCTGTCCCAGACTCCAAAGTCCCGACTACACTATCCCAAACCCCTGCTCGAACCCGAGCAATATGAATCAAAAGTCAAAATGAGAAGGAGAAAGAAAACAATCATGGTTTCTCCTAAGTCAAATCCCAATATGATAGTGTAGCAATAAATAGTGGCCTATCTAGATGTCCAAACAAGCATGCAACAGTCCTCAAGAAAGATAAAAGAAAGTGTATCAAACAGTAACTCCACATGTGTATTAAGTAATAGCTCCGCATGAATGTAACCATCATGCTAAAATCATCAGTCAACTACACATGTATATAATCCCTGGTCCATAACAAATCTCAAAGTGGTACCCGCACATAGATATGTCATCATGTCCCAATACTTAATCCATTTAACCAACTTTCATAAAATCTATGTGCTACACGGCATGTTAATTATCACTATTAAAATATCTCAATGATCATGTTCCAACAATAATATTATCCCAGTAATATTTCCAACATGCTATATCCACATAATTAATCTCAAATGATAGGCTCGCATTTATATCATTCAATCATGCATGGTAATCAATCAATAAATCCAAACGGGGAATCCTCTAAATAAACTTAGTGAGTAAATCACAGTAAGAGGTAAGCAACAACTACCCACCTGAAGAGCTGACTGTCCAAATCCCACAGCTGAAAGTACCAGGAAATCCAAATCTCCTACTCCAAGGGGTCCAGTAATACCCGCAACTCTCCTGGGTACAACATAAAGTCCATAAATCTCAAAAATTACCCCCGCAAACACATACAGAACTCAGTCCCAAAGATGCCCTTATTTCACCTGCTGAAAATGCCCAGAAAATTCCAATAAAAATATCACAGCGATCCTCGCATCGATACCTTCGAAACGAGTACCTGCACGTCCAAATCCGAGTTCTGCAGGTCAAGATATAAATTCGACAAGGTAACCATCCCTAAAGAATCTCCCCAAAAAAACTGTAGCACTTAACTCTGGAGAAACAGTGATTTCTCACTTTTGGGAAATTCAGAAAAATCCAAGAAAAATACGGGGACGTTCCTTGCGACGAGTAGATCAAAATCGACTCTTTAAACGCCTCGATCCGATGTTCCTATGCCAGGATATAAAATCAACAAGCCCATGCTGTCCAGGAAATCCATCACAGAAAATGGGGTCAAGAGATGCCTCGGGAACCGTGCCAAAAACCCAAAATAAAGCGAAACGATCAACACGGAAATCGAAGCCTTACCTCTCAGGAACACGCTGTCGAAGAAATCGTCCAAAAATTCCTCCTGGTTTGCGCACAGAAAAAATCTGACTGAACTGCGACGGAAATGGGCCGAGAAAGAGGAAACGTCGAAGCGCGCCGCGTCGCAGATGACTCGCTGTCGGCAACTCCAAAAATTCCAAAACTTCCTAGAGAGATGGAGGATAGAGAGAGGAAGAAGTCTTCTTAAGGCCACACCCTCAGATTCTCTCTCTAAAGCTCGGAAAAAGAACACAAAGGGGGAAAGTGGAGCTG
The DNA here is from genome assembly GCA_029204045.2 of Tillandsia leiboldiana. Lineage (NCBI taxonomy): Eukaryota > Viridiplantae > Streptophyta > Magnoliopsida > Poales > Bromeliaceae > Tillandsia > Tillandsia leiboldiana. Next base: position 40,901,361 of record CM055069.1, on the reverse strand, counting down.
TATTTATAGGCCCAGAAAACAAATGCCAAAATACCCACTGTGTCCCAAGAAGCGGGCGCCCGGAAAAATTGGGCTGCTACAGTGCGGCCCAATTTGCGATCACTGTGCGCGCCCGGAAGAGCCCGGGCGCGACACGTGTCCGCCAAACAGCGGACAGCGGCGCCCGCCAATCGGGCGCCGCCACGTGTCCCAGCCGCCCACGTGTTCCACGTGCCTCGAGCACGTGGGCGGCGTGCACCCGCCAATAGGGACACGCCACGTGTCACCACGCGGTTCACGTGGTCCGCGCCCCCGGTCTACGCGCCGGGTCTTCCGGAAAGTGTCGGCCAACCAGAAGCCGCCACGTGTCCAAGACAGGCCGCACGCCGCCCGACCAATGAGGAGCTGCCACGTGGCAACGTCAACCTTCCCTGCACCCGGTGCACGACTATTCTGTGGACCGCCCGCCTGCGCGCCTGCCCGCGCCCGCCCGCGCCTGCCCGCGCTGCCCGCGGCCCTGCTCCGCCGCTGCGCCTCTGTTCTCCGCCGTGCGCCGCCGCTCGCCGCCTGCCGCCGGTCGCCGGAACAGTATTTTCCGGCGGCCGGAGTTACTGTTCCGGTGAACAGTATTTTTGGCGCCGAAAATAAAGTGAATACACCATTTTGATCGTTTTCGCGCGCTGAGTCCAAATCCGCTGTCCGATTTTCCAAATTCTCATCCGAAATTTTTCCGAAAGCCCCCGGAAAGGCCCACTTGATCCGATTTTCGCGCCGGGTCCATTTTAAAAATCCAATTTCAATTCTACAAGCTCCATGACACTGTGTGAGCTTCCTATAGTCACTGATAAAGCCGCAAAAGCTTCTACAAAAGTCCGGGTCACCACAACTAGGCTTCGAACTCAGAATGGAAATTCGGATTTTCACTAATTCTTAGATGCACTCCACAATTGCTTGGCGGCATAGTTAAGTATTCATTCATTTTTTATTTGAATAATGCCTCGGATTACATTGTTAAAATGACGACTAATTGTTTTCCCCGAATGTTGAAAAGTTTCAGCGATCACCCTATTTGCAACACCGTGTCCAATACAAAATAGGAAAATGGCCAACTGTTCGTCAGCAGTCATATTCCGTATGCTAATTAAAAGGCCATTTCCGACAAGGTCATCGCGGAGAGCAATGAATGTAGTTGTCGTCATTCTAAAATGAGTGTACCCCCGGTCTGGATGATCATTCAGAATATCACAAATAAACTGATGCTCAGTAAATGGACGAGTACGACATGGTTGTCTGCTTATTGTACTTGTTGCATTTATGTATCCTTCGTCAAGGAGCATGATTATGATTTGAACCCAATAGTCATCATCATCATATCTATTATAGTGAACAAATTTGCACGAAAAGCCGAAGAAAATACACTTCGATAAATTGAATCATCCATTAAAACTGCAACGGAAATAAAGCCATTTAGCCAAGTTTGATAGTAAGCAGACATGATATAATATTTATTTATATGTAGCTCAAACATTCATCTAGCCGGTTACTGCAACAAATTACAGAAGAAATGACTACACTGAAATATATAAATGTCCACATTATCTGACTCCACTACATGGTTGTCTGCAAATTAAATAGTTGCATTTATGTATTCTTCGGCAATGAGCATGATTATGATTTGCACCTAATAGTCATCATCATCATCTAATATAGTCAACAACTTTGCAACAACAGTCGAAGAAAATGCAGTTTGATAAATTGAAGCATCCATTAAATCTGCAACGAAATTATAGCAATTTAGCGAACTTTCATAGTAACTAGACATGATATAACTTGTATCGATATGTACGGCAAACATTCAAGTAATGTCTAGTTTAAGCCAATCAAAGTGTGATATTAAATATTACAAAGTCAGGTTTTTAGCTACTCAAAGTGCGAGACTAAATATTACAAAGTCAGTTTTTAGCTACTCAAAGTTGCGAGACTACATATTACAAAGTCAGTTTTTAACCTAATGAAATTACACATAGACTAATCTTACCGGTTACTAAACCAACATACAAAAGAAAGGACTACACTTAACTATAGAAATGTCCACATTGGATTACTCCACTACATGCTCGGAAAAAATTGCCTAAACATCATATTTTCTTTAGCTATCTGCCGTTCAACCCACTTTAATGCAAGATCATCATTCATTGTCATAAAAAGTTGTCGATTTTTGTCATCTTTCAAAGCGTCACCGACAGCCAAAACCTGTTCACTTGTGAGCCCTGGTAGAGAATACATTCGTGTCATACAATCCTTGATGCTCGAAACAGGTCGTCGAGCTTCAAAATCATTATTATACATATGTCGTACTAGATCTAACTTATCTTTTCCAAGCTGTAACATCTCTGCCACGGCTTCACTGATGCCTTCAGTTTTCTTTCTTCGTCCACCGGTCGACGAACGAGGAGTTCGTTGGGTAGTGTTGGGTAGTGGGGAACGAGGCCTTTTCCCTGCCGAGCTGTGCCCAGACCCACTTGTATTTTTGTTTGTAGGGTGAGGGCTAGGTGACCTTGACGTGTGTGTACCTCTCATAAAATCAATCATAGGTGGCCCAGATGACCTTGCTTCAAATGGAGTCGATAAGAGATATAATCCTGACAATCTTGGAGCTATTATAGTATCATCCTCACCAGGGGATGATGAGGAGGAGCTAACTATGGTTGTGGTGGGCGGCATCACAGAAGAAAAGTCATATCTTCTGGTTGCGGTAGTCTTCTCAAGATCCTTATACAGAGAAAATGGCTTATCCCTACATTTGCCATAAGCGGGATTTTCCTAGACATAGGTTAATTATATTAGAAAAGTAATAAGAAATCTATTCGATAATAATTTGTTGGAAGCGAAATGAATTCACGTTACCGCGATCACGGCCTCCCAGTCAGCACTATCGCCAGCCGTGGGAATGTTGAGGACATAGTCTCATCCCCACCCGCTCTTGTTTACCAAGCAGCGGTACAACGTAAATGTACGCTTCAAAACTTTCAGGCGATTCTTTACTTGATTCTTGGTTAGGTTTAAGTTATTTCTACTATTTATTTTGCTAACAATCCTAACCCAGGCAAGGTTAGTGAAAGACCCATTAACGTTGTTGCCTAAGGTATGTTCCTTAGTCAGCAACGATAAGAGGCATGCATCCATTGTTTCGATCCAATTCGGTGTACGCATCCACGCTTGGGCGCGAGATCTGCTTCCACCTTCTTTTGCAACTATATTGCCTTGGGGGTTCTCCAAGTCCGCTCAATTGGTTTGAGCGATATTAAATACTTTCTTAATAGGACGCATCTGTAGGTAATGTACGTACTACTTTATATCATTTTCATGTGAGACTAAAAATTCAAGTGTGCTCAATAAATATAAAAGGGCATAGCATAATTGGCATAAATAAAATCAACACATAATTGGCATAACATAATTGGAATTGCATAACATAATTACATAAAAAAATATGAAATTGCATAACATAATTGGCATAAAAAATATGGAATTGCATAACATAGTTGGCATAAAAAATTCTCGGTAGCGGCATACGAAATATGCGATCCTTACAATTTCTTCTTGTTTGCACATAATTGAAATAGTGCTTTATTATGTACACAGGCTCAAGTGGTTTCCAACAAGAATGGGGTTACAGTGGATTGTAAATCCATGCCATCCATCAAACGCCTGTGGCAACCGTCATCATCGCCTAAATTTTACTTGAATCAGCCTACATTACCGATCAAACATTCATATCTCGCAGACGACAAATATAGTGTATGTTATGACATAGCATAGTCATTTATCATGAAAGGCAAGCGACAACACAGATTTAAGCATGGCATATGTGATATAGAGGTGAACCCAAAGTCATGTAAACGACAATCAAGGCAACGAGAGACAACCAAACACAACAGTAAAGTGGAGGGTAGCACCTTCGAGGCCAGAAACAGGAGGGACGGCCGCGACGATGAAAACTGCAGGGGGACCAGATTGCAACCGGACGCAAGCATGAAGGCCGGCCACAACACCACAATAGATCGGGCAACCTCGGGCCAAGAGGTAGAAAGGAGTAGATCGGGCAACCTCGGGCGACGACGAGGAGGTACAAAGGAGCAGATCACAACCGAACGCAAGCACGAAGGCCGGCCTCAACAACCCCACAGATCGGGCAACCTCGGGCCAAGAGCTACAAAGGAGCAGATCGGGCAACCTCGGGCGACGACGAGGAGGTACCGGGGAGCAGATCGCAACCGGACGCAAGCATGAAGGCCGGCCACAACAACCCCACAGATCGGGCAACCTCGGGCAACGACGAGGAGGTACGGAGGAGCAGATCGCAACCGGACCCAAGCATGAAGGCCGGCCTCAACAACCCCACAGATCGGGCAACCTCGGGCCAAGAGCTAAAAAAAGGAGCAGATCGGGCTACCTCGGGTGACGACGAGGAAGTACGGGGGAGCAGATCGCGACCGGACGCTAGCACGAAGGCCGGCCACAACACCCCCACAGATCGGGCTACCTCGGGTGACGATGAGGAGGTATGGGGAAACAGATCGCAACCGGACCCAAGCACCAAGGCCGGCCTCAACAACCCCACAGATGGCAACCTCGGGCCAAGAGTTAAACAAAGGAGCAGATCGGGCTACCTCGGACGACGACGAGGAGGTACGAGGGAGCAGATCACGATCGGACGCAAGTACGAAGGCCGGCCACAACACCCCCACAGATCGGGCTACCTCGGGCCGACGAAATATAACTACCGCAGATTGGGCAACCTCCGGCGACGGCGAGTGGAGATGAAAGAGAATTAGTTGAGGGCGAAGGCAAGGAACAAGCGGGGCGAAGATGGGGCTTGGGGGAAGGAAGAAGAAGCAAGAAGAGAGAGGAAAGAAAGAGAGGAGGCCCTCGGGAATCGTGCAGGGGCACAGTGGACGAGAGGAGGGGGCAGGCTTACTCGGGGGAGGCGGAGTAGTTCGGAGGGGGGCCGGGGTGCGGGATCACCTATCCTCCTCTGTTAACGGGTTGTCCCGGTTTTGACCGGAACAACCTGGTAAGGGAGGGAATAGGTGTTCCACCCTATTCGCCCCCTTAACCCAATAGTATTTGGATACAAAGGGGACTTATTTCTCCTTTGTACCCAAATCAAATATTGTGTAAGTGTCGGCGTGACAAGGTTGATAGCTTTATTAATATTTTCGTATTAAATTGGGCATTTTTAGTTAATTTGCGTAACATTTAAAAGTAAAAATTGAAACAATCTTAGTTGAGTGATATAAAAGGTTACACGTCTATACGAATCTCATGCATGTGAATATTTTAATTAATTAATCAAAACTTAAACGAAATTTGTCGGAATTTTCTCAACAATGACGAATGAACTTCGAGACAATGATACGGTTGATGCGGATTGATTAATTAACTAAATTAAGCTCAATGTTATATTTACAAAATAGAATACAATATACATTATATGAAAATTAATATTTAAGAATACGTTTTTTTTTTTTAATATATTTAACGATTTATTGAAAACGTTTCAATAAAGTCTAGTATCGTACTTAAAAATATCGATTAAAGTATCTGTAAATAAAAAATCGTCACGTATAAATCGACGCTTATGTTTAACATCAGTAAAATATATTCTAACGTTTTAAAGTGTTAAAATTTTTAATTTTTTTTAAAAAATTTTGATATTTTAAAGCGTCGAAAAATTAGAAATATCTAGACGGGAAACAGCAAGCGGCATCGAGCAGAGTGGAGCGCCGTAGATCACGTTTCGGAACGGCAATTAATAGATGAACCTAGACGGAAACGATCACTATCCTAATAATCAATTCAAAAGATCAAGATGGTTGAGGATTTTCCGTCAATTCTCCGTCAATTACGCCGATTTCTTAAATAGGAGGTTACCCACCTTGGTTCAGGGGTGTATAAATATCCGAACAATCGAAGGAAGCGGGGTTCGGCAACCTCGTAAGCTCGGTACCACCCCAGCTTTTTTATTTATCTAGAAATAGGTTAACTTAACTTTTCATATCTATATTTATTGTTTTCTTATGAGTAGGCTTAATTATAATCCTTCTATCCCTACCTTCTTCCTTGTATCACTTTTTCTTGTTCCTCAAAGTCGTAATCGGCTCATCGCCGTATCATCGTATTTCTCTCCCAAAATCAATATAAAGTGTAAACCGTCCCCTCAGCTGTATCTTTCACTACAATAAAATTAGGTTATAGGGACGCATATTTGTGACACTTTTGTATAAGTATCCTATCTATATTCCATCTATATCCAAAATTAGGTTATAGGGACACATTTTTGGGACACATTACAAAAATATGTCGTTATACACCCTAGCGACGGCACATATAGCAACACTTATAATAAGTGTCGATATTTTTATCAGTGACACTTTTTTTAGATTTTAGAAATACTTAAAAGTGTCGCTATAGCCTAATTTTGTTGTAGTGTTTGTTTGTATTTCTTGTGCTTTAACGTTTCAATCGGCTCCTTAGCCGTACATTTATCTCTTTACCCGGTTCGGCTATGCTAAGTCGAAACTGGCGATCCCTCTCTACCTCTATAAACCCGATTCGGCTATCCATAGTTGAACGGTCACGAGAAGTTATCCGAGGAGAACCCGGCCGAGCAGATCCCTCATCTGCCCGATCACTTGATTGTTGGCACGCGGCATACTTCGACACCTCTGGAGGGTCACCCAAGGGCCGATCGCGCTCAAGCAACATGATTTTGGCCCCAACGGGATGCTTCCCCAAACGTCGTCTAAAAACATTTATATATATATATAGATCAAACGGGTAAATCTAATTAACAGCAAAAAATTTGGTAGTACCAAATATTTGGTGCTATCGATAGTATAGTAGTCTCTCTCTCTCTCTCTCTCTCTCTCTATATATATATATAGTGAAAAATATATAGATAACTGGATGATTGATAGTCTTAGTTTTAGGAGATGATCACATTAATTAATGAGTTTTTTAAAAAAGATTTAAAATAGGGGAAATCTCAAGTTAATTCCTTTGTTGAAATGACACTATTAGGGTAACTTAATTAGTCCAAGTAATTAGATGATTTGGGTGAAGGGCTTTGTGCCTAATTAATTTGTTGTTAATTATAGTTAATTTGACTTGTCTTGTTTGTTAACATTTTGATATTTTGGAAATCATGTGAAAATATATAAGTGAAGTTGACGTTATTATTAAAATACCTGATCTAAGATATAAGTAGAACATTTTAGTTATTAATCACACGTAAACACAGTGCTAATAAAAGTGTAGCGGGTTGACATACATGTACTTATAGGTTCAAAACTATATAATAAGCTTAATTTTATTTTTTGTTTAAATGAGTTACGTTGACTTTGCGCTGTATAGATTTCAAACAACTGATTTCAGAGCCAATAATTCGGCGGCTTTTCGTGGAGATGACGGGCTCTTTTCAACTTAAAAAGAGCCAAGCTAGTAAGTCACTAGTTTGACATGTAACTTTGACGAGTGTATATATGTACAATGACTCATAAAGAGCTCTCTATAAAGAGCTCTCTATATAATGGGCATGTATTCGAGAAGAATCCTGACTGTGCAATTCTTGTGAACTCAAATATAGCACAATATGTTCAAAATATCACATAAAAAATTTGAAACGTGTGCCTGCAGTTCTTCGAAAATAAAGAATTGAGTGCAAGTTAACAATTATTTGATACTATTTGGAATGCGTGAGTTACATTGATACCAAATTTTTTATGATGCTAATTTGTTATGATAAAAACAAAAAAAATCTAGTTTGCCCAATACGAAAATATCAAATAAAAATAAAATAAAATAAAATAAAATAAAATATATACTACAATAAAATTAGGTTATAGGGATACATGTTTGTGATACTTTTGTATAAATGTCCTATCTATATTCCACCTATATCCAAAATTAGGTTATAAGGATATATTTTTGGGACACATTACAAAAATGTGTCGCTATACACCCTAACGACGGCACATATAGCAACACTTATAATAACTATCGGTATTTTTGTCAGCGACACATTTTTTAGATTTTAGAAACACTTAAAAATGTCGCTATAGTCTAATTTTGTTGTAGTATATACAAATATTTACATAATTAATTCGGCCACTATTCTACATCCATGAGTGAAGACGGAGTGAAAACTTCTATTATAATCAAAATAATGCACAAAATATATATATCTCACAAAATCTTAGTCTAAAAAATATACGCATATTCCTTCTCATACGTCGTACCAAATTAATAGAATAAAAAATATATTTATAATAATGATTATATTCTAATACAACTAGAAATATAAATATGTTAAAATTAAAAATAATCTTAATAAGATTTAATATAATCTAAATTTAAGATAATCAAAACAAAATAAAATTAGACAACTATTTCGTTCCAGAATTTGAAATATATCTAACAGATAGAAATATGACAAGATGATATTCATAGGAATTCAAAACTGAATTACTCACATAAAATTATTAAGAGACCCAGCTTCTCTTTTCGAATTAACAATTCTTTTAGGTCAGAGATTTTTAATACAAAATAAATAAATGCTTGACTAAGTTTTATAATAAAAAGGAAAAATAATTTAATATTTGACTCAATATTAATTTCATATACGAAATCCAAAATTTTAAATAATCCCATTTGAACAGTTAATTCGTTAAAGTAAATGTTTTCCCTGTTCTCTAAATGAAATTTGTAAGCTAATGTCAATTTTTATTAATATATATATATATATATATATATATATATATATATATATATAGTCCGGCTAATGTGCTTGTACAAGCACCAACCAATTGGGGCTTGTAAATTTTCTACCGTTAGATTTAATCCTTTGATTAATTCTATCCTTAGATCATATTATTCCACCAACCATTCACTAAATCCAAGAGGCTCACCGTCATCCTAACCGTACATTCCTACATTCAAGGATAAAAAACTCACAAACACAAATAACTTGATACTTTTACAAATATAGAAGCTCAATTATATATATATATATATATATATATATATATATATATATATATATATATATATATATATATTCACCACGTGAATATTAGAATTTGATTAAATTTGTAGCTGAATTCTAATTAAATTTAAATTAATATTTAAATATATTAAATATAAATTAATTAATATTTAATTATTTAATTGAGAGTAAAAATTGAGTTAGGAATGGAATACGTTTTTTAGTTGAGTTTTATATATAGCTTTTGGTGGATTAATTTGTGTAGCAGACTACTTGTAGTACGGCTAATGCAGTAAGGTCATGTTTGGTTGGGGATAAAAGGGGATAAGTTCTTTATCCCATCTTTATCCTCCAAACACAAAAGAAAAATGGAAAGATTTATTATCCGCCACTTAATATGATATTCTTAAATAACTCGTTAAGAAGGGGATAATAATTTCCTCCATTGGTGGGAACAAGATTTATTTCTATTCGGAAATAACCTTATTTTCATCTTATTTTTTTATTTTTTTAAATTTAAATTAAATTTTTTTTATTTTATAAATTTTAAAATTTTTAACTTTAAATTTTATAAATTTAAAAATTTAAAAAAATTTAAAATTTTAAAATTTATAAAAATTTTGTATATATAAATTTTTAAATTTTGTATAGAAATTTTTTAATTTATACAAATTTAAAAATTAAAATTTTTGCATCATCTTTTACACATATTTTAAGATAATTAAAATTTAAATTTTTAAATTTAGAAAAATTTTAAATTTTATAACTTTTTTAATTTGTAACTTTAATTTTTAGTAAATTTATAAAATTATAAATTTAATAAATTTAATAAATTTTAAAATTCTAAAATTTATACAAATTTTAAAATTTTTAACTTTAATTTTAAAAAAATTAAACGATATTATTTACTAAAATATAAATTTTAATTTATACAAATATTAATTATTATTAAATTAATATTTTATATTAATTAATTAGATAAAATATTATTATTTTAAAATTATAATTATTTTTATTTTTTTATTATTATCGTTTATTGTAAGAAATAAATCAAACACAATTTCAACTATTACTAAGAATAACAGTTTTACAAACCAAATATTAATTTTCTTTTATCCCTGACTATTCCGGAATTGCAAGCTATCAGAAGAATAAAAAATATTTTTATCAAACTCATAATCAACGGAATTTGATTTTTTTTTTTCTCTTCTTTTTATAGTTGTGCCAGATTTTTGCTGAGCAGATTAGTTTAGAATAAAATTTTGATTTAATATTTTTATTTTAAATGCATTCGTTACTGAAACGAATATCGAATTTATGGCAATCAGTATCAAATTAAGTTACGGATTCTTAAAATTTAATATCAGAATCAATTTCTCAACACTAAATCCCTCGTAGTTAATTAGAAGAGGACAATGTGACTACCAGAGTCATTGAGCAGCTTATACTACATAGAGCTAGTGGCTTCAATCAGATTGTGGATTATTATCTGAACTTACAAATAAATTATATACTGCATTTAAGTATCGTTTGGTTCAAAAATTATGATTTAGTTGGAGGATAAATTTTTTTGTCCCTGAAATAACTTGCTATTCTAAAATAGTCAGGGATAAAAAAAAATTATGTTTGATTCATTTCTTGGAAGAAACGAGAATAATAAAAAAATAAGAATAATTATAATTTTATAATAATAATATTTTATCTAATTAATTAATATAAAATATTAATTAAATAATAATTAATATTTGTATAAATTAAAATTTATATTTTAGTAAATAATACCGTTTAATTTTTAAAAAATTAAAGTTAAAAATTTTAAAATTTGTATAAAGTTTAAAATTTCAAAATTTATTAAATTAATAAATTTATTAAAAATTAAAAGTACAAATTTAAAAAGTTATAAAATTTAAAATTTCTCTAAATTTTAAATTTTAATTATTCCGAAAAATATATAAAAATTGATGCAAATATTTTAATTTTTAAATTTATATAAATTAAAAAAATTCTATAAAAAATTAAAAAATTTATATATACAAAATTTGTATAAAATTTAAAATTTTAAAATTTTAAATTTTTTAAAATTTTTAGATTTATAAAAAATTAAAGTTAAAAATTTTAAAATTTATAAAATAAAAAAATTTAAATTTAAAATTTTATAAATTTTAATTTAAATATAAAATAATTAAAAAAAGTAAAAAGGAGGTTGTTCCCGAGTGGTAACAATCTTGTTCCCACCAATGGGGATAATTGTTATCCCCTCTCCTTTACGGGCTATTCCAGTATAGCCCGTTAAGGAGGAAATAATAATTTTTTTTTTTTTTTTTTTTTTTTTTTTTTTTGGGGGGGGGGGGGAGATAAATGGGGGATAAAAGAGTTATCCCCCAACCAAACATGACCTTAAGAGTTTTAAAATTTAGAGCAATTAGAAAATCTAAACAAATATTTCAATATGAAGTGTTGATGATGGAGAACACAACGAAAATATTTGTTCGTACCTTGTACAAAAGTGATTTGGACTAGAACGGCATAAATTTCGGATCGTAGAGATTAATTCACGTGTCCTTAAATTATCACAAAGATCTTCTAACGCTCCAAACCCACAATAGACTGAGCTACGAACGAGCTAGATCTATAATCCACCGTTTAAAACCCTCTAGATATAATAGGTTAATGAAAAATATAGTTTATCTTTCTCGCATGGCTCATAAATTCCTCACGAATTTTGAAATAATTTCTATATTTTCTTGTTCATCTTCTCACAAGAGAATCTAACCGTCCTTATAGTGTCCTGACTTTTCTAGTGTCGTCGTTGACCTCGCCATCTAATGTTAGTTGTAGATGCCTTTTTCTTTTTGACCTGTGGGGGATTGTGTTTTAGTGCACGTTAGTATATTTAGTTGGTAGGGCTCGCGAAACGGCAAACGGTGGTACGACCGGATCCCCAAACTTACACCCGGATCTCCCGGAATAAATTCCTGAAGTGCGGGGGGTGCACGTACAGTGCATCGGGGTCCGTGCCACGGTTTTGCACGCTTTCCGAGATGACGGGGGGGGGGGGGGGGGGGGGGGGGGGGGGGGGGGGGGTTAGACTCGCGTTGGATCGGGGTTTGCAACTTTATTCGACGTGCCGACTGACGGGCTTGCGATCCCGGCTTCGACCCGATTTACCCCTCACCTTTTCGGTACACGCCTGGTTAGGGTTAGGGTTTGGGGGAGGGTTAGGGTTTTTCCCCCGCCTATTTAATGCGACCTATTTTGACCCCCCAAGGGAAAAAGGGGTTTTGAGGAGCCGTCAGGAGAAAAGGGAAGAGAAACCCCATTCACCGAGTACCGTACGTGCCGGAGGCGAAGAGCGAGCTAGAACCGGATCCCTCCAGCGCGGACCTCGGGGTGAGTGATCGTTCCTTCTCTTTTTTCCTCTTCTCCGAGGGGTGTGGTCGTGGTTGTGAGCGAGGGAGCGGCCGAGGCGCTAGACTTGCTGCCGCACCGTCGATGGCTGCACCGCCGCTGCCCGCGCGGGCCTGCGCCCGCGCGGGGAGCTGTTTGCGCCGCCGCAGCCCGCGCGGGGCGCTTCTTGCGCCGCCGCTGCCGCGCGGGCCTGCGCCGCGCGGGGCGCTGCTTGCGCTGCCGCTGCCCGCGCGGGCCTGCACCCGCGCGGGACGCTTCTTGCTGTAGAGTTATGAATCCCAAAGGATCTAAATAGGTACTATCAAACAACTAGAGGGGGGGTGAATAGGTGTAATACTTAAAAACTCAATCTCAGTGCAAAATAAAAACCAATGCGGAAAATAAAAACAGCACACCGAGATATACGTGGAAACTCCAATCCAGGAGAAAACCACGGGACCAACACGCAATAACAATCCACTAAGAATAGAAGAATAACAAGGTGATTACCGACTCCACGGACTCAAACCCCTCATTCAGCTTCTTCGGACCTTGCGCTGACCGGTTGGATATCCGCGCAATAACAATCCCTAAGAAAAGAAGAATAACAAGGTGATTACCGTCTCCACGGATTTAACCCCTCCTTCAATTTCTTGGACCTCACGCTCCACCGATTTTGCACGCCCACTACACACGTTCGAATCCACGAACGCCACTCGAATCCACGAGCACACGTTTCGAATCCACGAAACGCCTTTAGCACACCGAATCCACGATGCCACGTCGAATCCACGACGCAAACTCAGTCGATAAGAATATTGACTTCGATGGTGATCCTTTGCTTAGATTCTCATTGAGGAACCGTAGAAGAAATCTCTAAGCAAAGATTAGATCAATTCGACAAAAGATATGTTCTTGAAAGAACCATCGAATTGACCTAAAAGAGGCTATAAAGAAGATCGATAAAAACCTAGCCTCTAGGGTTGCTCTCAAGTGTTTTAGAAATTGATCGGCCGTAGCTCCCACGTTTTTGAGAAACCCTAAATGTCTATTTATAGGTTAGAAACCTTTGGAAAGAGATAAGAATCAAAAACATACCTTATATGGAAATTTTCAGGACGGCGATCCGGATCAGATTTATTGCGATCCGGATCGTCGTAACGAGATTGACGATTCCAGAAAACCAAGGGTTCGGGATCCGGATTGCAAGGCCCGATCCGGATCATTCATACAAATCAGAAAACTTAACATTCGGGATCCGGATCGGAAATTGCATGGATCCGGATCGAAGTCTTGTATGAAGCAACAACCTTCGGGATCCGGATCGTTGGCTCTGATCCGGATCCTGAACAAGTCCGAACACCATTTTTTGATTATTATGCAATTAAAAGTTCATCCAAGTGTTTCTACACTATAAGAAAGTATTCGGATCACCACAATTATTTAGTTAAACATACCTGATCCTCTTGAATACTTTCTTCTTGAGATTGATGTAACTGATCCACAATTCTTCAACTTCAATCTTCAAGATTCAAGACACTGAGTGTCAACTTGAGCTCTTGTTGAATCTTCTCTAAGTCTTTGATTGCTGATTGACAATTTGATCCCTTTAAGACTCCGACTCAACTCACTGACATGACTCACGAAATATGCCAATACCAAAATGCCGTAACACTTGCGCCGCTGCTGCCGCGCGGGCCTGCACCCGCGCGGGGCGCTTCTTGCGCCGCTGCTGCCGCGCGGGCCTGCGCCGCGCGGGACGCCTCCTTGCGGCCGCGCCGCCGTTGCCCGCGTGTGCCTGCGCCCGCGCGGGGCGCTTCTTGCGCCGCCGCTGCCGCGCGGGCCTTTGCCCGCGCGGGGAGCTGCTTGCGGCCGCGCCGCCGCTACCCGCGCGAGTCTGCGCCCGCACGTGGCGCTGCTTGCGCTGCCGCTGCCCGAGCGGGCCTGCGCCCGCCCGGGGCGCTCCTTGCGCCGCCGCTGCCGCGCGGGCCTATGCCCGCGCGGGCCTGCGCCCGCGCGGGGCGCTTCTTGCGCCGCTGCTGCCACGCGGGCCTGCGCCGCGCGGGGCGCCGCCTTGCGGCCGCGCCGCCGTTGCCTGCGCGGGCCTGCTCCCGCGCGGGGCGCTTCTTGCGCCGCGGCTGCCGCGCGGGCCTTTGACCGCGCGGGGCGCTGCTTGCGGCCACGCCGTCGCTGCCCGCGTTGGTCTGCGCCCGCGCGGGGCGTTGCTTTCGCCGCCGCTGCCCGCGAGGGCCTGCGCCCGCGCGGGGCGCTCCTTGTGCCGGCGCTGCAGCGCGGGCCTGCGCCGCGCGGGGCGCCGCCGTGCGACGGCGCCGCCGTCCGGCCGCGCCGCCGCTGCCAACTCGGGCCTGTGCCGCCGCCACCGTCGCGCCGCTGCTGCTGTCGGGTCGCCCCCGCCGCATGGCTTGTGGCCACGCGGGGCTTTGCCGCCGCCGCCGCATGGCTTGTTGCCGCGCAGGGCGCTGCTTTGCCGCCGCCGCCGTCGCGCCGCTGCTGCTGTCGCGTCGCTGCCGCCGCATGGCTTGTTGCCACGCGGGGCTTTGCCGCCGCCGCCGCATGGCTTGTTGTTGCGCAGGGTGCTGCTTTGCCGCCGCTGGCGTTGCGCCGCTGCTGCTGTCGCGTCGTCGCCGCCGCATGGCTTGTTGCCACTCGGGGCTTTGCCGCCGCCGCATTGCTTGGCCACGCGGTGCTCCACCGCCGTCGTCGCGCCGCTGCTGCTGTCGCGTCGCCGCCGCCGCATGGCATGTTGCCGCTCAGGGCGCTGCTTTGCCGCCGCCGCCGCATGGCTTGTTGCCACACGGGGCTTTGCCGCCGCCGCATGGCTTGTTGCCACGCGGTGCTCCGCCGCCGCCGTCACGCCGCTGCTGCTGTCGTGTCGCCGCCGCCACATGGCTTGTTGCCATGCGGGGCTTTGCCGCCGTCGCCGTCGCGCCACTGCTGCTGTCGCGTCGCCGCCGCCGCATGGCTTGTTGCCGCGCAGGGCGCTGCTTCGCCGCCGCTGCTCGACCCCTCCGTTTTCCTTTTTCGTGCATGCATGTTTTCACCCCCCCTGTCTTCTTTCGGTTATGTTTGTCCGTTGTTAGCGTCTCAGTTTTCACCGGTTTCGTGGTTGTCCCTCTGGGGACTTCGTAGGTCAGGGTGTCGGTCGAGAAGGGAAGCGGGTAGCGAGTTGATTTCCAACGTACCAACCAAGCGCTGTTCAGGTGGGTGCTCTCCTCTGTTACTGTGGTAACGGGTAGAAAGTTTTGCCCTTTTTCTTCATAGATAATGCAACATATTTTCATAATCGCATCTAACCCCTGTTTCATATCAGCATGTTTACTTTTTATACCTCTGATAACTATGGGTCACTTTGGGTACGACACACCCTTTTATCACACGTTTGAGCCCAAGGTTTGCTTGCACGCACACCGGCGGTTTGGCCACCGCATTGGTGTATTTTTTCGGAAAGATGGCATGTCGGCTCGTGTACCCCACGACTAGTGGTGATGGGGACCCCTCACGGCTGCTCCATGACCGCACGAGCGTCGGGGAGGGGTATGTTACGGCTTTTTGTGTTGGCATATTTCGTGAGTTGAGTCGGAGTCTTGAAGTGATCAAATTGTCAATCAGCAATCGAAGACTTAGAGAAGATTCAACAAGAGCTCAAGTTGACACTCAGTGTTTTGTGTCTTGAAGATTGAAGTTGAAGAATTATGGATCATAAACATCAATCTCAAGGAAAATGGATTCGGATTGATCAGGTACGTTTAACTAAATAATTTTGGTGATCTGAATACATTTGAGTAGTTTAGAAACACTTGGATAAGTTTTCATTGCATAAAAGTCAAAAACTGTTTTTTTTCAGGAAATCCGTTCAGGAACAGAAAATTCTGTTCAGGACCGTTTTGTGTGGAAATCCAGTCCGGAACGAAAATTCTGTTCCGGACCCCGAGCCTTCTTTTTTCAGGAATTCTCTGAAAAACAACGACAGTCCTGAACCAGTCCGGACCGTCGTGCCGGAAAAATTCTGTTAAGTCAGTTTTTGATGCTTATCTCTTTTCAAAGGTTTCTAACCTATAAATAGACACTTAGGGTTTCTCAAGAACTACCGATTAATATATAAAACACTTGAGAGCAACCCTAGAGGCTAGGTTTTTATCGTTCTTCTTTATAGCCTCTTTTAGGTCAATTCGACGGTTCTTTCAAGAACATATCTTTTGTCGAATTGATCTAATCTTTGCTTAGAGATTCCATCCATAGTTCTTCATTGATAATCTAAGCAAAGAATCACCATCGAAGCTTTTATCAAGTTTGCGTCGTGGATTCGACGTAGCATCGTGGATTCGATGTGTTGAAGGCGTTTCGTGGATTCGAAACGTGTGCTCGTGGATTCGAGTGGCGTTCGTGGATTCGAACGTGTGCAGTGGACGTGCAGTCGGTGAGCGCAAGATCCGAAGAAGTTGAAGGAGGGGTTTGAGTCCGTGGAGTCGGTAATCACCTTGTTATTCTTCTATTCTTATTGGATTGTTATTGCGTGTTGGTCCCGTGGTTTTTCTCCTGGATTGGAGTTTCCACGTAAATCTCGGTGTGCTGTTTTTATTTTCCGCATTGGTTTTTATTTTGCACCGAGATTAAGTTTTTAAGTATTACACCTATTCACCCCCCCTCTAGTTGTTTGATAGTACCTATTTATAATCACCTTGTTATTCTTCCATTCTTATTGGATTGTTATTGCGTGTTGGTCCCGTGGTTTTTCTCCTGGATTGGAGTTTCCAAGTAAATCTCGGTGTGCTGTTTTTATTTTCCGCATTGGTTTTTATTTTGCACTGAGATTGAGTTTTTAAGTATTACTCCTATTCACCCTCCCTCTAGTTGTTTGATAGTACCTATTTAGATCCTTGTGGATCCTTAATATTATAAAAACCTACAGGGTATAGGCAAATCACGAGAGGCAAGTGCACGAAAATGATGGTTACACAGGACTAGGAAAAAGACAGGTTTACAGGTTGGCGCATCTAGGGATACCGTGGCTCTCTTGGGAGAGGAGGAGCACGGACGCGTTGGTGGTGGTTTGCTTTGTTTTTCAGTTTCCTTTATTGCACACATTACTATATCTCATGTTGCATTTTGACCGTCGCTGACTCTCCACTCTGTGACAGGTTGGTCGGGCGAGGGCACGGGACGACGGTGAGGACGGTTGCGAGGACACGTCATGCGTTTAGCTTTGTAAAGTGATAGATGTTAGGGCTTAGGTGTTTTGCTTTTGTTGCTGTTCTGTTGGTGGTGTGATGTGGATATGTTATGTCTGTGGTGTCTCTGTTTATTTTTGCACTCTGCAGTTAGCGGTCTATTTTTGCATAAGGAAAAACATTTGCGAAAACTACTTTTAAAATAAAGGGTGCCGGGTAGGCACCGATTTGAAAACCCTTGGATTTATCCTTTCTAAAACTTGGCGACCGTGTTAGCTAGTCCTTTTACCCTCTACTCCTCTCTTTATTTGTGTATGCCGTGATTGTGGTTAATGTACGAATTTGATTGAGAGTGGGTTAGCACACCTGACCCAGCAGAGACCGCCGTGCACGTGCGAAGGAGACTCCGCGATCGGAGTTGAGGAATTCGCGCGTGTGGCGGGTCTGTCGCGCACCGGGGGACCCTGTAAAAGAGAAAAATTTTAATATTTCACATTTTCTGCTCTACCGAAAAACCCCCGGGGCGTTACAGATTAAATGGTATCAGAGAAAAACCGCATTAACCACAATGACCAACACCCAACACCATGAAGCACCGCACCGCTGACAGTATATAGCGTATAAGTCGAGTCTAGGTACGGAGAGCGCGGGATGGTAGGAGTCCGTTTCTAACGGTCCATTAGAGTGCCAGCACCGCGTAAGCTTACACTAACCCCTCATCCTTGTCTGTTCAGTTGCAGGTCAGACTGAATCCGTGCTTCCGGCAACGCGGGGATGGACACGACAACAGACGCGACGTTCCGGCGTCTGTGCCAGCAACTGCGAAACATGGCCGACCGGATGCAGATCTTTGCCCGGCACCTTTACACCCTGGCGCGGGACCCCGCCGAAACCGACCATGTCCCTCCGTCAGAAGAAACCAGACCCTATGCCACGCATGCTAGCAGAGAGGGACTCAGTGGAGACGCATACCATGCGGTGCCGAGTGCAGTCATGCCAACCTTTCTGGGAGGCGATCGACTTGGCATTGCGAGCAGAACGGGAACTGTCTGGCTGGCGAGCTCAGTGGAAGGACGAGGACTACGGCCGGGGTCAGAAACGGCCTTCCCCACGCCCCGAGAAGGAAACCACCGAGGACAAAACCCCAGTTGGACACGTGGGGAAGAAGAAAAAGGGCCGGTTTACGTCTGCAAGAAATTTGGAAACAGGAAGAGGGCCCTGCGTGATCTGCGGAGTACTGCATAGAGCCACCGAATGCGCCTGGAAGGAGGATCACTGCTTCCGGTGCGGCAAACCGGGACACCTCCGTTTCTGTTGCCCTGTATTGAAGACAGGAGTACTCCTCGTGCCACGACCGCGGGAGAGGGACGCCGCCCCCACACCACGGAAGCCACTGACCGCTGACCTGTCAGAAGAGGACCCGGCGGAAGATGAAGATCCGTCCGAGGAGGACCCGATGGAGGACGCCGGACCCCTCCCGCCGAAGCCACGCACCGCCAGCACCTTGCTTTTGACCATGGAGGACCTGGGGCCAGGGAGCGCTTCGCCGTGAGCCATTGGCCTCCTGGTTGTGGTAGAGACCCCCGCAGCAGCCTAGCGGAGGACACGCTACCCCAGATGGGGTAACACCAGGTACTTTCCTTTTGCGGCCGTTTCTTTTGTCTTTCTCTCTCTCTCTCTCCCTCTCTCTCTCTCTCTCTCTCTCTTTCTTTCTTTCTAGCCGTCGTTTTTTTCCCTTCCACCCTACCCGGTTGGGGGAGGGGTGGGGAAAACCGCGTCCTCGCCCTGTGGGTCTCGAATAGAGAGACCTCCGAGGAGGAAGTCGGGTTTAGTTTCGAGGACGAAACTCTTTTTAAGGAGTGTGAGGTGTAGTGTCCTGACTTTTCTAGTGTCGTCGTTGACCTCGCCATCTAATGTTAGTTGTAGATGCCCTTTTCCTTTCGACCTGTGGGGGATTGTGTTTTAGTGCACGTTAGTATTTTTCGTTGGTAGGGCTCGCGAAACGGCAAACGGTGGTATGACCGGATCCCCAAACTGACACCCGGATCTCCCAGAATAAATTCCTGAAGTGCGGGGTGTACACGTACCGTGCATCGGGGTTCGTGCCACGGTTTTGCACGCTTTCCATGACGACTTGGGGGGGGGGGGGGGGGGGGGGGGGGGTTAGACTCGCGTTGGATCGGGGTTTGCAACTTTATTCGACGTGCTGACTGACGGGCTTGTGATCCCGGCTCCGGCCCGATTTACCACTCTCCTTTTCGGTACACGCCTAGTTAGGGTTAGGGTTTGGGGGAGGGTTAGGGTTTTTCCCCCGCCTATTTAATACGACCTATTTTGACCCCCCAAGGGAAAAAGGGGTTTTGTGGAGCCGTCAGGAGAAAAGGGAAGAGAAACCCAATTCACCGAGTACCGTACGTGCCGGAGGCGAAGAGCGAGCCAGAACCGGATCCCACCAGCGCGGACCTCGGGGTGAGTGATCGTTCCTTCTCTTTTTTCCACTTCTCTGGGGGGTGTGGTCGTGGTTGTGAGCGAGGGAGGGGCGGAAGCGCTGGACTTGCTGCCGCGCCGCCGCTGCCCGCGCGGGCCTACGCCCGCGAGGGGCGCTGCTTGCGCCGCCGCTGCCGCGCAGGCCTGCGCCCGCGAGGGGCACTGCTTGCGGCCGCGCCGCCACTGCCCGCGCGGGTCTGCGCCTGCGCGGGGCGCTGCTTGCGCCACCGCTGCCCGCGCGGGCGTGCGCCCGCGCGGGGCGCCTCCGTGCGGCCGCGCCGCCGCTGCCCGCGCGGGCCTGCGCCGCGTGGGGCGCTGCTTTGCCGCCGCCGCCGTCGCGGCGCTGCTGCTGTTGCGTCGCCGCCGCCGCATGGCTTGTTGCCACGTAGGGCTTTGTCGCCGCCGCCGCATGGCTTGTTGCCGCGCAGGGCGCTGCTTTGCCGCCGCCACCGTCGCGCCGCTGTTGCTGTCGCGTTGCCGCCGCCGCATAGCTTGTTGCCACGCGGGGCTTTGCCGCCGCCGCCGCATGGCTTTTTGCCGCGCAGGGCGCTGCTTTGCCGCCGCCGTCGTTGCGCCGCTGTTGCTACGCGTCGCTGCCGCCGCATGGCTTGTTGCCACGCGGGGCTTTGCTGCCGCCGCATGGCTTGTTGCCACGCGGTGCTCCGCCGCTGCCGTCGCGCCGCTGCTGCTGTCGCGTCGCCGCCGCAGCATGGCTTGTTGCCACGCGGGGCTTTGCTGCCGCCGCCGTCGCGCCGTTGCTGCTGTCGCGTCGTCGCCGCCGCATGGCTTGTTGCCACGTGAGGCTTTGCCGCCGCCGCCGCATGGCTTGTTACCGCGCAGGGCGCTGCTTCGCCGCCGCCGCTCGACCCCTCCGTTTTCCTTTTTCGTGTACGCATGTTTCCACCCCCCCTGTCTTCTTTCGGTTCTATTTGTCTGTTGTTAGCGTCTCAGTTTTCACCGGTTTCGTGGTTGTCCCTCTGGGGACTTCATAGGTCAGGGTGTCGGTCGAGAAGGGAAGCAGGTAGCGAGTTGATTTCCAACGTACCGACCAAGCGCTGTTCAGGTGGGTGCTCTCCTCTGTTACTGTGGGAGCGGGTAGAAAGTTTTGCCCTTTTTCTTCATAGATAATGCAACATATTTTCATAATCGCATCTAACCCCTGTTTCATATCAGCATGTTTACTTTTTATACCTCTAATAACTGTGGGTCACTTTGGGTACGACACACCCTTTTATCACACGTTTGAGCCCAAGGTTTGCTTGCACGCACACCGGCGATTTGGCCACCGCATTGGTGTATTTTTTCGGAAAGATGGCATGTCAGCCCGTGTACCCCACGACTAGTGGTGATGGGGACCCCTCACGACTGCTCCATGACCGCACGAGCGTCGGGGAGGGGTATAGGCAAATCACGAGAGGCAAGTGCACGAAAATGATGGTTACACAGGACTAGGAAAAAGACAGGTTTACAGGTTGGCGCATCTAGGGATACCGTGGCTCTCTTGGGAGAGGAGGAGCACGGACGCGTTGGTGGTGGTTTGCTTTGTTTTTCAGTTTCCTTTATTGCACACATTACTATATCTCATGTTGCATTTTGACTATGTCGCTGACTCCCCACTCTGTGACAGGTTGGTCGGGCGCGGGCACGGGACGACGGTGAGGACGGTTGCGAGGACACGTCGTGCGTTTAGCTTAGTAGAGTGATAGATGTTAGGGCTTAGGTGTTTTGCTTTTGTTGCTGTTCTGTTGGTGGTGTGATGTGGATATGTTATGTCTGTGGTGTCTCTGTTTATTTTTGCACTCTGCAGTTAGCGGTCTATTTTTGCATAAGGAAAAACATTTGCGAAAACGACTTTTAAAATAAGGGGTGCCGGGTAGGCACCGATTTGAAAACCCTTGGATTTATCCTTTCTATAACTTGGCGACCGTGTTAGCTAGTCCTTTTACCCTCTACTCCTCTCTTTATTTGTGTATGCCGTGATTGTGGTTAATGTACGAATTTGATTGAGAGCGGGTTAGCACACTTGACCCAGCAGAGACCGCCGTGCACGTGCGAAGGAGACTCCGCGATCGGAGTTGAGGAATTCGCGCGTGTGGCGGGTCTGTCGCGCACCGGGGGACCCTGTAAAAGAGAAAATTTTTAATATTTCACGTTTTCCACTCTACTGAAAAACCCCCGGGGCGTTACAGTCCTTGGAATTAATGGATGAAGGTATTATTCACTTAACAAAGATTAGTTTTTAAATAATTATGTTTTTTAATTTTTCTATGAAATTTATGATAGTCTAGAATAAAGTGCCTTTAAGTATTCTTAAAAGTGTCTTTTAATATTTCTTTTAGATTTTCTATAAAATTTATGAGTGAGTTAATGTATAGGAAAGTTTAAATTTTTTTTGAGAGCATATATATATATATATATATATATATATATATATATATATTGTATATTGTAATAATTTTATGATAAAAAAAGCAAGTTAAGTTGAGTTGAATTTTTTACTTTTATTTTAGAAGAAGAATTTCTTCTTATCTTACTCCATCTCCTTGGTGGATTTTCTGTAAGAGAATAGTGTTGCTTGATCGCTGATGTTGGTGTAGTTCTTATGGTGTCAAGCTTTTTTTGACTATTGCGTTGGTGGATTCCGCGTAGTGAGTGTGCTCGAGTTTGACGTGGTTAGTGGTAGTCCCTCGGATAAGCCCAAGGCAGCCCGCGGACGAAACGTTGACGAAAAAGATCGGTATCAAAGGCACGTCGAAGCTCACGATGTCGTGGAGGAGGCTGATGAAACGACTTCCAAAAATTCTCCGGGATCCCAAATATTGAAGGCGAGGCACAGAAGATGATCCCTGTCGAAAATGGCCTAGAGAGGAAAACCCAAAAAGTCTCAAATTGCTGCACAAGGGGGCCTATTTATTGAAAAATCCAATCATAGGCCCAAATTCGGATTCGGGCCCATGATTCGAGCGCCAGAATCCTTCGGGCCCCCAAACGCGGCATGTGGCGGCCATTCGGGGAGCGCCCGAATCCAACAGATCGCGCCACGCGTCCGCTGCGCGAATGGCGCCGGCCAATCGCGCGGCGCCACGTGGCTCGACAGGTAGGTGGAGCGGGTGGCGCGGCCCAATGGCGCAGTGCCACGTGGCTCGCCACCTGCCCCGGTGGTTGGCGCGGACCAACCGCGTGCCGCCACGTGGAAAGGCGACGTGCGTCACGCTGACCACGCCGGGTTAGCCGCGCGCGCACGCTCGCCCAACCGCAGCTCGCCACGCGTCCTGGTGCGCCTCCCCGCTGGTCCCGGTGCACGCATCCGTTTGACGCACAATGGGCTCGATACACCAAAAATAGGTGTTTTCTCACCGCCGACCACCCTGTCAAGTCACACAGGAAAACCGGGACACCACAAATGTAGTTTTTACACCCGCCGTGGTGACTTTTTTTTACAGAGGTATCCCCTTCTGTCTCTACACCGGCTAGTCTGTCGGATAGAGGTTAGGGAGTCTAGAGCTAGATCCCTACGTGATTGGTCATTTTTGTTCTATCTCCGCGCCTCCTCTAGGTTTCGACGTTAGATTGGTATAAGAGCCTTTGTTCAAGATGGCTAACAACTGTAGGTGTAGTCCGCGCGTGGAGGATGCCCCGACGCATAAGCGTGAGTTGTAGGATGTTGAGAAGGAAGATGACTTGCGGAGACAAGTGCAACTTCTTGAATAGCGACTTGTTCACTTCAAAGCTTTGGAATAGGGTGATTCTCGTCATGGTTCAGAGCACAAAGACGAAGAGAATATCAATCTTTTTCATAATGCTCGTAGATGGGCACCTAGTGAGGAAGGTTCTCTACATCGACAACCTCGGAGAAACCATGAGTTCCGCCGGGACCTCGGCATCAAAGTTAATATGTCACGCCCCGGGGTTGAAACTGTGATCCGGACCGACTAAAAGATCCACCACCCATACGGGAAACCCCGCATAGGCTAAGCGTCACACCTGCAAAATAGAGTCTAACAACTAGCAAATATCATAGCTGAAAATAAAAGCTGCTAAAATAAACCTCAAATCCACTGTACCACTATATACATCTCAAAATATCTGAAATACAAAATCTGTCAGTATACAAAAGGGGAAACTAAAATAATACAATCAGGCTATAGGATAAAACCCACTATCAGGGGAGGTATATCTATCTCACCAAAGTACAGCACAGGTAGGGATCTAGCTCTAGACTCCCTTACCTCTATCCGACAGACTAGCCGGTGTAGAGACAGAATGGGATACCTCTGTAAAAAAAAGTCACCACAGCGGGTGTAAAAACTACATTTGTGGTGTCCCGGTTTTCCTGTGTGACTTGACAGGGTGGTCGGCGGTGAGAAAACACCTATTTTTGGTGTATCGAGCCTATAGTGCATCAAACGGATGCGTGCACCGGGACCAACGGGGAGGCGCACCAGGACGCGTGGCGAGCTACGGCTGGGCGGGCGTGTGCGCGCGGCTAACCCGGCGTGGTCAGCGTGACGCACGTCGCCTTTCCACGTGGCGGCACGCGGTTGGTCCGCGCCAACCACCGGGGCAGGTGGCGAGCCACGTGGCACTGCGCCATTGGGCTGCGCCACCCGCTCCACCTGCCTGTCGAGCCACGTGGCGCCGCGTGATTGGCCGGCGCCATTCGCGCAGCGGACGCGTGGCGTGATCTGTTGGATTCGGGCGCTCCCCGAATGGCCGCCACATGTCGCGTTTGGGGGCCCGAAGGATTATGGCGCTCGAATCATGGGCCCGAATCCGAATTTGGGCCTATGATTGGATTTTTCAATAAATAGGCCCCCTTGTGCGGCAATTTGAGACTTTTTGGGTTTTCCTCTCTAGGCCATTTTCGACGGGGATCATCTTCTGTGCCCCGCCTTCGATATTTGGGATCCCGGAGAATTTTTGGAAGTCGTTTCATCAGCCTCCTCCACGACATCGTGAGCTTCGACGTGCCTTCGATACCGATCTTTTTCGTCGACGTTTCGTTCGCGGGCTGCCTTGGGCTTATCCGAGGGAGTTTTTGGCCGATTTCTACGGCATCGTCTCCACGAGAGGTAGATCTTCGATTTCTATATTTATTGTACCACTCAATTTTGGTTTTTTGTTGGGGTTTTTAGAGCATCTTTGAACACCTTTCTTGCTGCTGGTTTTTCTGGACAACAGAGCTTGTTTAATTTTTATCTCAGTGCTCGGTTATCAGATTCCTGCTCGTGAGGATCGATCGACATTTACACTTCACGAGAATCACAGCCATATTTTTATTGGAATTTTCGGAGATCATCTCGAAGGTGATATTTTGACTTCTTCTAGATTGATTTTCCGTAGAGTTGGAATTTTGGGGATTTTTGCTTACCGCGGTGTTTGGTTTGTATCTCAGCGACCAGGAGGAGTTTTCTGATGTTTTTGGGCTCGTTGGGATCGTGGGAACCTGAGGAGTATCCCCGTTTTGTTTCGGCATATTTGGACTTCGGATCGACATGTACATTCAGGTGGGTTTCTTTCATCTCCAAAACCGGTGGACGGTTCTCTAATTCTATATGTTAGTGAGCATGCATGTTTGTGAGATGAGATAGGAAACATGATGGTGAGAGAGGATATTTTCTTTTGTTAATATTGAGATCATGTCTGTTAATGTTCCCCGTTTATGTCCATGTTAAACTAAATGCTATTATTTGGAACTTTGACCTAGCACCCCGTCATATGTTGCATGTTCAACCAGACTAGTAGAAAACCTCAACTTAGGTTAGTTTATCTATGCTTTAGACACTCCCACACTTTTATTCATTTTTCTTGGACTTAGAGTGTTCCTCGCCCGGGTAGTGGGCCGAGTGGTTGGGTTGTTGTGGGATGCATTTTACACTCGGGCCTGGGGGCCGAGTAGAGTCTGGTAGCTGTGGTTAGATCAGTGCTAGTTTTGGGAGAACTCTGAGTCGACGGTAGGTCCCAGCTGTCGAGTATTTCCAGCTAGTGGGTTAGAGATGTGATTTGGGTACAGTCGATCTTGTTGATCGTGGATTTGGATTATAGCCTGCATGAGCCATATTGAGCTCGACAGAGATGCGCGGATACTTTTCTCAGTGGGGTCGCGCCCCTCGAGTGTCGCTCCGGAGCTAGGCCTATTACTTTGCTATCGTGACTTATCGACGCAATCCTTCTGGTTAGGCCCTTTTTGGGCAGTCACGGACGCCCTACGTAAGTCCAGTCCTCCGTGGATGTAATGGCAGTAGGTGGGCGCAGGTTTGACTGGACCCTATGTGGCAGTCAGTTTAGATTGGGTGATTGTTTTATCGAGAGATGATAGATGCATCATGTTTCATCTGTATCAACCCTTCAGCATTTAGATAGAGGCATAGTAGCTATAGAGGTATTTCCAGCTTTTCTTTTATAGTACTACATTTGTTACTTTATCTCTCTAATAGACTTAGTGGGCAGACCGTCGGGCTTGGTGGCGGTACCCACTAAGAACTACTGTTGGTTGTAGTTCTCACACCCGCTATTGGTGACCTTTTTCCAGGGACTTCTTCTTCGGTTCCTGCTGTATCAATTGCTGCTCCATCTGACCGAGGCAAGGGAGTCGCGAGTTAGATCCCTACCCGTTTCCAGTGCAGAGAGTAGATGTACCCCTTCTTGGTGATGTTTTAGTACAGTCAGTGGTTTGGATGTATCTTGTATTTACTTTACTTGAGAGTTTATTTTGGAGAGACTTTTGTATTGTGAAGACCTGACATGTACTATTTAGAGCTGTATTTATTTATTTATTTCTGCAGTTTACTTTTTCGCTCTGATATCTGTATAGTGGTTAGTATGATCTTTTGCAGGTTAGTCGCTTCGTCTATACGGGGCTTCCCGTATGGGCGGCGGATCTGTTGGCGTGCTCGGGTCGCAGTTTCGACCTCGGAGCGTGACAGATTAGAGTGGTATCAGAGCCTAGGATGTAGGTCATTGTGGACTTAGAAACCCTAGGCTTGTGGTTGGACCCTAGGATGACTCACGTGAGAGTCGTGATTGTTAGCGAGAGTCCAGATTGAGTTTCTTAACTCTCCTAAGGGATGGGATGAGTGATTGACATGTCTTCTCCCGGTAAGCAGCTATGTTGGCTGCAGACAACATGGTGCTACAGGAAGGGGGACATGTCCTAGACTTTCGCTAGATTGGGTCGAGTGTTGTTTGGTTCTGACCTTCTCCTTTTTGTCGCAGGTGAGAGCGATGCTTCCGCGGTGCAGGATTCTGACGCGTTCTCAGCCTTCATCCTCCGATGAGCCTGAGCAGGAGGAGTCAGGGCAGGGCCAGCAGAGAGAGGTACAGGAGCTTCGGGCTCAGATGGCCCAGATGTCAGAGACCGTGGACCGAATGATGTGCATGCTTGAGCAGAGAGCGCAGCCGGTTACAGCACCCCCTGAGAGTTCCCCTGCACCTTCTTTGCCGATTGCGGCACCCCCAGTGGCACCAGCGGCACCGGCAGCCCCTATTGAGCCGGTTACCAGTAGACAACCGTCCAGGTCGGCGGGACAGTTGTGTGGGTTATATTAATATGGATCTGAATAGGGGAAAAACCACCTAGAGGGGGGGTTGAATAGGTGTAAACAATAAACACACCAAATCGTTGCGTAAAAAATAACCCAATGCGGGAAATAAATAAGTACGCAAGATTTTACGTGGAAAACTCCGTCACAGGAGTAAAAAACCACGGGACCGATAACACGGTGAAATCCACTAAGATTAAACATGTACAAGGTGATTTACCGTAACCCTACGACTCAACCTTTTCCATACGCTCCTAGTTGATCTTCTCCGCTCGCTCCGAACGCTCCTTGAATCCACGATTTGCGTCCCAACGCCGAATCCACGATGTCCAACGTCGAATCCACGACGTCCAACTGAATCCACGGTCTTCACCAAAGTAGTACGTATCGATCACACGAACATACCTCACTCCGAATCCACGAGAGCGGTAGCACCTTGAATCCACAAGGCCACACGAATCTACGCGCCGATTTTTGGAAAAATCATTGGTTTTGTTGGTGATGATAATCCGCCGAATACTTAGATCAAAAATAGATAAGAAAACACCATCTAAGTATTCATCAATTTGATTCTACAAGAGACAAGAGTTTGGAAACCCTAGAATCAAATTGATCAATATAGACAAAGAAACATAAAATTAATCATGTTTTTCTTTCTTCTCTATATGTGGATTTTTCTAGATTTCTCGGTTATTCTTCGGTTACCCTAGATGTAAAATTAGGGTTTATTTATAGGCTAGAAACCTTTGGAAAGAGATAAGAATAAAAAACTACCTTATCTGAAATTTTCTCGCTCGGCGGTCCGGACTGGATTAAATTTGATTCGGACTGTCGTCTTTAGACAGAGTTTTTCCAGAAGAACAAGTTCGGGGTCCGGACTGGATTTGGCCTGATCTGTACTGTCCATGCGATTTCAGCAAAACCATAGTTCGGGGTCCGGACTGATCAGAGGCTGTTCCGGACTGGAATTCCGCATGAACTCAACTATGTTCGGGGTCCGGACTGGATGGTCCTAATCCGGATCCTGAACAACCAACTTGTCCAGTTTTTTATTTTTATGCGTTTAAAAATCATCCAAGTATTTCTAAACTATAAGAATGTATTCGGATCACAAAAATTATTTAGTTAAACGTACCTGATCCTTTTGAATTCATTCTTCTTGAGATTGATGTATATGATCCACAATTCTTCATCTTCAATCTTCAAGACTTTTACCACTTCACGAAATACGCCAAAACAAAATCCTTAACAATCTCCCCCTTTGGCGGTTTTGTGACAAAACAAAAATCCACTTAAAAAAATTCAAAAAGATATTTTTGTTGCTATCACCATACAACAAAAATTTACATGAATGATCCAAATAAAAATGAATACAAGAGATAAACTCCTAAAACAAACTCTAGACTTGACGTTTGTACTCTCTGCAAAAGATCGAAATAATTCTTGACAAAAGAAATCGTTAGATACCTCAAGAATTTAAGCATTCAATAAGCAATCACAGAGATAGAGTTCATACTCACCATGACATTAATTATCAGATATGTATGAGAATAAGTAATCACGGATTTACATATCATCTAATCCTTAAAAGTTCAAATGTCATATCAAGATTTAATAAGTTCAAAGTTGTGTCAGTTATCAAGCAACTTGTTAGTAATATTACATGCCTAAATAATTAGTTAAATAGTTAGTAGTGGCATGTACTCAGAGTACAGAGTTTTCAACTTACCTTTACTTCTCAAAAGTTCAATGTTCTCTCCCCCTTTTTGTCATATGAAACAAGCCAAAATTAAAAGGAGGGCAAAGTTCAAAATGCAAATGTAAAAACCTGCAAAAGAGAAACATGATTAGAACTAAAAAAAATGTCAGAAACATCAATCCGAGTCTGTGTCGTCGGAGTCACTACAACTAAGTTTGGTAAAAATCTTCTTGACCAACTTCGCAAAAGATTTAAACTTCCTCTTTATGTCGACTTGGGTGGCAGTAACCTTAGCCATGTCTGAAGATATCCGCGTTATTTCTTTTGACATGCGTTCTTGCTCCGACGATAGTCGTTGCTGTTCTCGATAGATTGACGTAACAGAGGCGTCATCCTCTGAAGTAGAAGCTGCTGCTGCTGCTGTTGTTGCCGTTATTGCTGCTGTTGCTACTAGTGCTGATGATCTCTTGCCTCGGGGAGGAGTAGGTGTATCATCTGGTTTTTTGGAAAGTGACTTCACAACCGTCGTGTCATTAATTGTCCCCAAACTATGCATATAACTTGACGATCGAATGTCGACGTTAAATTTCCTCAAAATCCGCATAACGATCATAGAGAACAGAAGTCGCTCCGTCTGATGAGGATGCTCCACTGGTCCATTGGTCCGCCTTCATTGTCCTGAAGGTTGTTAGCACAGAGATAGAAAGTTCGTACAAGATGAATACAATAACCTGTCGATTCCGGGAAGTTACAAATGAGAGACATGACAATTCTATCAATAAGACGACCAAAAGTCGCAGATCGGTCTCGCAAGTTCCCGATATTGGCATGACGTTCCCCAATGCACTCTCTGTTTTCAAAAGCTTTCATCCTATCCGTATTGATGTGAACAAAATCTTGCAGAGGTGGTGTCACGCCCCGGAACCCGGGCTCGCCAACAGATCCGCCGTGCACACGGGATTTCCCGAGTACACGAAGCGCTGGTAACCTGCTCAGATATCGGATGTACAATAAAAGAGCATAATACAGAGCTGAAATAGAAGAACCACATAGTATCTCATACTGGAACTAAAAATAAACTGTAATATGTACAATAATCTCCCAGCTCACCAAAATAGTACAACCAGCTGGCGAAAGCCAGACTCAAAATAAAAGGCGAATACCACAGTCTGAGTGAAAGGTACAGCATCTATCTACAGCTCTCAGTCTCCCAGGAGATCTATCTATTCAGCGATCCCCTTACCTCGATCAGCTGCCGATGGCCTAGCAGCTCCCGCAGACGACTCTGCAAAATAAAGGAGAAGAAAGGGACAGAAAATAATGGGGGGTGAGAACTACCAGATAAACCAGCAGCCTCCCCTAGTGGGCAAAACCTCAACTCTGACGCACCCACTAGGACTACTAGAGGCAAAAGGGAAAAGGGGAAGTGGTAAGATACATAAGATGCTGAAACAGGTAAACTACCACTACTATGCTGTCAAACTGTATGTATGCATCAGGAATAGTATCTGTCCAAATAACCCAATCTAGATACCAGTAACAACTGGTGTTGCCTGCTCAGCGGAATCTGCTCACAAGGCTCGAAACCGCGGGATCGTCCCGCACGGCTCGCATCCCCAAACAAGTATCAGACCGGCACACAAGGCTGGGTCCGAGAAAGCACACCTCCGGAGTGGCACTCGAGGGGAGCGACCCACACGAGTAAAGTATCTCTGTCATCAGTATCACAAGTATCTCTGTGGCACATATCTCAAAATAGCAGGACTGGATCATGACTATGATCAAAGTGGGAAAAACCATCCACTAAAGAAGCCTGATATCCAATCAGATGCGATAGTACTCAATAAGTGGGAAACACCATCCACTACAGAAACCCAATCCCCAGCTGATGCAAAAATAAACCAGACTCAACCCCAATCTGATGCAAGGATAAACATCTGGTCGACCGCCTACTGTCCGCGGTCACCGTAATACCCCACAAGTCCACAATCTAATGCAATCTCGGCTACACTATCCCAACCCTTGCTCATACTTGAGCAACCAGCATCTGGATGCAAAGGACAATAATGAAACATGTACAAATCCCAAGATGATAGTGTAGCAATGAAGAGTGGCTGACTAGATGCAATTGTATCATTAAAAAGCTGTACAAATGTGTCAAATATTTATTTTTAAAAGAAGATTGTTTTACTGGAAAAAGAGTTGTTTGCCTGCGAGATTATAGCCTTTGTTCCAATCACAATGTCTCAATATAAGTCATCATATAATCTGTGGGGTCACATTAAATTTTAGGAGAGTTTGTCCCGGCGGTTCTCATCAATTGTCACATTAGTTCGTCCTGTTAGTAGTCCTGTTAGTAGTCCTGTTAGTTGTCCCAATAGTTCTCATCAATTGTCATATTAGTTTGTCCCAATTGTTCTCATCAATTGTCATATTAGTTTGTCCCAATTGTTCTTATCAATTGTCATATTAGTTTGTCCCAATTGTTCTCATCAATTAAATTTTAGGGGAGTTCCAGTAATCCCAGTGAGCTTGTCAAAAATGAGGTAAGCAACAACCGCCCACCTCGAGCAGCTCAAACTACACCTCAGGTAGTTTCCTGGTTGTCCACAGTCCTCAAATCCTGCAAATCAACGCTCCCGGTATAAATACAAATCCCAAAAAGCACAATATTTGCTGTTTTTTAAACAGCACAGGAAAAGAGGAGTTTTTCACCTCTAAACAGTGCTCAGGAAAAATCCGGAAAAATTACAGTTGCGTTCCTCGCGAAGAGTAGATCAAAATCGACGCCTTGAACGCCAAGATAAAAATCGGAGAAGCTGACACTGTCCAGAAATTTCCACAGCAAAAAGGGGGATCAAAGAGGCCTCGGGAAACGTGCCAAAAGTACGAAATGGAGCAAAGTGATCAACACGGAAATCGAAGCCTTACCTCTTAGGAACGCGCTGTCGCAAAAATCGTCCAAAAATTCCTCCTGGTTAGCCCACAGGGAATTTTCGACGGAACTGTGACGGGAAATGGGCCGAAAAAGAAAACCGTCGCAGTGCGCCGCGTCGCAGATAACTCACTAACTGTAACTCCAAAAATTCTAAAATCTGGAGGAGAGAGAGAGGAGAGAGAGAGGAAGAACTTTCCTATAGAGCTCAAATTTGGATTCTCTCTCTAAGGCCCGCAATTCGAGGTGGGAAATGAGGAGGGGTGGGGGGCTTCTTATATAGTGGGCCAAAGGGAATATTCCCACACGGGATTCGGATCCGAACAGGAAACACCAAAATTGGCCATCCATAATGCGCCACGTGTCCACATAACAGCAAACAGCCTATGCAGGCCCAATGAAAAATCGCCACGTGGCCACGTGGTGCACATGGCCGGTCCACGCTCCGGGTCTTCCGGAAGTTTGTCGGCCAATAGGGGAGCGCCACGTGTCACCATCCCACGTGTTTCTAGAAGCCGGCCAGCCAATCGGGAGCCGCCACGTGGCACGGGGGTATTCGGTGCTCCCGGTGCACGCCAGGCCCATGGACCGCGCACCCGCGCTGCGCGCCTCCGCACTCCGCCGCTGTGCCGCCGCTGCGCCGCTGCCCGCCGCCGTGCGCCGCCGCCCGCCGCCGCTTGCCGGTCGCCGCCGGCGGCCGGAACAGTAATTCCGGCCGGCGGTTACTGTTCCGGTGAACAGTACCAAGTGCCGAAAAATAAAGCGAATATACCATTTTGACCATTTTCGCGTGCTGAGTCCAAATCCGCTGTCCATTTCGCCAAATTCTCATCCGAAATTTTGCCGAAAGCTCCCAGAAAATTCCATTTGCTCCGATTTTCGCGCAGAGTCTATATTAAATGTCCAATTTTGATTCTACAAGCTCTGTTTCACCGAATAAGCTCCCCGCAGTCATTGTTTAATGTTGCACAGTTCCTGCGGGAGTCTGGATCATCACATCCTCCCCCACTAAAAGAGTTTCGTCCTCGAAACGAGACTAAATAATAATCCTCAGTCCGATGTCTCGAATAAGTAGGGGTGAGCATCCCTCATCTCCGACTCGAGCTCCCATGTAGCCTCGCGCTCGTCATGATTGCCCCATTGGATCTTCACATAGGGAATGGCTCGACTGCGCAATTCTTTCACTTCTCGATCCAAAATTCGCAGTGGGCGTTCTTCATACCTCAAATCCTCGCTGATCTCAAGCGGTGTGAAGTCGATGACGTGCGATGGGTCGAAGATATACTTTCTCAAAGTAGAAACATGAAATACATCATGGACACCAGCAAGCCTTGGAGGAAGTGCAAGTCGGTAGGCAACTGGCCCGATACGCCCCAATACCTCAAAGGGTCCAATATATCGGGGGCTAAGTTTCCCACGAATGCCGAACCTCCTGATTCCTTTGGATGGCGAGACTTTCAGGAATACATGATCCCCAACCTGAAATTCTAAGTCTCGTCGCCGAACATCGGCATAACTCCTTTGTCGGCTTTGGGCGGTTTGAAGATGCTTCCGAATCACTCGGACCTTCTCCTCTGCCTCTAACAACACATCTAGTCCCAAGGTCCGCCTCTCGCCCACATCACTCCAATAAAGTGGTGATCGACACTTGCGTCCATATAATGCTTCAAACGGAGCCATCTGAATGTTCGCTTGAAAACTATTGTTGTATGCGAATTCAGCCAAAGATAAATGTCGAATCCACCCTCCGCCGAAATCCAAGACACAAGCCCTTAACATGTCTTCCAGGATTTGTATAGTCCGCTCTGACTGCCCATCAGTCTGCGGATGAAAAGTCGTACTGAACCTGAGTTCAGTCCCCAAGGTTGTTTGCAAACTCTTCCAGAAATGCGAAACAAACCTCGGGTCTCTATCTGATACTATGGAGGCTGGTACTCCATGTAATCTTACTATCTCATCTAGATATAACTGGGCTAGTCGCTCAAGTGGCCACGTAGTCTGCATGGGCAGAAAGTGCGCCGACTTGGTAAGTCGATCTACAACTACCCAGATAGAATCAGCTCCTCCCTGTGCCCTAGGTAGTCCGACCACGAAATCCATCGTAATATGGTCCCATTTCCACTCGGGGATTGGGAGACTCTGTAACTTGCCAGCTGGCACTCGATGCTCAGCTTTCACCTGCTGACAAGTTAAACACTGGGCCACAAATCTCCCAATATCCCTTTTCATGCCTTTCCACCAGAAGTGTGCCTTGAGGTCTTTATACATCTTAGTCCCACCAGGATGTAGGGTATAAGGTGTATAATGGGCCTCTCGCAATATCTGTTCTCTAATCTCCACATCTATTGGCACACATGCTCGGTTCCTGTACCTCAGTACTCCCGAGGCATCTACCGTAAAGTCCCTAGACTGATCACTCGGAATCTGATCTCTAATCCTGGTCAAGTGGGGGTCCTCACTCTGTTTCTCCCTGATCCTGTCCAGCAGAGTGGGCTGCAAGACTAAAGATGTCAGTCTAGCAGTGACCCCAGGGGACACAACCTCTATCTCGAGTCGTCTCATCTCCTCTAATAGCGGCGCTTGGTCTGTGATCAACATAGACAAACTTTGCACCGCTCTCCTACTCAAGGCGTCAGCGACCACATTAGCCTTGCCTGGGTGGTAGAGAATATCTACATCATAATCCTTTAATAGCTCTAACCACCTACGTTGCCTCAAATTTAGCTCCTTCTGCGTGAACAGGTATTTTAGGCTCTTGTGATCGGTGTAGATTTCACAGTGTTCTCCATACAGATAATGACGCCAAAGCTTTAGTGCAAACACTACAGCAGCAAGCTCCAAGTCATGGGTAGGGTAATTTTTCTCATATTCTTTGAGTTGTCTTGATGCATATGCAATTACCCTCCCTTCCTGCATCAACAAATATCCGAGTCCACTGTGTGATGCATCGCTGTAGATCACATATCCTTTTCCCATAACAGGAAGGGAAAGGATAGGAGCGGTCATCAGTCTATTCTTTAGCTCCTCAAAGCTCTTTTGACAGTCCTCATTCCAGATAAACTTCACTCCCTTACGCGTCAAGCGAGTGAGGGGTGTGGAGAGCTTCGCAAAGCCTTCCACAAACCGACGGTAATACCCAGCTAAACCCATAAAGCTACGTACCTCAGAAACCGTCGTCGGTCGGGGCCAATCACGGACTGCCTCAATCTTCGCTGGGTCCACCGCCACACCTGCAGCGGAAATCACATGGCCCAAGAAGACTACCTCCCGAAGCCAAAATTCGCATTTTGCCAGCTTGGCAAACAACTTCTTCTCTCGTAGAAGTTGCAGCACAATCCTCAAGTGCTCCTCATGCTCCGCATCACTTCGGGAGTAGACCAAGATATCATCAATGAAAACTACCACAAATCGATCTAAGTACGGTCGGAAGATCCGGTTCATTAAATCCATGAATGCGGCAGGGGCATTAGTTAGCCCAAAAGGCATAACTGTAAATTCATAATGCCCATACCGTGATCTAAATGCCGTTTTCGGAATATCTACGGCCTTCACCTTCAACTGGTGGTAACCGGACTGCAAATCTATCTTAGAGAAGACACAAGACCCTTGCAGCTGATCAAAAAGATCATCGATGCGTGGCAAAGGGTACTTGTTCTTGATGGTCACTTTATTTAATTCCCTATAGTCCACACACAATCGAAGTGACCCATCCTTCTTTCCACGAATAGCACCGGCGCTCCCCAAGGCGACACACTTGGCCTAATAAAGCCCTTGTCCATCAAATCCTGGAGTTGCGCCTTAAGCTCTCGCAGCTCAGCCGGTGCCATCCGGTACGGAGCCTTTGAGATTGGCGCAGTTCCCGGAACTACGTCAATCACAAACTCAATTTCCCTATCTAGCGGCATGCTAGTAAGCTCAGGGGGAAAAACATCCGGGAACTCGCGGGCAATAGGGATATCCCCGAGTCCCGGCGCCGCCGTAGGCCCTTCAACAACACTAGCCAAAAAGGCTACACATCCTCGATGGATCATCTGCCTCGCTCGGGAAGTCGAAACCATAGAGGCAAAGAAAGCACTCTGACATCCTTGATATACCAACATCTCCTGGCCTGGCTCTCTAAAAGTGACGGTCCTTGCGGCACAATCAATAGTCGCAAAATACCGAGCCAGCCAGTCCATCCCGAGGACCACATCGAAGTCCTTCAATTGTCTCAGGACCAACAGGTCTGCTGGCATAATCCAGGACTCGATTTGCATCGGGCAGGACCAACAATATTCCTCCACGTGCAAGGTGTGATCGGGAATCTGAACCTTTAGTGCACGTGGCAAAAGTCCTACCCCTAACCCATGTAATGATGCAAATGATTTACTAATAAAAGAATGCGATGCTCCAGTGTCAAATAAAGTACGAGTCCTAATGCCAGAAAGTAAGGTGATACCTGCCACCACATGATCTGCGGCTGAAGAGTCCTCTACCTGTGCAGCATACACTCGCCCACTCTGAGCTGGAGGGCGATAATCCGTGGGATGGGAAGAAGATGGCCTGCCTGCTGGCGCATATGGCCGCTGAGCCGTCGACCGTTGCTGTGATGAAGATGGAGCCGATGCTGAGGAAGGAGTGGCAGGGGCCAAAAAGGGGCACGAAGCTTTAATGTGTCCGGGCTGCCCACATCCATAGCAGCGACCCCACCGCTGGTCGCAGGTGTTGGAAAAATGCTGACCTCTGCAGAAAATACAATTGCCGGGGGCCCGTGGCTGTCGTGATTGCTGTTGAGGCTGCTGCTGTCGCTGAGGCTGCCGCTGCGACCCACGCTGCGACGACTGCGACCTCTGCTGCTGCTGCCGCTGTCGGGGCCTCTGGGACCCACCAGGCCCTCGTCGCTCAGACCGTCCTTGGCCGGGGAATTGTGGCTGCGGCGGTCGTGGCGGCCTCCACGAACTAGTTTGTCCCCCAACCTCCGGTGCCGGTCGCTTTGCCCCCGGGATCACTACGGGAGCTGGAGCTACCTCCCCTATCACTACCTCCCCGCACTCAACGTAGAGTGTCTGCTCCATCGAAGCTTCCAAAGTCTGCAACCTACGCGAACGAACTAACTGAAAAAGGTCTCGGTGCAACCCTCGCTCGAACATATAGATCCGGTGCGCCTCATCCCTGGCCACGTTCGGTACACTTGCCAACAATTGATTGAAATTGGCAATGTACTCATGTACGGGCCGATCTCCTTGGCGAAGGTTTCTCAACTGTTCCTCCAACCTCTGCCGGACGCTTTCCGGGAAGAAAGCCCCAAGAAGGAGATTGCGGAATTCCGCCCAGGTCAGGAGCTGAGGCCCAGGCGGACCAGCCGGTCGGACTCGCCGCCACCAAGCTTCGGCGTTGTGTTCCAAAAAGTTCGTCGCTAATACCACCTGATATCGCTCCTCGATAAACAATGTCTCAAAACGTCGCTCCATCGCCGTGATCCACGACTCTGCCTCCCACGGCTCTGCGTTCTGCCCCGAAAAATGGGGCGGGTCGAACTGGCGGAACCTCATCAACAAGTCCACCACTCCTCGCTGCTCTGCCGGGGTCAGAGATCCCGTTAACCCAAACGGCTGTCCACCAGTACCCCGAGCAACAGGGGATGCCGGGGTCACTGGTACAGCTGGGGGATTCACAGCAGGGGAAGAAGGTACGGGAGAATTCTCCGGGGGTGCAACAACAGGCTGCGCTCTCTGTTCTAACATCTGCGTCAGCCGACCCATCGCCTCCTCCTGACGCCGAACAGCCTCGGACATCTGGGCCATCTGAGCTTGTAGCTCTGGCACCTCACTCTGCTGGCCCTGCCCGGACTCCTCCTGATCGGGCTCAGGGGAATCCGGCTGAGAACGCGTCAACATCCTACGTCGCGGAGGCATCCTACCACAAGAAATCACACTTAGTAACATAACCCCACACGACCAAATCTAGCGAAAGTCAAAGACATCCCCATAATTCTGTGACTTTATGTTGTCTGCAGCCAACATAACGGTTCACCAGAAATTGGGCATGTCGATCCCTCTTCTCTCACTAGAAGAGCCAAACAATAAATCAACGACTTTCGTAAATATCACGTCTCTCGTGCCCTATCATCCTAGGGTCTGCCAAAAGCCTAGGGTTTCCTAAGTCCCAACTGACCTATCCCTAAGCTCTGATACCAACTTAATCTGTCACGCCCCGGAACCCGGGCTCGCCAACAGATCCGCCGTGCACACGGGATTTCCCGAGTACACGAAGCGCTGGTAACCTGCTCAGATATCGGATGTACAATAAAAGAGCATAATACAGAGCTGAAATAGAAGAACCACATAGTATCTCATACTGGAACTAAAAATAAACTGTAATATGTACAATAATCTCCCAGCTCACCAAAATAGTACAACCAGCTGGCGAAAGCCAGACTCAAAATAAAAGGCGAATACCACAGTCTGAGTGAAGGGTACAGCATCTATCTACAGCTCTCAGTCTCCCAGGAGATCTATCTATTCAGCGATCCCCTTACCTCGATCAGCTGCCGATGGCCTAGCAGCTCCCGCAGACGACTCTGCAAAATAAAGGAGAAGAAAGGGACAGAAAATAATGGGGGGTGAGAACTACCAGATAAACCAGCAGCCTCCCCTAGTGGGCAAAACCTCAACTCTGACGCACCCACTAGGACTACTAGAGGCAAAAGGGAAAAGGGGAAGTGGTAAGATACATAAGATGCTGAAACAGGTAAACTACCACTACTATGCTGTCAAACTGTATGTATGCATCAGGAATAGTATCTGTCCAAATAACCCAATCTAGATACCAGTAACAACTGGTGTTGCCTGCTCAGCGGAATCTGCTCACAAGGCTCGAAACCGCGGGATCGTCCCGCACGGCTCGCATCCCCAAACAAGTATCAGACCGGCACACAAGGCTGGGTCCGAGAAAGCACACCTCCGGAGTGGCACTCGAGGGGAGCGACCCACACGAGTAAAGTATCTCTGTCATCAGTATCACAAGTATCTCTGTGGCACATATCTCAAAATAGCAGGACTGGATCATGACTATGATCAAAGTGGGAAAAACCATCCACTAAAGAAGCCTGATATCCAATCAGATGCGATAGTACTCAATAAGTGGGAAACACCATCCACTACAGAAACCCAATCCCCAGCTGATGCAAAAATAAACCAGACTCAACCCCAATCTGATGCAAGGATAAACATCTGGTCGACCGCCTACTGTCCGCGGTCACCGTAATACCCCACAAGTCCACAATCTAATGCAATCTCGGCTACACTATCCCAACCCTTGCTCATACTTGAGCAACCAGCATCTGGATGCAAAGGACAACAATGAAACATGTACAAATCCCAAGATGATAGTGTAGCAATGAAGAGTGGCTGACTAGATGCAATTGTATCATTAAAAAGCTGTACAAAGGTGTCAAATATTTATTTTTAAAAGAAGATTGTTTTACTGGAAAAAGAGTTGTTTGCCTGCGAGATTATAGCCTTTGTTCCAATCACAATGTCTCAATATAAGTCATCATATAATCTGTGGGGTCATATTAAATTTTAGGAGAGTTTGTCCCGGCGGTTCTCATCAATTGTCACATTAGTTCGTCCTGTTAGTAGTCCTGTTAGTAGTCCTGTTAGTAGTCCTGTTAGTTGTCCCAATAGTTCTCATCAATTGTCATATTAGTTTGTCCCAATTGTTCTCATCAATTGTCATATTAGTTTGTCCCAATTATTCTTATCAATTGTCATATTAGTTTGTCCCAATTGTTCTCATCAATTAAATTTTAGGGGAGTTCCAGTAATCCCAGTGAGCTTGTCAAAAATGAGGTAAGCAACAACCGCCCACCTCGAGCAGCTCAAACTACACCTCAGGTAGTTTCCTGGTTGTCCACAGTCCTCAAATCCTGCAAATCAACGCTCCCGGTATAAATACAAATCCCAAAAAGCACAATATTTGCTGTTTTTTAAACAGCACAGGAAAAGAGGAGTTTTTCACCTCTAAACAGTGCTCAGGAAAAATCTGGAAAAATTACAGTTGCGTTCCTCGGGAAGAGTAGATCAATTAAAAATCTGGAAAAATTACAGTTCCATTTGCTCCGATTTTCGCGCAGAGTCTATATTAAATGTCCAATTTTGATTCTACAAGCTCTGTTTCACCGAATAAGCTCCCCGCAGTCACTGTTTAATGTTGCACAGTTCCTGCGGGAGTCTGGATCATCACAGGTGGCTCACTTGCTAGTGGCTCGTTGATCTCAATACCTCGCGCCCTCCCTCGCTTTCTTGCAACACTCTTTCTTTTCATGGACATGGGTGTTGGTTGCATGGGAGCTTTCCCTTTTTTGGTAGCAGTAGGCAGAGTCTTCAGCTATGTAGAAGCAGGGGCTTTCCCCTTTTCTGCCGTTGTAGCCAATGTTGCGGTTTTCTCAAGGACTTTATCCCAGTCCTCCGATTCTGTCTCCGATTCATCTACGGAGATATACTCTCCTCCCTCTTGAGTTCTTTTCGTCCTCTTGAGCTTGTTCGTCGCTCGGGTGCTGACCATGGCAATAATGAGCACTATTATCCAACCAAACACCATCTTGGTTGAGGGTGTTGAAAAAGTCGCCTGTGAGCAAGAACTCAAAGAACATGAAAAATTATTTAATTTCCAAAAATTTGAAAAATCTTACCCAAACAATTCTAATCATGTATAGAGACTAGGAATCAAGTTAGTTTTGCAAAAAGAATTTTAAAAATAGATCAATCCCATGATTTTTAAAAAATTCCCAAATTTTGCCTTAAAACCGAATTTTTAGAAATCGAAGCCCCAAAATCCGTTAATCAAATGAATATAAGACATAGAAACAAAACTAATGTATCCAGAGTTCTTATTTCAAAAACAATTTGATCAAAAACCGTTTAAGAATGAATTCATAGCATGAAATTCTCTCACGTATGGAAGAATATGAACAAAACAGTGAATAATAATGATTTTGATCAAACGAACTTACTTGGATCGACAAAAATCAAGTTAAAAAAGATCCAAAACTCCTGGATTCTAGAGAGAGAAACTCTAGGAAGCTAGAAATAAAAGTTTAGAAGTAATAGAAATCAAATTACCCTTCGTTTCAATAAAAACCTAGCCGCGGTCCGGACCGGGTTGGAATCCAGTCCGGATCGGCTACCCGCAGAAAATCCCATTGTTCGGGATCCGGACTAAGTTCATCCAGTCCGGACTGTCTGCAACTTTTTCTCCAGAAAAATTTGTAAGAATTACAAAAAATACAGAAAAAATATGTAAACATTTTTGCATATCAACTTTAAACAAAAAGTATCGTTTCACATCAAAAGAAATAGATTATGCTAAATCTATCATTAATACTCAAATAGTGAAACGAAAATTTATAAAAGTTAAATCTTCTAAAGTTGAGCAAGGTCTAAACATCAATCACGATCTAATGAGTAACGAATTTATCAAATCATCAATTGAATAAAGAAAATGAAACACAAAGATCAATAGATATTTGAAATCCCAAATAAATTAGATAATGCTATCTAGTCAATATGTTTTAGGGAGTGGCTCTTTGAGCATATTTCAATTTGAAATCCCACCTTATACCAACCTTGGAATTCGACAAAGTCAAATATTCAAAAACGCATTTTATCAAGTAAACTAGAAATCACCATGCTTGGTAAAACATGTGGTAGCTGCACACAGTACTCGGACGACCGAGGTGGTAGCTCTTTCCTTCATGTGGTGGTAGTTTTCACACTCCACTAAGGGATGTAACTCTTTCCACATATTTTGAGCATCAAACATTAAATAACATTCCCCCTCAATTGGCTATCAATTATATAAAATATAAAGTATTCAACCAAAAATTGATCTCGTGTTCATACTTAACTCAATTATCAAATAAGATAAAAACTATACCAAGAGATTATTGAGAGAGGAAGTGACTTTGATCAAATAAAGATGAAGTAAATGATATAACTGATCATTGCATCAAGAGAGTTATAATGATATCCAAATCATAATAAATTTCTCAAAACATGAAAAGATGTAATTAAAGTCAATTTAACAAATGCTCAGTTAATGTTCTATATACACAAAACACAAAACAAAACCTAACCTAAGCAATGGTTCAAAAATTGTTATTTCAAAGAAAGCATTCCAATTGCTTTACGCAAATGAATAAAACGTTTTTGATTCAAAGATTTTGTCAAAATATCGGCTAATTGATCTTTAGTTGAAACATAAGAAATTTGTAAAATTCAACTAGCTCTCTAAGAAAATGATATCTAAGTTCAATGTGTTTTGTTCTTGAGTGCAACACAGGGTTTTTAGAAATATTTATGGCACTAGTGTTGCCACAAAGTATTGTTACCGAAGTCGCAGGAATGCGAAAGTCGCTCAAAACACTTTTCATCCAAATCAATTGAGTTGAACAACTTTCCGCTGAAATGTATTCTACTTCGGCAGTAGAGAGAGCAATGCAGTTTTGCTTCTTACTATGCCATGCAACAAGACAATGGCCAAGGTAAAAACATGCACCACTCGTGCTCTTTCAATCATCCACTGATCCAGCCCAATCGGCATCTGTATATCCTATAATATCGAGAGATGTGCCCATAGGATACCAAATTCCGAAATTGATAGTACATTTGACGTACCGGATGATCCTTTTCACTGCTTTCAGGTGAATTTCCTTCGGTGCTGTCTGATATGTTGCGCAAATCCTAACACTGAAGGCAATGTCCGGGCGACTAGCCGTAAGGTAAAGTTGACTTCCAATCATGCTTCGGTAAAGCTTCTCGTCTACTTTTTCTCTGTGAGATTCGCATCCAAGTCCCTTATTGCTAGTTCCTCTGGGAGTCGAAAAGTCTTTAGAATTCTCTAATCCGAATTTCTTGACCAACTCCATTGCATACTTGGATTGACATAAATGAATGCCATCATCACTTTGCTTAACTTGCAATCCAAGAAAATATGTAAGCTCACCCATCATGGACATCTCAAATTCGCTTTTCATTATTTCGGCGAATTTTGAAGCATCATTATTCCTCGTAGCACGAAACACAATGTCATCCACATATATTTGTGCTACAATGAAATTGTCTTGAAAATGCTTCACAAAGAGTGTCCGATCGGCTCCCCCTCGAGTATAGCCCTTTTCCAAAATGTGCTTTGTCAATCTTTCGTACCATGCTCACGGTGCTTGTTTTAGACCGTAAAGAGCCTTTTTCAATCGAAAAACATGGTTTGGAAGTTTATGATCAATGAAATATTTCGGTTGAGCCACATAAACTTCTTCATTTAGAAAACCATTTAAAAACGCGCTCTTTACGTCTATTTGAAAAAGTTTAATTTTAAAATGACAAGCGATAGCGAATAGAATACGAATTGACTTGAGACGGGCTACCGGGGCGAAAGTCTCATCAAAGTCTATACCTTCAACTTGTGAATAGCCCTGAGTATCTAAACATGCTTTGTTCCGTACAATGGTACCATCTTCATTTTCTTGTTTTTGAAAATCCATTTTGTACCGATTATGTTTTGTTGCTTCGGGGGCTTCATTAATTCCCAGACTTTGTTTCTTTCAAACTGATTAATCTCTTCTTGCATAGCTTCTATCCAGTAGTCATCCTGAAGAGCTTCATCAATATTCCTTGGTTCTACCATGGAGACGTAGCATGCGACTCCACATTCCAATTGTCTCCGAGTTCCTACTCCTTCTTAAGGATCTCCAATGATGTTCAATTCAGGATGGTCCTTGGAGATACGAAGCGTTTGAGGTAGCGGAGTACTCGGGGGAATTCGTGATGATTCCTTTCCGCACCCAAACCTTACGAGTTTTGGAATACGTCGGCAATGATCGTGACATTGGTCTCCTTGGTGAACGCGTCTTGTACGTTTGATCACTTTTCTTTGGAATCCATGATGACGTCCTCTTGTAGGGTGTACTACCATTGTTCTTGACCTTTGGTTGATTTTTTCTTGAATTCCGGTCTTTGTTCTTGATGGTAGTCGTTGCAAGAGGTGCTTGATTTGATCGCTTCGCTCCATTCTTGCAATTCCGTCTTACGTGCCCTGCAAAACCACAACGAAAACATACATTTGTGAAAGTTGAACCCGAAGTAGATGAGGTAGGCTTGTTAACGTTGGATGCAGTGATTTTCGTCGGAGGAGGAGAAACCAACAGGGGCACAAACTTTGTACCGCTCGAACTTGGATCCTCACCGGTTCGAGTGTATCCAAGACCCAACCGATTCGATTGACCGAGACCAAGCAGCTTGTCCAACTTGCTCTTTCCAGGAGAGAATCGCTTCAAATCCTCCTTAAGTTGGAATATGGTCTTTGTCATCTCCAATTTTTCTTGTTGAGCCTCGGAGTAGAGCTTTGAGAAGTGATTTACATTATCCACCAATTTGACATTTTCCTTCTCGAATTGCTCGTTCTTCTCTCGAAGGGAAACATTTATTTTAACCAAGTTATCCCTTTCCTCTTCAAGAGCGTTTGAGAGAGAAGTTGCATTTTTAGCTTGTTCTTCAAGATCTCACAACCTTCTTCTCAAACTTTTGTTATGCTTTGCCAATTTCTTTGAATCCTTCAATAATTTATGGTAGGCAAAAGCAAAGTCTTCACCTTCGGAATCGCTCGGTTCATCATCCGTTGCAATTTTTTCATTCAAAGAGGAGATGGATAATGAA
This sequence comes from Tillandsia leiboldiana, assembly GCA_029204045.2. NCBI lineage: Eukaryota > Viridiplantae > Streptophyta > Magnoliopsida > Poales > Bromeliaceae > Tillandsia > Tillandsia leiboldiana. Next base: position 40,856,400 of record CM055069.1, on the reverse strand, counting down.
CCAGAGGAGGTCGCTAAAAAACACACGAAAAGTGAAGTTGTGGACGCCATGAATGCTGTGGCGTCGTTATCCTCATCATCGGAAGATGACTCATTAGAAGAGGAAGTGTCATCCCATGTGATGGGTTGCATAGCCATATTCTTTGACGGATTCTTATTGGGACACTCCGTTGAGATATGGCCATAACCTCGGCATTTGAAGCACTGAATTTGTCCCTCGGTGTTCTTCTTGTCCTTTGAAGAACCCTCTTGCTTTCTTGATTTAAAGCTTGAATTTCCTTTGCCTTTCTTTGACTTAACGAAGGAAGATGGTTTGCTTGAATTTTTCCTTCGAAAGGTTCGGCGAAATTTCCTTGTCAAGAACGCAATTTGTTTTTCAAAATCCTCCATAGACAAATTTTCATCAGCGTCTGAGGAGGATGAATCCACGTCTTCTTCCTTTGTTGATTTCAAAGCAAAATCGGAAGACTTAGAACAAGAGGAAGGCTTTCTAGAAGAATAGTTAGTAGGAAAAGTCATTTCATACGTTTGAAGTGCACCAACTAATTCTTCTATCTTGATTTCGTCCGGGTGTTTTACTGTTTCAATGGCTGCGGCCTTAGGGCGAAATCTTTCAGGAAGAGTTCTCAAAATCTTTCTTACAACTTTAGATTCTGCAATTTTCTCTCCCAAGTTAGCACATGTATTAACGACATCTTGCAATCGTGCATTCATTTTCTGCCATATGAATTGAATCAAATTTGCTCGTAAGCATTTGCAGTTTTTGAATCTTCACTAAACTTGTACCCTCATGTGTAACTTGTAGAGTATCCCAGATTTCTTTCGCAGTCTCACATGCCGAGCCGTGTCACGCCCCGAGATTCAAAAGTGGGTCTAAATTTTTTTTTTTATTTTTAAATCAGAGTTTAAAATCTTGATTTCTCCAAGGCGTGAACAGACCGCCACACATATAGAAAAGTCTCTGTACATCAAACAGAGCATTCCCTATATGTGCTCGGCTAACAGAAACAGTCAATCAGAGTAGATACGAGATAGTTATACTAAATAAGTTCTACTCTATTACAACCACAAGGTTCATAAGTTAATACATCTAGTTCTCAAAATGGAAATACAGTTGCAATGTTTTACTAAATCAAAAGGGGTACATCCTACCAGGGATAAATCTACCACGCGTCCTCACACAGAACGTCCAAAGGTCCCCGCACCCGAAGGACCTGACAAAAAGTCACCCGAGGGTGTGAGACACACCGGAGTGTATCCCAGTGGGCACGACGGGCCGGGAAATAACAAGCCGTACCTACTAGATACAATAATAAGCGGAAACAGAAGTAGGATATACTGAAGATCAATGCAGGTATATAATCTAAGAAGATCGAACATAGATCAATAGAACAGGGTATGCATATATAACACAATCATACTATGCATGATAAATCTATAACAGGTATGAAATTGTGGGTAATCAAACAAGCAGGAATATCAAAAAGGTGCATCAAAGGTAGTACCACGAATATACCCTATCAAATGCCATTGTTGGCCACAAGGGCCTCAGGCTAAACTGCCATGGAGCATATGGACCTCAGGCAAAAGCCACTTTTGGTCATTGGGGCCTCAGGCTAAACCACTTTTGGACACCCAGCAAGCTATCATAACCCCACAAGGCTCACGGGTCAATGTGACCTCTCTATCGGTAAAGAACACCACTGCGGGTAGCTAATCCGCCGGTGTGCGCGACTGAAAGCTGGCTCGACACGGCGATCATAATGCTGATGCTCAAACCATGGTCCACTGACCAAATAGACGGCAAGAAGCCGAGGAAAATCCCCACCGGGATACAAGTATAACATGCCACATACTGAAGTAGTATCTCCTATTCTAAATATGCAGTGAAGAATAGAGACAGGTATAGAACTATGCTAGTGACCAATCAAGCATGGCAAGTGTCCAGGAAATGCATATCTACTGCTGAAGAAGCATGATATATCTCGATATGATAAACAAGCAACTGCTGGAATATAAGCATGATATATCTCAATATGATAAACAAGCAACTGCTGGAATATAAGTACGATATGAAAAACAACCAAGTACCAAAGGGGTCCGTCCTACTACGGTACCCGGAGGGCCGATCTGATAAAACGCGGACCGAAGATAACCCACCTCAAGGTAGACGGTCGCGATAACCACAAGACGGATCACGGGCTGGCTCCTGATGACTGGGGCCTAAACAATACCAGGTGACAACTCAGGATCTACCAAATCCTCAAGGCACAACCAGCGCGAATCGACCATTTTGTCGATTAACGCAATATTAAGCATATTTAGCTTTTCAAGAACCCCGGGAAACCCACCGAAAGGTCAACAATGTTTTAGAACATTTATCTAGCTTTTCCATATTGTTACAATTGCAGCAAGCCCCTCGGGCTTATTCCTAATGTGTTTTATATACTAAATAAACCCCGTTTTGGCTCGTTCTCTTAAACGGAGAATCATTTTTACGAGCCGTCACCTCCAGTAGGTGACATTTGACTTGCTGAATGCCGTGCTCACACATTTGTGGTAGTGCGATACCCGAGGAAACCTTTGGGCCATGAATTACTTCTCTAACCAAGCCGAAAAGCATTTTCGTTTCTTCGGCTCATCAAAACCCAAAATAAATGCGAGCATCGCGTCCAGTGACCCCAAATTAGCCAGGAGTACACTATTGCAATATTTCAAACAGACAGACCCAAACACTGTTTACAAGTAACTATTGTATTTAAGCTTGGTTTTAACACAACTTGAAATCTATTCATCTTCAGATGAAACTTCCTGAATCAAATAGTCTCTGGACAGTGCCAGGACTCCAGGGCTTGCCCTAGTTGCAGCCCAGGTCTGCTGGATCACCCAGAACCAAGACCTTGCACACACACAAGTTCACAATGCTCCAAACACTTGTCCACACAGATCCAGCTTGATCTGAAGTGAGCATCAAGCTCAGGGGACATTTTTGAGCAACTTTCATATTTAAATCGAAAACTTATTCCATCTATTTCTTCACTGTGGCATTTCCACAAATACTTGGTGTGCACAAATCTTAAGCATCTACACCACACCAAGTTCCAGGTTGTTCTCTGCAATTACTGAACCATTTGCTTTGAAACTTGGATGGAAATGCTCTACAGAGCTCAGGCAACATTTCCAGCAATTTGGTCTCAACTTTGTACCCTCGGATTGTCGGAGCCCGAGGTTGAAGAAGATGCCTCATGCATTGAAAATCATGACCAGCAACCCAGGGCATCTGAGACCAAATGCCATGACCAATTGGATGCTAGGACGCTCTGTGAGTCTTCCTGTGCCTGTGCCCGGCGACAGGGCACGGCGGCGGCGCGGCGGGGCCAAGCTCCAATTCGAGCTTCAACACCATTAATGGTGGATTTCAGCAGAGGCCACCCGGAGACTTCCAACTTGGATGGAAAGTCTCATATGGACCACAGGAAGCTTCCGGACCAACCCACTCCGGCCGAAGATGGCCGGAGCTCCGGCGACCATGTTTTGGTCCATTCTCGGGTCAACAATGGCCGCGCCACCCAGAGACTGCATGGCCGCATGCAAGTGCATGATTAAACTCCCCCCACTCCTAGGAAGAAGTCTGGGCAAGTGGCTGGTGGCAGGGAAGCGCGCCGGCGCCGGAGTAGCATCTTCGGCCAAGTGCAAGAAACCCGAAAACTAGGGTTCACTTCTGCGAGCGACTGGCTTGATCAAACTCCACCAAATTTGGTGGAGTTGATCCCCATCTCCAACAGTCCAAGCCCATGATTTTGGTTCCCGATTTGGTCCACTGGTTGCCGAGAAAAGTTACGGCGGAGCTCGGCTAGGTTTCCGGCGAGCATGTGGCCCCGCCGGCCAACCAGTGTGCATGGGGGCTCGGGCTTGTGCAGGGAGAATCCTATGGGCCCAATTAAGCCAGTGCTAGGGGTCTAGGGTGCAAACAACCAAGGGTTTAAAGGTTCTCACCTTGGCCGGAGTTGTAGAAGATGGAAGAAGCCGGTTTCCTCTTCTTCTTCTTCGCACGGCCACAGCAAGCTCCCAGGTTGCTCCACAGACACAGAGGAATCCCCAGAGCACTCCAACTCCAGCCTTGGAAGAGTTTGGCCCAACCTTCTCTTTTCTCTCTCTCTCCCGAGTTCACAACAAATGGAGTTGTGACTCCTTGGCCACCAGCACTCGGCTAAGTCTGGGGAACTCAGAGGGGAGTGGATGCTTCGATTTACACCCAAGACCCCTCGTGCTCTGGTCCATGGTAGTCCAAGAGGCAACCACACTTAATGCATTGCATTTTTGCATTATTCCCTCAACTCGGTTCACACACACACACCTAGCCTCCGAGCTCTGCACAGTAGGTGCAAAATGCACCCAACACCTTCATATTTAATCCCCTAAATATTTGGTACATAAAATATTATAGTTTTCTCGAAAATACCCCCTTTTCGGTACACTTCACACATTTCGAGAAAGTTCGCTTGACGAAATGCGAAACAGACTTCGCCACGACGTCCGGCTCGTCGAGACCTTTAAGATAGGCTATTCATTTGCTTGATTTGGTGCTCAAATGAATTCTCGGGCCATTCTGTTATGTATGTCACAATCCGACGCACGCACTTCGATGCACCCGGATCGCCAAACGCGAAAACCGTCAGTGCCATTGCGCTCAGAACGTTGAAAATAGCTAGGATCGACTACTCATACTTCTAGACTTAATTTGCAGATAGTGGATTGGCCTTCGGTCGAACGAGAGGGGACCGGAAACTAGGGTTTACTATTCACACTTAAGTTACGGGGCCCGCAATTTCTTTGCTGTTTTCTGGAAGATCCGACCGTTGGATCATTGACAAGTGAATATGAATTTTTCATGTTTCGACGAGACGGTTGCAATGGTGAACTCGGATTTTCGAGACCAGACCCCGATCAAAAATTGATATTTTTGGGGTTTTATTTATTTATTCTCTGCTATTTGTAAATCTAGAAATTTATTTAAACCTTTTAAAATTCTCGGTTACTACAAGACGCGAGAGAACTCGGTTTGTTACAAGGCATTAAATAAAGCGTTAATTCCCTTGTCGTTGTAAGAAGAAGCATCAATTTCTTCCTTAGTCCACTTCAACTTAGGTTTGATGGTGACAACATCGACAATAATCTCAGTAGGATTTGCCCATCCAAATCCGATCATCGATGGAAATTAAAAACGCTCTCATGCATACTTTCTAATAAGCATAATTTGTTCCATCGAAGAATAGTAGTCTATTGATGTTTCCACCTTCAACCATTGTTTACAACCCTATTCCCGCTCTGATACCACTTGTGGGTTATGTTAATATGGATCTGAATAGGGAAAAAACCACCTAGAGGGGGGGGGGGGGGGGGGGGGGGGGGTGAATAGGTGTAAACAATAAACACACCAAATCGTTGCGTAAAAAATAACACAATGCGGAAAATAAATAAGTATGCAAGATTTTACGTGGAAAACTCCGTCACAGGAGTAAAAAACCACGGAACCGATAACACAGCGAAATCCACTAAGATTAAACACGTACAAGGTGATTTACCGTAACCCTATGACTCAACCTTTTCCATATGCTCCTAGTTGATCTTCTCCGCTCGCTCCGAACGCTCCTCGAATCCACGATTTGCGTCCCAACGCCGAATCCACGACGTCCAACATCGAACCCATGACGTCCAACCGAATCCACGTTCTTCACCAAAGTAGTATGTATCGATCACACGAATGTACCTCGCTCTGAATCCACGAGAGCGGTAGCACCTTGAATCCACAAGGCCACGCGAATCCACGCGCCGATATTTGGGAAAATCATTATTTTTGTTGGTGATGATAATCCGCCGAATACTTAGATCAAAGATAGATAAGAAAACACCATCTAAGTATTCATCAATTTGATTCTACAAGAGACAAGAGTTTGGAAACCCTAGAATCAAATTGATCAATATAGACGAAGAAACACGAAATTAATCGTGTTTTCCTTTCTTCTCTATATATGGATTTTCCTAGATTTCTTGGTTATTCTTCGGTTACCCTAGATGTAAAATTAGGGTTTATTTATAGGCTAGAAACCTTTGGAAAGAAATAAGAATCAAAAACTACCTTATCTGGAATTTTCTCGCTCGGCGGTCCGGACTGGATTAAATCTGATCCGGACTGTCGTCTTTAGACAGAGTTTTTCCAAAAGAACAAGTTCGGGGTCCGGACTGAATTTGGCCTGATCCGGACTGTTCATGCGATTTCAGCAAAACCATAGTTCGGGGTCCGGACTGATCAGAGGCTGTTCCGGACTGGAATTCCGCATGAACTCAACTATGTTCGGGGTTCGGACTGGATGGTCCTTATCCGGATCCTGAACAACCAACTTGTCCAGTTTTTGATTTTTATGCGTTTAAAAATCATCCAAGTGTTTCTAAACTATAAGAATATATTCGGATCACCAAAATTATTTAGTTAAACCTACCTGATCCTTTTGAATTCATTCTTCTTGAGATTGATGTATATGATCCACAATCATTCATCTTCAATCATCAAGACTTTTACCACTTCACGAAATACGCCAAAACAAAATCCTTAACAAGTTGACCCCTACGGAGCAGCGGGAGGTTGTTGATTGCTTAATGAGGTTCCACCAGCTCGATCTGCCTTGTTTCTTTGGGCGTAGTTTGGAGCCGTGGGAGGCAGAGTCGTGGATCACGACTATGGAGCGACTTTTTGATACCCTTTTTGTCCAGGAGAGGTTTCAGGTTCTTCTGGCGACAAACTTTCCGGAGCATAATGCTGAGGCTTGGTGGCGGCGAGTGCGACCCGTTGGTCCGCCTGGGACCCAGCTGCTTACTTGGACGGAGTTCCGCAACCATCTTCTTGGAGTCTTCTTTCCTGAGAGTGTCAAACAGAGGCCGGAGGAGGAGTTGAAGAATCTCCGACAGGGAGGCCGCACTATGCAGGAGTACATTAAGGATTTCAACTGATTACTGAACAGTGTACCACACGCGGCCAGGGACGAGGCACACAGGATTTATATGTTTGAGCGGGGCTTGCGCTGAGATATTTATTAGTTTGTTCGTTCGCGCAGACTGCAGACTCTGGATGCCTCGATGGAGCAGGCACTATATGTTGAGCGCTGGGAGGTAGTGATGGAGGAGATGACTCTTGCCCCCGCAGTGATTTCAGGGGCGAAGCGCCTAGCACCGGTTGACGGGGGACAGACGAGCTGGCACGGGCCTTCGAGACCTCCACGATTCCAGGGGCGCTAGAGGTCTGGTGGGCGGCATCACCCGCAGCAGCGACGACCACCTCAGCAGCAGCAGCAGTTCCAGCGGCAGTAGTGCTAGGAGAGATGTGTTATTTGTGGAGGACCGCACCCGCCGAGCCAGTGTACTCAGAGGCAGGGCCGATGCTTTTATTGCGGTCAGGCTGGTCATTTTCAGGCGTCGTGCCCCAGAGCGGGATTCCCAGCACCCTCGGCAGCCTCGGCTTTCCCTATTCCCCTACAGACCTTCTACGACTTACGGTATGCCTGATCGTGCTTCTTCCTCGCGACAGCCGGAGCGACGACCACCAGCGCCGAGAGGGCGAGTGTATGCCGCTCAGGTAGAGTATGCTTCGGCGGCCAACCACGTCGTCGTAGGTATTGTTTTGATTTCCGCTATTCGTACTAAAGCTCTTTTCGATACTAGTGCTTTACACTCATTTATCAGTAGAGCATTTGCATCCCTACATGGTTTAGAGATAGACTCATTGTCGCATGCATTAGAGGTTTGGATTCCAGATCATATTTTGCATGTTGAGGAGTATTGTAGGGCTTGCCAAGTGTAGTTGGGATCTTGGATCTTGCCGGCAGACTTGCTTGTCTTGCGGCAGCTCTAGGATTTTGACGTTGTTCTGGGTATGGATCGGTTGTCGCGGTACTTTGCCACCATTGACTGCAGAGAGAGAATTGTGACTCTCCGCGAGCCAGGACAGGAGGAGTTCATATATAGAGGCTGCCAGAGCACGCTGTTCGCATCGACTGTTTCCTCGGCTAGGGCTAGGCGGATATTGAGTAGGGGTTGTACCGCCTTCCTGGCGACTATTGTTGAGGTGCCTACGGCAGCACCGGGACTCGAGGATATTCCTATTGTCCGCGAGTTCCCGGATGTGTTTCCCCCTGAGTTGACGACTATGCCGCCGGAGAGGGAGATAGAGTTTGTGATTGACATGGTTCCGGGAATCGCGCCAATCTCGAAGGCACCTTATCGGATGGCACCTGTCGAGCTGAGAGAGCTGAAGGCACAGCTGCAGGATCTGATGGACAGGGGTTTTGTTAGACCCAGTGTATTGCCGTGGGGAGTGCCGGTTTTGTTTGTGAAGAAGAAGGATGGTTCGCTTAGATTGTGTGTGGATTACAGAGAGTTGAACAAAGTGACCATCCGGAACAAGTATCCTTTACCGCGGATTGATGATTTGTTTGATCAGCTGCAGGGAGCTTCAGTGTTTTCTAAGATTGATCTTCAGTCCGGTTACCACCAGCTGAGGGTGAGGGTCGAGGACATATCCAAGACGACTTTCAGATCCCGATACTGGCATTATGAGTTCACAGTGATGCCTTTTGGATTGATTAATGCCCCTGCCGCATTCATGGACTTAACGAACCGGATATTCCAGCCATACTTGGACCAGTTTGTTGTAGTATTCATTGATGATATTTTGATTTACTCCCGGAGTGATGTAGAGCATGAGGAGCACTTGAGGATAGTGCTGCAACTTCTGAGAGAGAAGGAGTTGTATGCCAAGTTTAAGAAGTGCGAATTCTGGCTTCGAGAGGTTGCATTTCTAGGCCATGTGGTTTCAGTCGCAGGAGTGGCAGTGGACCCGATGAAGATTGATGTTGTTCGGGATTGGCTTAGACCGACGACGGTTACTGAGGTTCGGAGCTTCTTGGGCTTAGTAGGTTATTACTGTCGGTTTGTGGAGGGCTTTGCGAAGCTCTCTACTCCCCTTATCCGACTGACTAGGAAGGGGATCAAATTCGCTTGGACTGAGCAGTGCCAGCAGAGCTTTGAGGAGCTGAAGATGAGACTGATATCAGCGCCGATCTTAGCATTGCCAGTGATGGGAGATGGGTTTGTGATCTACAGCGACGCCTCCCACAGCGGTTTGGGTTGTGTGCTGATGCAGCATGGTAGGGTAATTACCTTTATGGTGAGCACTACGAGATATTTACCGATCACAAAGACTTGAAGTATCTGTTCACTCAGAAGGAGTTGAATTTGAGGCAACGCCGGTGGTTAGAGTTACTGAAGGATTATGATGTGAGCATTCTGTGTCATCCTAGCAAGGCCAATGTTGTGGCAGATGCTTTGAGCAGGAGGTCCGTGCAGAGTTTGAGTATCATGATTACACAGCAAGCATCGTTGGTTGAGCAGATGAGGCGATTGCAGATCGAGGTTGTATCCCCTGGGGTCTCTGCTAGACTTATGTCTATGGTCGTGCAGTCCACTCTGTTGGACAGGATTAGAGAGGGACAGAGTGAGGACCCCCATTTGACGAGGATTAGAGGACAGATTCAAACTGAGCAGATAGGGGATATCTCAGTGGATGCTTCGGGAGTACTGCGGTACAGGAATCGAGCGTGTGTGCCTATGGATTCTGAGATCAGAGAGCAGATTATGAGAGAGGCCCATTATACACCTTATACCATTCATCCTAGTAGGACTAAAATGTATAAGGATCTCAAGGCACACTTTTGGTGGAATGGGATGAAGCGGGATATTGAGAGGTTCGTGGAACACTGTTTAACTTGTCAGCAAGTTGTCACGCCCCAGAGGTCTGAGGATAAGCGGAAAAGCGTATATCTTTTTTTTTTTTTTTTTTGAATAAACGACCTCGCCTACCGGTGCGTGTCAGACCCGCCACATATACAAATTCACTCTGAAATCGGGCAGAGTTTTCTTTGTATATGTACGGCGTCAAATTTACATTCACTACTTTAACCACACAGTCACAGTGAAAAATAACAAGAAAGAGTAATATCATTTAATCACATCGGGAGATAAAACTACGGGTTTGCAAACGGTGTCCACTCGACACCCAGTTTTTCCAAAACGTCTACACATTCACAATAAAGCGGCTACATCTTTTTGAAAGGATAAATCCAGAGGTTTTCAAGAATTGTGCCCACACGACACTTGGTTTTTGGAAAGCGTTTTCGAAACCCTTGTTTGATGTAAAACGGCCGCATAAGAGTTCATAACAGTGTGTCAAATCCACAGTATCAACTAATTAACTAACCAACATCCAATATGATCCACAACCTAGCAAATGAAGTTAACAGTTAAACGAGGAAGAGAAATGAGATAAACCAAAACAAGAATACTGTAGCAAAGCCTCATACGGCTATGGTCCTCTAGACGCTGCCTCACCACCGTCCCGGTTACTACACCTAGCCGGACCTGTCACAGTGTGGGAAAGTCAGTGACAAATAAAGTAGATGATTCAATTATTTAACAGTAACTTTAAAACAAACGAATACACCGGAACCTTTCGCTTTTCCTCCTCATGAGTCCACATCACTTGATTTAATTACATGGTACCTGTCGGGGAGTCGACGATCTCCCCTCGTGAACAATCACCTTACTTACGTGATGCCTTTAACCCCTTCACGGTGCTAGTGCGGCACTTTTAGCTGGCGTGAAGAGGTCCCCACCCGGCACTTTCACTTTTGTGGGGTACACGGGTCATTCAGACCACTTCTCCAGAAAAGTACACCCATGCGATGGCCAAACCACCTGTGTACGTGTAAGCATCTAAAAACATGATAGCCGAAATCGGCGTGTAACAATCACCGCGACACTTAGTCGCCACAGTTGATAACAGAAGAAACGGTACATATTCATGCGAAAGGTTAAATCAATTGAAACATCTCATCTACTTTATTAGACAGGTTATTATACTTTTTACGGTGACATGTTGCACTTATTGCAAGGGTACCCACCTGGTTGCGGGAAGATCGGAGCACCTGGATCATTAACACACTCCCGCTGCGCACTTGGACTTAAAGAAGTCCCCAAAAATGATAATTAATAAAACGCACTAACACCAGGAAAATGAAAATCCAAAACTAACTTCGTGATGAAAACCCAAAAACGGCGCTCTTACAACACTTGACGGCTCCCCGCGCGCCCACACACGCGGACGTCGTCGCCCGCGCGGATGCCGCCGCCCGCGGATGCCCCGCGCGGCACGAAGCCAGGCAGCGTGCGTCTGTGGGCAGCGCCCGCGCGGCGCCCCCGCGGCGCCCGCCGGCCCGCGGGTGCCTCGCGCGACATACGCCAGCTCGCGGGCGCCACATGCGGCGCGAGGCCGCGCGGTGCGCGCCCGAGGGCGGCGCCCGTGCGGCTCCCGCCCGCCCGCGGGCGCCCCGTGTTACGGAATTTGAGTTGGCGTATTTCGTGAAATTGGTTAAGTCTTGAAGATTGAAGATGAAGAAAGTTGGATCATATACCTCAATCTTAAGAAAGAAGAATTCAAAAGGATCAGGTACGTTTAATTAATTAATTTTGATGATCCGAATACTTCTTATAGTGTAGAAACACTTGGATGAATTTTTTATTGCATAAAAATCAAAAACTGGACATTCCATATGTTCAGAGTCCGGATCGGGCTTTACAGTCCGGACCCCGAACATAGGTTAGTTCGTGCATAATTCCAGTCCGGACCCTGGGAATTTCAGTCCGGACCCCGAACGTGGAATTTGCAAGAAATGCATGAACAGTCCGGACCGTGGATTTCAGTCCGGACCCCGAATGTCGTCTTTTCTGGAAATTGTCTGTTTCGCTGAGACAGTCCGGACCGCCCATTCCAGTCCGGACCGTCGTCTTGTAAAATTCCAGAAATAGTTAGTTTTTGATGCTTATCTTCTTCCAATGGTTTCTAACCTATAAATAGACCCTACGATTCATTTTAGGGTAACACGGAAAAAGACGACCGAAATAGAAAAATCCACATATAGAGAAGAAAGGTAATCAATAGATTAAATTCTATGTTTCTTCATCTATATTGATTAATTTGATTCTAGGTTTTCCAAACTCAGATTTTGAGTAGAATCAAATTAATGAATACTTAGATGGTATTTCTGATCTATTTCTAATCTAAGTATTCGGCGGATCATCACCACCAAAAACAACGATTTTCCCAAAATCGGCGCGTGGACTCGCGTGGCCTTGTGGATTCAAGGTGCAACCGCTCTCGTGGATTCGGAGCGAGGTACGTTCGTGGATTCGAAGCGTGCTATTGGGTGAAGACTGTGGATTCGGTCGGACGTCGTGGACTCGACGTTGGACGCCGTGGATTCGGCGTTGGGCGCTGATCGTGGATTCGAGAAGCGTTGCGGAGCGAGCGGGGAAGATTAACTAGGAGCGTATGGAAAAGGTTGAGTCGTAAGTTTGTACGGTAAATCACCTTATACGTGTTTTAATTCTAGTGGATTTCGCCCTGTGATCGGTCCCGTGGTTTTTTACTCCGGTTTGGAGTTTTTCCACGTAAAAATCTTGCGTGTTATTTTTATTTCCGCATTGGGTTTAATTGCGCAATGATTTTTTGAGTGTTTATGGTTTACACCTATTCACCCCCCCTCTAGGTGTTTTTTTCCCTATTTAGATCCAATTATACATAACCCAACAAGTGGTATCAGAGCGGGAATAGGGTTGTAAACAATGGTTGAAGGTGGAAACATCAACAGACCCCCGTTATTCGATGGAACAAATTATGCCTACTGGAAAGTACGGATGAAAGCCTTTTTAATTTCCATCGACGAACTGGTGTGGCAATCAATTGAATTAGGATGGTCTAATCCAACTGAAATTATTACTGATGTTCGCACCATCAAACCTAGGTCGAAATGGACCAAGGAAGAGATTGATTTATCTTCTTAGAATGGCAAAGGAATTAATGCTTTATTTAATACCTTGTCACAAACTGAGTTCTCTCGCGTCTCGGCATGTGAGACTGCGAAAGAAATCTGGGATGTTCTTCAAGTTACACATGAGGGAACTAACCTAGTGAAGATTCAAAAATTGCAAATGCTTACGAGCAAGTTTGACTCTATTTTCATGGCAGAAAATGAATCATTCACAGATTATTATACACGATTGCAAGACATCGTAAATACATGTGCTAACTTGGGAGAGAAAATTCCAGAATTTAAAATTGTAAGAAAAATTTTAAGGACTCTTCCTGAAAGATTTCGATCCAAGGTTACGACCATTGAAACTATTAAACACCCGGACGAAATCCGTGTAGAAGAATTAGTTGGATCATTGCAAACTTATGAAATGACATTTCCTACTAACTATTCTTCTGGAAAAGCATCCTCTTCTAAGTCTTCAGGTTATGCGTTGAAAACAACAAAAGAAGAAGACGCGGATTCATCCTCCTCAGACGATGACGAGAACCTATCTATGGAGGACTTTGAGAAGCAGCTCGCTCTCTTGACAAGGAAGTTTCGCCGAAATTTTCGAAGGGGTAATTCAAGCAAAACTCCATCCTTCGGAAAGTCGAAGAAAGGCAAAGGCTCTTCAAGTTACAAGCCAAGAAAGCAAGAGAACTTCTCAAAGGATAAGAAAAGCTCAGAGTGACAAGTACAATGTTTCAAATGTCGAGGCTACGGCCACATTGCAACGGAGTGTCCCAATAAGAATCCGGCAAAGAAGAAGGCGATGCAAGCCGTCACTTGGGATGACACCTCAACGTCAAATGAGTCATCTTCCAGTGATGATGAAACCAACGCAACGGCATTCCACGCGTCCACATCTTCACCCTTCATGTGCTTAATGGCAAGTACATCCGATTCTTTGTCCAACTCCTCCCATGCTGAAAAGAATGTCATGGACAACGAATCGAGTAATTCTAAAGGTGAAGATTTTGCTCTTGCCTACTATAAGCTTTTGAGGGATTCAAAGAAATTGGCAAAGCAAAACCGGAGTTTAAGAGGGAGATTGCAGGATCTCGAAGAAGAAGCAAAAAGGGCATCTTCTCTCTCAAACGCTCTTGAAGTGGAAAGGGATAATCTGATTAAAGCAAATGTTTCCCTTCAAGAGAAAAATGAGCTTTTCGAGAAAGAACATGTAAAATTGGTGGATAAAGCGATTTATTTCTCGAAGCTCTATAACGAGGCTCGACAGGAAAATTTAGAAATGACAAAGACCATCTTCCAACTCAAGGATGACTTACAGCGATTTTCATCGGGAAGGAGTAAGTTGGATAAGCTTCTTGGTCTTGGTCAAACAAATCATTTCGGCCTCGGGTACACTCAAACTGGAGACAGTCCCAGTTCGAGTGTAACAGTTTTTGTGCCTCAGTCGGTATCTCCTCCTCCGACACCGGAATTCACGACAAACAACGACAACAAGCCTACTTCATCCTCTTCGGGATCGTCAAGCACTAAGGTATGTTTTCGTTGTGGTTTTTCAGGGCACATAAGGAGAAATTGCAAGATGGGAGCCAAACGCTCAACTCAAGCACTTCTTGCAACGACTACCAAAAAGGTGATTCCTCAGAAATCAAATGCAAATTATTCGAAGGAAAAGAGCCTTGGTAGTTCATCTCGCAAGACGACATCATCAAGGAGCAGCAATCAATCTAACAAGACGCTTTCACCAAGGAGAATAACTTCACGATCATTGCCAACACGGTCCAAAAAGGTTTGGGTGCGCAAAGGTGAAATCTTCCCTTGTCTTGTTACTAATATTTCCTTGCATGCGTATGATAATTCGTCTTGGTATATGGATAGCGGTTGTTCCCGTCACATGACCGGTGACAAAAACTGCTTTCAAAATTTTGAGAAAATCTCCGGAGGACTAGTAGTTTTCGGAGATGGTCGATCTTCCAAAATTGTTGGAAAAGGAATAGTAGCTATTCCAGATGGCCCGATTCTGAACAATGTGTTATTTGTTGATGGCCTTAAGACTAATCTCATTAGCATAAGTCAACTTTGCGACAATAGTTTTTCAGTTAACTTTTCATCTGTTGAATGTGTTGTAACTGATAAGGACCATGTTTTCTTTTTAAAGGGGGTTAGATCTGAAAACAATTGTTATGTTGTTTCTAATAAAATTTCAGAAAATTACAACTTAGCCTCTCTGAGTAATGAAACTCTTTGGCATGAAAGGCTAGGTCACATAAATTTTAAGGAACTTGCTAGAATTTCAAACAAAGACGTGGTTAAGGGTGTTCCTAAACTTTCACTTAAACAAAACATTGTGTGTGGTGGTTGCCAAAAGGGAAAACAATCTAGGACTGTACACAAGAACTTGAACCACGTTGGTACAAAACGGCCTTTGGAACTTTTGCACATGGATTTAATGGGGCCAACACGTCAACCATCTTTGGGAGGTAAATGGTATATTTTCTTATTGGTTGATGATTTCTCTAGATACTCATGGGTAGCATTTTTAAAAGAGAAAGCTGATACTTTTGATTCTTTTCACGAGATTTGCCATCGTATTATGATTGAAAAGAATGAAAAGATCATTCGTGTTAGAAGTGATAGAGGTGGAGAATTCATAAATTCTAAATTCATTAATTTTTGCACTTCCAACGGCATTAAACATGAATTCTCAGCATCCTATACACCTCAACAGAATGGTGTAGTCGAGCGCAAAAACAGGGTTGTACAAGAGATGGCACGTGTTATGCTTCATAGCCGGAATTTACCGTTACATTTTTGGGCTGAAGCTGTGAACACTGCAGTCTATGTTATTAATCGAGTTTATTTGCACCCGGGAACTTTAAATACACCATATGAACTATGGTTTTGTAGAAAACCGAACATCAAATATTTTCGTATCTTTGGAGTCGGTGTTACATTTTAGTGACCGCGAAAATCTTGGAAAATTTGACTCTCGAAGTGACGAAGGGATTTTTATGGGTTATTCTACAAACAGTAGAGCATATCGGGTATTAACTTAGAATCTAAAACGATTGTAGAATCTATAAATGTTAAAGTAGATGAAGCTTTTCACTTTGCATCTGATAAATCTACCCTTGATATCTCTCTTGATGATGATGCTCCTGCAATTGCATCTTCTCATAACAATTCTTCCAATAATGATGATGCATCTAATGATTCTTTAAGTTTATCTGATGTGCAGGAATCATCTCATGTACCTCCGACTACTCCGTTACCTCAAACGTTACGAATCTCCAAGGATCATCCTGAATCAAACATTATTGGAGACCCACAAGAAGGAGTCAGAACTCGGAGACAGTTGATTTGTGGATTCGCTTGTTACGTTTCCTTAATCGAACCAAAGAACGTCGATGAAGCTCTTCAGGATGACTACTGGATTGAAGCAATGCAGGAAGAGCTCCATCAGTTTGAATGAAACAAAGTCTGGGAACTAACAAAGCCTCCGAAGCAACACAATGTGATTGGTACTAAATGGATTTTCAAGAACAAGAAAAATGAGGATGGTACCATCATCAGGAACAAAGCACATTTAGTTGCTCAAGGCTACTCTCAAATAGAAGGTATAGACTTTGATGAAACTTTCGCCCCTGTAGCTAGACTCGAGTCCATTCGTATCCTATTTGCAATTGCTTGTCATTTTAAAATAAAACTTTTTCAAATGGACGTTAAGAGCGCGTTTTTAAATGGGTTTTTAAATGAGGAAGTTTATGTGGCTCAACCGAAAGGTTTTGTAGACCTTAAACTACCTAACTATGTTTTTCGTTTGAAAAAAGCTCTTTATGGTCTAAAACAAGCACCGCGAGCGTGGTACGAAAGGTTGACGAAGCACCTTTTGGAGAAGGGCTATACTCGAGGGGGAGCAGATGGGACTCTCTTTATGAAGCATTATCAAGATAACTTCATTGTAGCACAAATCTATGTCGATGACATCGTATTTGGTGCAACAAGAGATAATGATGCTTCTAGATTCGCTAAAACCATGGAAAGCGAATTTGAGATGTCCATGATGGGCGAATTGACATATTTTCTTGGATTGCAAGTGAAACAAAGTGACGATGGCATCCATCTGTGTCAATCCAAGTATGCAATGGAGTTGGTCAAAAAGTTTGGTTTAGAAAATTCTAAAGATTTTCCGACTCCAATGGGAACTAGCAATAAGGGATTAGGAAGTGAATCTCTTAGTGAGAATGTAGACGAGAAACTTTATCGCAGCATGATTGGAAGTCTACTTTATCTTACGGCTAGTCGCCCGGACATATCCTTTAGTGTTGGGATCTGCGCGAGATATCAATCAGCACCAAAGGAGGTTCACCTGAAAGCGGTGAAACGGATCATCCGGTACATCAAAGGGACAATAAATTTCGGAATTTGGTATCCTATGGGAACAAGTCTAGATATTGTAGGATACTCAGATGCCGATTGGGCAGGATCAGTGGATGATCGGAAGAGTACGAGTGGTGCATGTTTTTATCTTGGCCATTGCCTTATTGTATGGCATAGTAAAAAGCAAAATTGCATTGCACTCTCGACTGCCGAAGCGGAATATATCACAGCGGGTAGTTGTTCAACCCAACTCATTTGGATGAAAAATGTGTTGAGCGACTTCCGAATTTCAGAAACTTCGGTAACGATTCTCTGTGACAACACCAGTGCTATAAACATTTCCAAAAACCCTGTGTTGCACTCAAGAACAAAACACATTGAACTTAGATATCATTTTCTTAGAGAGCTAGTTGAATCAAATATTCTTCAACTTTCCTACATTTCAACTGAGGATCAATTAGCTGACTTTTTAACAAAACCTTTGGATCAAAAACGATTTATACACTTGCGTAACGCAATTGGTATGCTTTCCTTGAAATAATCTCTTTTTGAAACCAATCCTTAGGTTAGGTTTTGTTTTTGTGTTTTTGTTCTTTATCTATGTTTGTACAATAGAACATTAATTGAGCATTAGTTATATTGACTTTAACTGCATCCTTTCACATAATTTGAAATTTATTATGTTTTGGATATCATAATAATTCATTTGATGCAATGATCATTTATGCCAATTAAGTCATCTTTGTTGTTGATCAAAATCAATTTCTCTCTCAAATGATCTCTTGGTATAGTTTTTATCTTATTTGACAATTGAGTCAAGTATGAAATCGAGATCAATTTTTGGTTGAATACCTTATATCTTAAATAATTGATAGCCAATTGAGGGGGAGTCAAAGAAATGTAATATGCTCAAAAGTTGTGGAAAGAGTTACATCCCATGAGGAGTGTGAAAACTACCACCACATGGAGGAAAGAGCTACCACCTCGGTCGTCCGAGTATTGTGTGCAGCTACCACATGTATACCAAGCATGGTTTTTCAAGTTGTCTAGATAAAATGCTTTTTGGAATACTTGACTCTGTCAAATTTCAAGGTTGGTATAAGGTGAGATTTTTATTGAAAGATGCTCATAGAGCCACTCCTTACAATAATTTGACTAGATATATTATCTAAATTATCTGGAATTTCAAACATCTATTGATCTTGGTATTTCATTTTCTTTACCAAATTGATGATTTGATAAAGGCATTACTCATAAGATCAAGTCAGATGTGATTGAAGTTGTTCAGCTTTAAGGGATTTAATTTTTATAAATTTTCGTTTCGTTATTTGGATATTATTGATAGATTTTGCATAATCTATTTCTTTTATTATGAAACGATGATTTTTATTTAAAGTTGATACACAAAAGTGCTTACAATCTTTTTCTGGATTTTCTAGAATTTTTCGGAATTTTTCTGAAGAAAAAGTTTGGAGCCGATCCGGACTGGATTATCCGATCCGGATCCCGAACGTAGGAAATCCTGCATTTAGCCGATCCGGACTGGATTCTTCAGGCAGTCCGGACCGCGGCTAGGTTTTTATTTAGAAAAAAAGAGATTTGATTTCTTTTACTACAATCTTTTGTTCAAGAGTCTCCAGAGCTTCTCTCTCTAGATCATCAAGCTTTTTGGAGTCTTTCCAACTCAGATTCTTCGGTTCCAAGTGAGTTTTCTTGATCAAAACTCGGGTTTTCACAGGTTTACTATATTTCTCTCAAAACGTGATGAAAATCTCATATCTTTTTCGTTTGTGGATGGTTTTTGATCAAACTTCTTTTGAAATAAGAACTCTGGGTAGATTAGTTTTGATTATATGCTAGGTATTCTCATGATAAACGGATTTTTGGCCTTCAATTTCTAAAAATTCGGTTTTAGGGCATATTTTTGAGAATTTTTGAAAATCATGGAATTGATCTATTTTTAAAATTCTTTTTGCAAAACTAATTTGATCCCTAGTCTCTCTACACGATAATGATTGTTTAGGTACAATTTTTTAAATTTTTGAAAATAAATAATTTTTTCTCGTGTTCTTGAGTTTTGCTCACAGGCCTTTTTATTATCTGAGCGCTAGTAGCAGAATGGTTTTCGCTTGGATTATTGCACTCATTGTAGCATTAGTGGGAACTCGAGCATCTGTCAAAAAGGAACAAGCTGAAGCAAGTAAGGAGAAGATAAACGTTGTTCCTCAAGTTGAGTCAGAATCAGAGGATGAAGAGGATTGGGAAACTTTTTGTAAAGAAGCACAGCAAGCGGTGAATGACGAAGATATGTTCTATCTAAAGGAAAAGAAATTGATAACGTCTTCCTCAACAACCAAACATCCCCCAAAGAGCAAGAATTCGAGGGGCCGAGGAATTCAGATTAATGAACCACTCGCCGGAGCACGCTCTCTGCCTAGAGAATCTAAGCATACACCTTCAGCATCCATACAATCTTCTTCTACCATCAAGACAATCACCACAAAAGCTGATATACTGTCTATGCAACGAGCACAAAGGAGAATGTCTGAAGCTCATGAAAGAATGTCGGCTGACATTCACAAAATGAAAAAGGACTCCTCCAAAGTATCAAAGATGCTTAAAGGGATTTTACGCAAACTGGACTGCAGTAGCTCAGACGGCTCAGAATCTGACAATTGAACTTCTTTCTAACATATCGTTTTGTTGTGCAGGCTTAGTTTCCAGCTTATCTTTGTTTAGGTCTCTGACTTTTCTTGGTTTAGTACTTTTCACCTCTCCGTTTTTGTAATTTTTGGCTTGATTTTGCGACAAAAAGGGGGAGAGAGTAGAAAGAGAACTCAGAGTAGTAGAAAGAGAACTTTGAACATGAACATTGCGTGAAAACATGAAACCTTGAAAGGTAAGTATAACCCAACTTTGGTTTTATATTGTGATTTGATGCATGCCTCAGCTAACTATTCGACTAACTATTTGGGCATGTAATATAACTAACAAGTTGCTTGTTGACTAACCTTTCTGTGACATTTGGATTTTTATTGCTTAGAAGATATGTCGATTTTTGATTGTGAGTTTCTTACATATCTGAATTTGAAAATGTCATGATGAGTATAAACTCTATCTCTGTGTTTGGTTTTGATTGTTGAAAATTCTCGAGGTTACTAACTATCTTTTGTGTCAAGAATGATTTCTTTTGCAGAGAATACAGATGTCTAAGTCTAGAGTCTGTTTTAGGAGTTTAACTCATGTATTTATCTTTATTTGGATCTTCAATGTAAATTTTTGTTGTATGGTGATATCAACAAAAATATCTTTTTGAATTTTCTTGAGTGGATTTGTGTTTTGTCACGAAACCGCCAAAGGGGGAGATTGTTACGGAATTTGAGTTGGCGTATTTCGTGAAATTGGTTAAGTCTTGAAGATTGAAGATGAAGAAAGTTGGATCATATACCTCAATCTCAAGAAAGAAGAATTCAAAAGGATCAGGTACGTTTAATTAGTTAATTTTGATGATCCGAATACTTCTTATAGTGTAGAAACACTTGGATGAATTTTTTATTGCATAAAAATCAAAAACTGGACATTCCATATGTTCAGAGTCCGGATCGGGCTTTACAGTCCGGACCCCGAACATAGGTTAGTTCGTGCATAATTCCAGTCCGGACCCTGGGAATTTCAGTCCGGACCCCGAACGTGGAATTTGCAAGAAATGCATGAACAGTCCGGACCGTGGATTTCAGTCCGGACCCCGAATGTCGTCTTTTCTGGAAATTGTCTGTTTCGCTGAGACAGTCCGGACCGCCCATTCCAGTCCGGACCGTCGTCCTGTAAAATTCCAGAAATAGTTAGTTTTTGATGCTTATCTTCTTCCAATGGTTTCTAATCTATAAATAGACCCTACGATTCATTTTAGGGTAACACGGAAAAAGACGACCGAAATAGAAAAATCCACATATAGAGAAGAAAGGTAATCAATAGATTAAATTCTATATTTCTTCATCTATATTGATTAATTTGATTCTAGGTTTTCCAAACTCAGATTTTGAGTAGAATCAAATTAATGAATACTTAGATGGTATTTCCGATCTATTTCTAATCTAAGTATTCGGCGGATCATCACCACCAAAAACAACGATTTTCCCAAAATCGGCGCGTGGACTCGCGTGGCCTTGTGGATTCAAGGTGCAACCTCTCTCGTGGATTCGGAGCGAGGTACGTTCGTGGATTCGAAGCGTGCTATTGGGTGAAGACCGTGGATTCGGTCGGACGTCGTGGACTCGACGTTGGACGTCGTCGATTCGGCGTTGGGCGCTGATCGTGGATTCGAGAAGCGTTGCGGAGCGAGCGGAGAAGATCAACTAGGAGCGTATGGAAAAGGTTGAGTCGTAAGTGTGTACGGTAAATCACCTTGTACGTGTTTTAATTCTAGTGGATTTCGTCGTGTGATCGGTCCCTTAGTTTTTTACTCCGGTTTGGAGTTTTTCCACGTAAAAATCTTGCGTGTTATTTTTATTTCTGCATTGGGTTTAATTGCGCAATGATTTTTTGAGTGTTTATGGTTTACACCTATTCACCCCCCCTCTAGATGTTTTTTCCCCTATTTAGATCTAATTATACATAACCCAACACCCCGCGCGGCGCGAGGCCGCACGGTGCACGCCCGAGGGCGGCGCCCGCGCGGCGCGCGCCCGCCCATGGGTGCCCCGCGCTGTACGCGCCCGCGGGCGGCGCCCGCACGGCGCCCGCCCGCCCGCGGGCACCCCACGCGGCGCGAGACCGCTTGGTGCGTGCCCGTGCGGCGCCCGTGCGGCGCCTGCCCGCCCGCGGGCACCCCGCGCGGCACGAGGCCGCGCAGTGCGCGCCCGCGGGCGGCGCCCGCGCGGCGCTAGCCCGCCCGCGGGCGCCCCGCGCTGCACGAGGCCGCGCGGTGCGCTCCCGCGCAGCGCTTGCCCCTCCGCGCGGTGCCCTAGCGGCGCCCGCGCGTCGTCCGTTCGCCCGCGCGGTGCCCTAGCGGCGCCCGCGCGTCGTCCGCCCGTCCGCGCCGTGCCCTAAATCGCGCGGCGGCGACGGCGGCGGGGCCTGCGATGACGACGGGGACGGAGACGGCGACGATGACAACGAAAAAGATACGAAAAACCCCAACAATACTACAAAATGATTTCTACTTACCAAAAATTCCGACGGGGAAGACGACCGATCGTACTCCTAATTTCGGTACGTATATAGCTCGGGGTGATCGGACTCCTCTGTCTTCTTCCTCTTTCTTTCTTTTTCTTTCCTCCGGTTAGGGTTCCGTCTTTTTCTTCTCTTTTCTCCCTCGTTCTCTCCGGCTAGGGTTTCTTTTTTGCGAAAAGTGGGATTTTTTCCTTTTCGTACGTACAACTAAATCCCACCCTTTTAAAATCCTTTACCGAATAATTAATTCTTTAATTAATTAATCATATGAGATAAACCCACCTTTTAAAATCCGTCACCGAATAATTAATTCTATAATTAATTAATCATACAAGATAAACCCACATTTTCTTGGAAAGCATGCAGGATATTCCGCACCGATTCCGATTCACGCTAAGTCACCGTGACACTAAAAACCCTGTTCCGGGAGATCCCTAAGTCGGATTTCAGATCCGATTGCACCGTCGCTCATCATTTTTCGAGCCCTTTTACAGAAAAATACCCGTGCCACACATCGACCGACTCACAAAAACTCGGTAATTCAAATTCACTAAAAGGAACACTTAATTAACAGAGGGTAAAAATCACTAGAAAAGTTGTGTCATTACACAAGTGAAGGCAGAGCACAGCGTCCTTGCTGGCAAGTTACATAGTCTCCCAATCCCCGAGTGGAAATGGGATCACATCACGATGGATTTTGTCACTGGACTGCCGAGGGCGCAGTGTGGAGCTGACACGGTGTGGGTAGTCGTGGGTAGACTCACCAAGTCTGCTCACTTTCTACCTGTGCAGGTGACTTGGCCATTGAAGCAGCTTGCTCAGGTGTACCTGGATGAGGTGGTGAGGTTACATGGTGTACCTGCCTTGATTGTATCAGATAGAGAGCCGAGATTTGTCTCGCATTTATGGGAGAGTTTGTAGGTAGGCTTGGGGACACAGCTCCGGTTTAGCACAACATTCCACCCACAGACCGATTGACAGTCTGAGCACACCATACAGACCCTCGTGGATATGTTGAGAGCGTGCGTCCTGGACTTTGGAGGAGGGTGGCTGGCACTTAGCATTGGTTGAGTTTGCGTACAACAACAGCTATCAAGTGAGCATTCAGATGGCTCCGTTTGAAGCGTTGTATGGACGCAAGTGTCGGTTGCCCTTATATTGGAGTGATATGGGTGAGAGGAGGACTTTGGGACCTGATATACTACTGTATGCAGAGGAAAATGTCAGATTAGTACGACGACATCTTGAGACCGCCCAGAGTCGACAGAGGAGCCACGCTGATACTCGACGGCGAGACTTAGAGTTTCAGGTCGGTGATCATGTCTTTTTTAAAGTCTCGCCTTCGAAGGAGGTCCGAAGATTTGGAGTTCGTGGGAAGCTCTGTCCCCGCTTTATTGGACCCTTTGAGGTACTTGAGAGAGTAGGCCCTGTTGCGTACCGAGTTGCACTTCCCCCGCGCCTTGCAGGAGTTCATGATGTTTTCCACGTCTCGGCTTTGAAGAGATATGTTTTTGACTATTTGCAAGTGATTGACTTCTCTCCACTTGAGATAGGTGAGGACCTTCAGTACGAGGAGCCCCCGGTGCGAATTCTGGCTCATGAGGTGCGAGAATTGCGCAACCGGACTATACCGTACGTGAAGATTTTGTAGAGCAATCACGAGGAGTGTGAAGCCACTTGGGAGCTAGAGAAGGTGATGAGAGATACATATCCTTTCCTGTTCGAGGCTTCTGGATGAGATATGTTTATATTTATTTTTTTAGTTTCGAGGACGAAACTTTCTTATAGTGGGGAAGGATGTGGTGTCCCGATTTTTCCGTGCGACTTGACTGGGTGGTCGGCGGTGAGAAAACACCTATTTTTGGTGTATCGAGCTCGTTGTGTGTCAAACGGATGCCAAAAACGGACTCAGCGCGCGAAAATGTTGAAAATCGGCTATTTTCGGGCAAAATGGACCTTTGGGCCGAATTGTGGAGTGGGCCGGTCCACGGCCCACTTCCGCGTGCACCGGGACCAGCGGGGAGGCGCACCAGGACGCGTGGCGAGCTGCGGTTGGGCGGGCGTTCGCGCGTGGCTGACCCGGCGCGGTCAGCGCGACGCACGTCACCTTTCCACATGGCGGCACGTGGTTGGTCCGCGCCAACCACCGGGGCAGGTGGCGGGCCACGTGGCGTTGAGCCATTAGGCCGCGCCACCCACTCTGCCTACCTGTCGGGCCACGTGGCGTAGCGTGATTGGCCGGCGCCAATTGAGCAGCTAGGCGGGGATGCGTGACGTGATCTGGTGGATCCGGGCGCTCCCCGGATGGCCGCCACGTGCCCCGTTCGGGGGCCCGAAGGATTTCGGCGCCTGAAGGATTCGGGCGCCCGAATCATAGGCCCAAATCCGAATTTGGGCCTTTGATTGGATTTTTCTATAAATAGGCCCCCTTGTGCGGCCTTTTGAGACTTTTTGGGTTTTCCTCTCCAGGCTATTTTCGGCAGGGATCATCTTCTGCACCTCGCCTTCGATATTTGAGATCACGGAAAATTTTTGGAAGTCGTTTCATCAGCCTCCTCCTCGACATCGTGAGCTTCGACGTGCCTTCGATACCGATCTTTTCCGTCGACGTTTTGTCCGCGAGCTGCCCTGGGCTGATCCGAGAGAGTTTTTGGCTGATTTTTACTGCGTCATCTCCAAGAGAGGTACATCTTTGATTTCCGTATTTATCATAGCTCTCAATTTTGGATTTTTGTTGGGGTTTTCGGATCATCTTTGAACCCCTTTCTTGCTGCTGGTTTTACTGGACAGCGGAGCTTGTTTGATTTTTATCTCGGTGCTCAGTTATCAAATTCCAGCCCATGAGGACTCGATCGACATTTACACTTCGTGAGGATCGTAGCCATATTTTTATTGGAACTTTTGGAGATTATCCCGAAGGTGATATTTTGACTTCTTCTGGACTAATTTTTTGTAGAGTTGGAATTTTGGGGTTTTTTGCTTACCGCGGTGTTTGGTCTGTATCTCAGCTGCCAGGAGGAGTTTTCTGGTGTTCTTGGGCTCGTTGGGATCGTGGGAACCTGAGGAGTACCCTTGTTTTGTTTCGGCTTATTTGGACTTTGAATCGACGCGCGTATTCGGGTGGGTTGCTTTCGTCTCCAAAACCGGTGGATGGTTCTCTAATTCTATATGTTAGTGAGCATGCTTGTTTCTGAGATGAGATAGGAAGCATGATGGTGAGAGAGGATATTTACTTTTGTCAATATTGAGATCATGTCTGTTAATGTTCCCCGTTTATGTAGTACCCAAGAAACTCAAATTTGAATTTAAGAATTCAGATGTGAATATGAATGAGAAAATGCAAAAGTAAACCTATGTGATTGTATACCGATGTGCAAATTGCACAGTTTTCGGAGCACTATGTCTGCCTTTCAGATCCGAGTCTGATCTCGAAAATCTGAAATCGCCAGTGCGACCGTCTCGTCGAATCGATTGAAAATGATACAAACTAATTTTCGATCCGACGGTCGGATTGTCCAGGAATCAGCGAAGTTACGGGTGGGACCCACGACTTAAGTGAATAGTACAGGTGAATAGTAACCCCCTGATTCGGTTTTTTCGCTGGAAAACGTCAGCCGATTCACTGTCTGGTGACCAAATTTAACGGTCCAGGTACTCGATTTAAATGGCATCATCATTCTGAGCGCAGTGGCGCTAACGAAATTTGCATTTGACGAGCCTAAAGCCTCGTAAAGCGTGCTGAACTGTATAATTTACAGTATAAGATGGATTTTTAAAAATTATGGAGCTAAATTTTAGCGAACCAAAATCACTACCTGATAGGTTTCGTCGAGCCGGACGTCGGGGTGGTGTCCGTTTTTCAGTTTGACAATCCGATTGTCTCGAAAAGCGTGAAATTTGAGAAAAATCACAGTATTTTTCATAAAAGCCTTATATTTTATGTGCGAAATGGATCCAAACTTATGGAGTAGGGATTTCTCTGCGTTTTGGTTCTACAGTCAGGGACCCAAATTTAAATATCAGGTGTAGAAGGGCTAGTTGGCATTTTGTGCAATAGGTGTAATAGCAACTTAGGGTTTGCATTGAAGCAACCCTAGCCACTTCATTTCTATAACCGTAGCCTCCCCCACGACCCCCACGACTCCTCTGCGAGGTTTCCCGAGCTGCTGCGCCGCCGGCCGTCCCTCCCTGTCGCCGAAAAAACCAAGGAGAAGGCAACCTTGCCTTGATCTCGGGTTGGTGGGTGTTGGAGGCAACATTACTCTATTGGAAGGCTTTCTGGGGACTCTGCGGTCATTTTCTACACCCAGAAGGCAGGCCGAGGTGGGCTGGTGTACCGCCGTGGTCGCGCGCCGCCGGAGCCACCATCTCCTTTCTTCCTCGGATCCGGCAAGGTAAGGGTTCCTTTTCTTTGTTTTTCTTGCTACCTAGACCCCCTGTTCATCTCCATCACCTCTTGGTGAACCTCCCAGCCGAACCCCAATGTCGGGAATGCTCCCGGTCGCCGGCGGGGAAAATGCACCGGCCGGAACCTGAAACTGCTCCGCCGCGGCCGTTTGCCGCACCCGATGGCTCAAGCTCCAAACCAAGATGATGGGCACCTTCTGTAGGGCCTAGAGAACCTTCCCATGAAGTTTTAGGGCATTTAGATTAGGGTGCGCTTCGCAGATCCGAGCCCTAGTTTTGGGCTAACCTTGCTCCGGCCGAGCACCTTGCTCCGGCGCCGGTGCCGCTTCTCGTCGCCGGCCAAGGCTCCAGTTGTCGTCCCTTGGTTGAGAGGGACCCAAGGAGGTCTTTGCATGAGACCCATGCAGCTCGGGTGTGGGTCACCATTATTAATGCTTGTTCCGGCCAAGATTGCTCCGCCGCCGCCGCCACCGGGTCTCGTCGCCGGCCATGCGTCCAGCGAGCTTCGTGGAGTCGGGTAGCACCTACAGGTGCTTGTTCATGGGACCCACAGCCATTATTTAGAGATCCACCATTAATGCCTTCAAGTTTGTGTTTTAAGCTTGTTGCATACCGGGTGTTCGGGGAAATGCCCGAGAGAGCCCAGATTTATTCAGGCTAGTTTTTGATCATCCAACAAGTGAGCATTCGACTTCTTTCAACCTCCTAAGCATGATGCTCACTCTACTTCAGCAATTGACCAGGTAGATTGTTAGATCCCACATGCCAAGCCCTAGCTTAGGCTAGGTTGCCTTTTGCACTGTTACAACAGCTTTGAAACTTCAGTAGGGCAAGCCTTTGTGTCCTCATGATCCCAGGAGCTTGATGCTCACCCTACTTCAGCAAACGACTGAGTGGTTAAGAAGATCTAGTAAGCTAAGCCTAAATGTGTACTAGTTGGCCCTTAAGCTGTTCCAGCAGGTTGGATGCACCCTCAGGGTGAGCCTCTGAGTCCTTTCGGCCTACTGAGTATGATGCTCACCCTAAGTTTGGGTTTGGTCGAGTGTAAGTATTAAAAGTAGCATGTGAGCCTTTATGTCAAGGTGTATGTTGGCCCGAAGTTTTACTCGGGTTCCGCGTTGCTTCCAAAAGGTGAGCACGGTGTCCAGCAAGTCGAGGGCCACCTGCTGGTGGTGTCGGTTCGTTGAAAGAGCACTCCGAAATTAAATGCAAGCGAAAAAGGCATGAAATTGCATGCTTTTATGCAATTTGGTAAAACCCTAGGGGTCAAATTGTAATTGTAGCCTGGTAGGCTATTGTAGATAGCGTGCACGTGGTCTCTAAACCTTTCGTTAGAGATCCAACGGCTTTCGTTGAGCGGGAATTGGATCCCGAACTGTAAATCGACAAAATCGCCGGTTTAACGGCGATTCGGCGTTAATCACGCAATTCGAGAAATTTTAGTGATTAATTTGTGATGCCAGGTATTCGTGGCTGTTCCCGGTGCTATTCTAAAGAGCCCGGTGATTTTAGTTTCTCGTTTGTAACTTCCGGAGCCAAAATGGGCTTCCCGGAAGTGTTTCAGTAGTTATGGCATTGCCGGTGCACAGGATTACCCAGAGTCTGGTGTTAAGGCCTAAATGTCTTAAGTTAGACATTCTTGGGCAGCACGTGAAGTTACATGAGTTTTGGTTATTGTTCAGCACAGATTGGGTCATAGTGGATCTTTGGACGAATTTTCGAAAATTTCGGAAGATTCCGGGACTTCAGCGAAGTTCCCCGTTTAGCTTGTCTGCACACAGTGTGTCAGTGGGTTGGGTATGTGTGAGAGTCTATTTTCTGACCTGTACATATGATTCACCTACCTCGGTAAACCACGTCGAGCACCTACCCCGACGGGTCGCACCGCTCACACCTTGGCGCCTCAAACCCCCCACCTACGGGGGCCCCCACTACGTCACCTCGTGGGTTTACACGGGTCATTGACCACTTTTTCGAAAAAGCGAACCCTTTGCGGTGGCCAAACCGCGGGTGCGCATGCTGCAGCCTCGAGCATAGTAACCAAGTACACCAGATAAAACCGATAGTAATGAACCACAAAGATCACCAAATATGCCAAGTATAACTCAATAGCAAGGACCATAACGACTATCCACGTTAGCACAGTTAAACGTATAATCAGAAGTAGTTGCGACCGTCGGAAGCCCGACGCTAAGTTTCAAAATAAAAACCCACCTCGAAGTCAGTCGAACGAACCCCCTGAAAGCAGGCCGATCCCGAACTCCCGCTAGACTAGACTGGTGCTGAACTGCTGGGCCCTGAACAGAAACTGTAATCAGTAATAGACTCACACATACCCATCCCGACAACACTACAGCAATACAATGCTAACACGGGGTAACTTAGCCGATTTACGGAACAAGATTCAATTCCCGCTCAACGAGAGCCCACGGAACTCTAACAAAATGCCCAGTAGGTGTCAAAATGCAGTCTAACGACAGCCAGCGTGTCCCAACTATATCTAGTTCCTTAATACACTTTAAAATTCCATAAAAACACTAGTTCGAATAAATGTTTCGATCCGTTCTCGAAATTCGGGAAACCAAAGACAACGCTGTAAGTTCCAGCGTGTCCGTTTCGACGGGACGAAGCTCGTGCTCACAGGCTTAGGCCAGCACAAGGCCCATTTACAAAGTTGGTCCATAAATACTTAAGGCCAACACGCAACTATTCTACAACTAACAATACGCTTGATCAAACTGAGGTATACTGTGAGCATGGTGTACACTGAGGCTAGAGAAGTGAGGTGCTCACCTGCGGCGCGCCGGAGGGTGGCCGGAGAAGTCGTCGGAGAAATACCACACCAACACAAGGCTCGGTTTGGCCGAGCCTTGATCAGCTCAGAGTCCAAGTGCAATCTGAGGCAAGCAGCAGTGCAAGGTTGGCCCCAGATGAGTCTCGGTCGTGACCCGACCCAACGCCGGCGGCTCCGGGCGGCGGCTGACCGGGAGGAAGCTTCTCGGTCACCCTAACAGCAAGTAAGGGAGCTACGGTAAAAAGGGCAACACGGTTACATGTAAAGGCATAAATGGGAAGCCCTCGACCAGAAAACGTTACCTGGGTGGTCGGCCGGGGACCAAGAGCGGCGGCTATGGCCGGAGATCGAGGTCGGGTGGCAACAATGGTGCAACTTCCGCGATTAACATTCCTACGTCAAAAACTCCATGCAACTTCACAAGGAGCTAAAATTATGTCCAAGGAACTCACCTGGGTCGCTTTCCCACCGCGCGGAGCCCCGACGATCGCCGGAGTTCAAGCTCGGCGAAGCTAAGCCCTCTAATGGCGGATTCCGGCCGGTGGGTCCTGGGCCGGCGCAACTTGGACCAAACTGTCCCCCTCAACTCCACGGAGCTTGCTGAGGTGGTGGCCTGCGGCTCGGGTGCGCGGCGGCGCCGGACGGCGAAGTTCGGCCGAGGTGACACAAAGCCCGACTCTAGGGCTAGTCCGTACACCCCCGATCCTTGGCTGATTATCACCAAACTTCGGGAACAGGTTGCAGTCGATGAGGAGAAAGGATCGATGGTCTTGATCTGAGTTTCAACAGCCGGAAAAAGCCCTCGCCGGAGATCGGCCAAAATGAGGTTTCCGGTAAGAAGCCACTCCCGCCGGCGATGGGGTCGACGGCGGCGGCTCAGGCTTCGCAGGAAGGATCCCCTCGATGTCAGGAACACATTCCTTGGGTCCATGGGCCAATTAAAAATAAAAACTTCCATAACTTACCTCGCCGGAAAGATGGAGGAGGAAGATGGTGGCCCGCGGCGGCACACAGCGGCGATTGGGCGTCGGGTTCACCTCAGCTTGGTGTCTCAGTCCCCGAGGAGCCTCCAAATGAAGCTCGGAGCCACCAAGGTCCTCAGGAAGAACAACTCCACCTCCCCAACCGAGATGAAGGAGATTTCCTGGTTCTCCTTCTTCTCCGGCGACGAGGCGGCGGCGGCCGGTGCGCTACCACCGAGGAGTGCGGCAGAGGGAGTGGATGCAGTTGGGAGCTGGCGGCTGGGCTGAACTACGGGGTGTTAGGGTTTTTGAGAACCCTAACCCGAATACATGTATAAATAGTGCATGTTGCACAATAGCATTTAACCCTTTCTTCTCTTGAAGTCTAGAGCCCAGCCCCTCACAGCCCACTTTTCTCGCACTTTGGTCCCTCTCCAAAGAGTAGCACGCAAAACGGAGCATAAAATATAGGGTGTATTGCGCAAAATGCCGCATTTTCCACCGTATTTCACACTTTTCGAGGCTCTAGGGTCGCCAAATCAAAAAACGGACTTCGCCACGACGTCCGGCTCGACGAAACCTATTAGGTAGCGATTTTTGTTCGTCGACTAAAAACCCCGATAAATCGCAGATCCATAAAGTACTGCGATATCTACAGTTCAGCACGCTTTTCGAGGCTCTAGGGTCGTCAAACGTAGATTTCGTCTGCGCCATTGCGCTCGGATCGACAACGCCATTTAAATCGACTACCTGGATCGTCAGATTCGGACTCCAGACAGTCGATCGGCGACGTTGGCCAACGCGGGAAACAAAAACAAGTTGTTACTATTCAAAACACTATTCACTTAAGTCGCGGGCCCCACTAGTTTTCTTGCTGATTTCCGGACGATCCGACCGTCGGATCAGCAAACGGTCTATACCATCTCCACTCGATTTGATGAGACGGTCGCACTGGCGACCTCAGATTTCTGAGATCAGACTCAGATCGAAAGGGCGGAATTTGTGCATCGAAAACTGTGCAATTCGTGCACCGGTATGCAAATCACTAAGGTTTAGATCTGCTTCCTCGCCCGCAAACACACTTGAATTTCTCGAGTGCTACATATATAGTACTGCATTTGTTACCTTATGCCTCTAATAGACTTAGTGGGCAGACCATCGGGCTTGGTGGCGGTACCCACTGAGAACTACTGTTGGTTGTAGTTTTCACACCTGCTGTTGGTGACCTTTTTCCAGGGACTTCTTCTCTGGTTCCTGCTATATCAGTTGCTACTCCATTTGACCGAGGTAAGGGAGTCGCGAGTTAGATCCCTACCCGTTTTCAGTGCAGAGAGTAGATGTACCCTTTCTTAGTGATGTTTTAGTACAGTCAGTGGTTTGGATGTATCTTGTATTTACTTTACTTGAGAGTTTTATTTTGGAGAGACTTTTGTACTGTGAGGACTTGACATGTACTATTTGGAGTTGTATTTATTTATTTATTTCTGCAATTTACTTTTCTGCTATGATATCTGTATAGTGGTTAGTATGATCTTTTGCAGGTTAGTCGCTTCGTCTATACGAGGCTTCTCGTATGGGCGGCGGATCTGTTGGCGGGCCCGGATCGTAGTTTCGACCTCGAGGTGTGACAATATTAAACGAGTAGTTCTCAGTGGGTCCCGTCTCCAAGACTAACGGTCGACCCACTAAATCTACTAGTGGCAAGATAACACAGACAGGTATGAAAACAGATAGGTAAGAGCTGAAAAGATATCTACAGCTACCATACCTCTATCTACAATGCTCAATGAATGATGGCAAACATAACAGCAACTACTCGCTCTGGAGGTGCTAATAAACCCAATCACGACGACTGCTGCAGAGGATCTAGTCGAACCAGCGCCCATCTATTACCACGCATCCAATAATGATGGGATTTACGTAGGGCGTCCCAACAGGACTGCATCGACGTCGCACGAACACAAGTAACCAACCTAGCTCTGGAGCGGCATTCGAGGGGAGCTACCCCAACGACGAAATTAGCGCATCACTGTCGAGCTCAATATGGCTCTTGTAGGCTATAGACCAATCCTACGATCAACCAGACCGACAAACTCACAACTCACGACTCACAACAACTACCCATAAGGCCGGAGATACTCAACAGCTGGGACCACCGTCAACCCCAAACGGCTCCCAAATGGTACACCCAGACCACAACTATAAGACTCTAACATGCATTCTATACTAACCCAATCACTCAGCCCACTCCCTGGAGCGAGGATAACATCAAAGTTCCAAAATAGCTATATTCTATCAAATAATTAAGAGAAATAACACCTAACATGCTAGAATCTATTTGATAGACGTAGAGGGAAATCCACTGCTTTTGGAGGAAATCCAAACCACCTAGAACGTGATCTGGTATCTAATCAAGCTGAAACATGGCGTTCACGTTTCTCAGGCTCCCGTGGTTCCAACGAACCAAAAATCTCCCAAAAACTCCTGCTAGATTGAGCACAATTGTAAAAACACTCAGTTAGGCGCAGAATTCCAACAAGCGACTCCAATAGCAATCGGGTGCTCAATTTGAACTCATATCTCAACGAAAAGATGCCAAACTTGGTTCGTAAGTTCTCCTCCAACTTAGGAACACCCAGGATGAAAACCAAAGCCCTCTACAAGCGCTGAAAATTCAGCTATGGCAAGATTATTGCGGAGCTGTCCAAATCTAACCCAAAACAGCGAGCAAGTTCAAAGATGCATAGAAGCTAAACCACACACAATTTCAAGCTGGAATCAAAAGGAAAGTTGCTCACCATGATAATATAAATGTGCTCAAACTGTTACAACTTCACAAAAATCTAGGGTCTCCACGAAATCTGCATCCCAAAGGTCGAACGCCACAACACATTCAAATACAGAAAACAGCATACCAATCTGTCATAGGGGTCACCAAAAACTGGGAAAAACTTGTATAAGTCACCTTCAAAAATCCCAAAGCAAGGTACTCACGTGTTCCTCTTGAAGTCTAGAGCAATTCCAAGCCTTTAAATCCTTAGTTCCATAAGAAGAAGACAAAGAAAACTCATAAATACTAAATTCTATCCAAAAAATTGCCCTCTGCATAAGGGCTCCAAAGATGGCTAAAGATACCTTAGTAAAAGTGGGAATGGAGGGTGGTCACCAATATAAAAGTTGAAGATCTATCAGTGGAGAAGCTCCTGTCCAAATTTCGGCTCAAAACTTCAAGTGGTCTGTCCGGGGGAAGCCGCAGAAGAAGCACCAACGGTGTAGGTAGCAGCTGCAGGGATGACCAAGCTTACAAATATGGGGAAGAATATGAAGAAAATGCCCTCAAATTTCACCAAAGATGCTCAAGAGTGGTGGGAGGGTGCTAGTCTTCTTCTCTGGTCCAAGAAGTTCCATCAAAAATCTCAACAATGGAGGGGAGGATCACTATTTATAGTCAACAAGAAAACTGCCCATAACTCTGCTTGAATCCCAACTTTCGGGCGCCCGAAAATAGTGGGGTCACGCCCGGACATGTGTTGCCCATCCACGCTGTGCCCGAAATCCAGATCGCGCCTCCATGGAGCACCACGCGTTAGCCGACAAGGTTGGTAGGCGCCGACCAATCACGGCGCGCCACGTGGCGGCGGTATGGCCAACTGCATCGCGCACGACACACCCACACGCCCGCTCGACCCCGTGCCGCCACGTGTCCCATCCGGCTCCAACCGCTGCGCGACATGTGGTTCGGTTGATCCGTGGTCCATAGCTTCACGCACCAACTCCTGAGCGCCCGGAACTACAGTCTGGGCTCCCGAATCCTCCCAAAACACTCAAAATAGGTGTTTTGCTCTATTTTTCACACTGAGTCCGTTTCTTGCGTCCGTTTGGTGCACAAACGCACTCGACACACAAAAATAGGTGTCAATATGCCGCTGATCACGTGCCCAAACATCCACTGGGATTCGGGTCATCACATAATATCTCTGAGTTCGAAGGAATGATGCAACACGATGCGTTCATTGATTGGCTTCACACCGTGGTTTGATTGATCCATGAGTCCCTTTAGCTGTACCCTCGGGTACGAGATTGTTGTCAGTTTGGCTGGGTGTTTTACTATGGCTTTACCCTAAGGTCCTAGTAACTAATAGTGGCACCCAATTGGGTTACTTGAGTATCAATACTTTTGACGCATTTGTTATGCTGAATTGTTTTTCTTACCTGTTTATTTCATTACTGACACTCTTTACTTGCTCGTTTCTTCTTATTAATATATTCGTTTCATATCTATTGTATCATAGTCTGATTATAGCATTTACTTATCTGTTGACCTTACCTATTTCATATCCATTTAATTATTGTATACCAGTAGGTACAACTTGCTAGTTTCTAGCTCTTTGTACCAATTGGAATATATTCGGTTGTATCTCACACCCTCATGTTGACACCTTTTTTAGGTCCGTCGGGTGGCGAGATGTCGGGACGGTGATGTAAGGCTTCACAGTAGAGTTGTCCCCTTTATGCTAGCTAGATAGCTGGCCTGCCACCATGTTCTTTATTTATTCAGAGATTTAGTTATATTTTCTTATGACATTTACCCTACTAGCTAGTAGTGACTTTATCAAATTGTTCTAGATTTTAGTTGATTTAGATTATGTTTTAGCGGATGTTAGATTATGACTTTATCGTGATGGATTATTTCAGTTTATTGTTTTAATATTGTCAATGTTGGTTAGTTAGTAACTTAATTGTATTGTTGTACATTGTCTAGCCGTGCGTGTATAGGGGAGGCTCTATTCGTTTGGGTCGGGAATTGCTTATGCACGTGGCAGATTTGCTCATGTTCTGGGGATTAACTTTCAACTCTGATATATATATATATATATATATACAAAAATTTCTTCTTTTCGTGACACGTACTTCGCCACCATAGTAGACAAGCCAATGCAACTCTGCTTTTTATTGCACCAAAAAATTGCCCCACCTCCAAGCATAAACACATATCCTGAAGTGGACCTGTGTTCATCTCTATCACCGCCCCAATCAGCATCACTATATCTTTTTAATCTCAAGTCCCCAGCTTGGAAGCATAAAACGAGATCACTGGTTCCCTTTAATTATCGAAGGATTCTCTTGACCGCTTGCCAATGAGCAGATCCGGGGTTGCTTTGATAATGACTTACCAAGCCAACAACAAAGCGTATGCCAGGCTGAGTACAAATCATAACGTACATCAAGTTGCCAATTGCACTCGCATAAGGGACCTGTGACGCCCCCAATAGTCCCACATCGGATGTGGATGGAATTGTGATTGGGTTTATATGAGACATGGACACTAGTAATAATAACTGGGCTTAAGCATTTTGGGCTGTGGTTTGGGCCCAACGAGTTATTATTGCTAGTAGGCCGGGTCGTTACATTTGGTATCAAAGACAATAACCGGCCGGAAGTGTGCGGCGAGTCTCGGCTGAGTCTGGGTCTAGATGACTAGGCTAGCGAGACGAGTCTCACATCGCCTGGTGATCTTGGGCTGCTGTGTGTGTATTTGGGCTGACGAGGACGTCAGGCCTAAACGGGGGGAGTCTGTGACTCCCCCAATAGTCCCACATCGGATGTGGATTGAATTGTGATTGGATTTATATGAGACATGGACACTAGTAATAATAACTGGGCTTAAGCATTTTGGGTTGTGGTTTGGGCCCAACGAGTTATTATTGTTAGTAGGTTGGGTCGTTACAGGACCCTACTCATTTGCTCTTTTTTCTTTATCCATTTTAGGGCACTGATCGAGATTCAGAGTATGATTCTTTTCCTCTAGAGTGTCAACAGGTTTACTATGATGCATACTAAATCGCTACAGAACATTTTTAATATAAGGTTCTTGAGACAAATCAAGATGTCTC
Organism: Tillandsia leiboldiana; assembly: GCA_029204045.2. Classification (NCBI taxonomy): domain Eukaryota; kingdom Viridiplantae; phylum Streptophyta; class Magnoliopsida; order Poales; family Bromeliaceae; genus Tillandsia; species Tillandsia leiboldiana. Next base: position 40,819,863 of record CM055069.1, on the reverse strand, counting down.
CTAAAGCAATTTCTGATAACCTTCATTCCAAGCACATAGCTTGCCTCACCCATGATTTTCATCTCAAAGTTGAAAGACAACCACTCCTTAATGGTATTGATCAACTCCATGTCATTTCCAGCCAATAGTATGTTGTCAACGTATAGGGAGAGGAATAGAATCCCCTTCTCTATCTTTTTGACATATATACAGTGGTCTTTCTCTATCATGGACATACCGATAGAGGTGATGGCTTCATAAAACCTAAAATACTACTGCCTCAACGACTATTTGAGACCATAAATGGATCTTTTAAAATGACAAACTTTGTCTTCTTGGCCTTTGAGTACAAAACCCTCAGATTGATCCATATAGATCTCCTCCGCTAATTCTCCATTGAGGAAAGTTGTCTTGACATCCATTTGGAACAATTCCAAATCTAGATGTACCACTAAGGCTAGAATCACATGTATAGAGGCAAATCTCGCAACGGGAGCAAATGTCTCGTTGTAATCTACCCCTTACTTTTGAGTGTAGCCCTTAGCCACGAGCCGAGCCTTATATTTATTGATTAATTTATCCGCCTTGTGCTTAATTTTTATAATTTTTAAAACCCATCTATTTTCAATAGACTTGCGCCTAGGTGGAAGGTCAACCAACTCCCATACTTCGTTCTTACTCATGGACTCCATCTCATCTCTCATAGTTGCCATCCACTCATTGCAAGTTGGTGTTCGTAGTGCTTCCACATAAGAAGCAGGCTCATCATCATCGAGTGGATTGCATATGAAAATATACCCTTCGATCTCAAAATGTTGACGGGGAATATTTCCACGTTCACTTCTACGCAATTGAGGGCCTAAACCGCCGACTTCCAAGGGTATGCTCCCACTCATGGAAGAACTCCCACTAGCCGGAGGATCGCTACCACTTCTTTCAGCGACTTTGGAAAGTGATAGATCACCCTCACCGGCAGATGGGGTAGTATCATCCTGTAACTCATGCAATCCAACGTCTTTTCTCATTTCACCAATACTTGAAAATTCATTCTGTAGGAATTTCACATCACGAGACTCAATCTCGGTCATCTCACTATCTGAGCGTTCACCATACATCACATAGCCTTTCGAATTTTTATGGTATCTAATGAACACATGCTTGCTTACTCTAGGGCCGAGTTTCCCGAATCTATATATGGGGCAATGAATATATCTACTTAAACCCTAAGGGCGTAAGTAGTGTAAACTCGCTTCCTACCACTTCAGAACTTATATGGGGTAGAATGCATTGATTTAATAGGGTCTCGATTAAGAATGTAGGCAGCAGTTAAAAGAGTGTCTCCCCCAAAAACTTATGGAAAGATGAGCCTGCACCATCATCGACCTAACTATATCTAGTAGAGTACGGTTCTTTCGCTCTGCAACACTATTTTGTTGCGGAGTATCAGGAATAGTGAGATGTCTACTAATTCTTCTTAAGAATTTTTGTATTGGCGTATTTCATAAAGTTGATTGAGTCTTGAAGATTAAAGATGAAGACATGAAGATCACAAACATCAATCTCAAGAAGAATAAATTCAAAATGTTCAGGTACGTTTAATTAAATATTTTTGGTGATTTGAATACATTCTTATAGATTAGAAACACTTGAAATATTTTTTATGACTTAAAAATAAAAAATTGGACATATTAAGTGTTCTGGATCCGGATCAGAAAGATCTAGTCGGGACCCCGAATATGATTTGGTTCATGCGAATTTCCAGTCCGGATCAATATGGTTTCAGCCCGGACCCCAAATTGTTGTTTCTGGAATTTTAACGACAGTCCTAACCGTTGTGAATCCAGTCCAGACCGCCGTGCAGAAAAATTCTGTTATAGTCAGTTTTTTATTGTTATCTCTTTCCAAAAGGTTTCTGGCCTATAAATAGACCCTAAAGTTCAACTTTTAGGGTAAGCCGAAATAAATCCACATATAGAGAAGAAAGAAAAAATATGTTCCATTTCATGTTTCTTCTTCTATATTTCTCGATTTGATTCTTAGGATTTTTCAACTCTCTATCGTTTTCAAGAATCAAATTTATGAATACTTAGATGGCATTTTTTCTTATCTATCTATGATTTTCTAAGTATTCAAAATCACCAACACCAATAAACAATCAACGATTTCCGGAAGGAATATCGGCGCATGGATTCGCGTGGCCTTGTGGATTCAAGGTGTATTGACTTCGTGGATTCGGAGTTAGGCGTGTTCGTGTGATCGATACATGCTACATTGGTGATGAGCGTGGATTCGGTTATACTTCGTGGATTCAAAGTTGGACGCAAATCGTGTGATCGAGGCGCGTTGAGGACTGCGGAGAAGATCTACTTGGAGCGTATAGAAAAGGTTGAGTCGTAGGTTTGTGTTATATCACCTTGTATGTGTTTTAATCTTAGTGGATTTTTTCGTGTGATCGGTCCTATGGTTTTTACTCCTAGATTAGAGTTTTTCACATAAAATCTTGCGTACATTTTTTATTTTTCGCATTGTGTTATTTTTACGCAACGATTTTGGAGTTTTATTATTTACACCTATTCACCCCACCTCTAGGTGGTTTTTCTCTTATTTTAGATCCTTCAATTGTATAACCCACAAGTGGTATCAGAGCGGGAATAGGATTGTAAACAATGGTTGAGGGTGGAAACATCAACCGACCTCCGTTCTTCGATGGAACCAATTATGCTTGTTGGAAAGTATGCATGAGAGCATTTTTAATTTTCATCGATGAATGGGTGTGGCAATCAATCGAAACCGGATGGAAACATCCTATTGAAATTATCGTTGATGCACAAATCCCTAAACCTAGGATGAAGTGGTCAATAGAAGAAATAGATTTATCTTCTTACAATGGAAAGGGCATCAATGCTTTATTTAATACCTTGTCACAAACAAAGTTCTCTCGCGTCTCGGCTTGTGAGACCGCGAAAAAAATCTGGGATACTCTACAAGTTACACATAAGGGTACAAGTTTGGTGAAGGTTCGAAAACTACAGATACTCACAAGCAAATTTGATTCAATTTATATGGCAGAAAATAAAACCTTTACAAATTACTATATACGATTGCAAGATATCGTAAATACATGCGCTAACTTGGGAGAGAAGATCTCAGAACTAAAAGTTGTAAGAAAATTCTTGAGAACTTTTCCCGAGAGATTTTGCCCTAAGGTTGCAACCATTGAAACAGGAAAACACCCGGACGAGAACAAAGTAGAAGAATTAGTTGGTGCACTTCAAACTTATGAAATGACTTTTTCTACTAACTCTTCTGCTGGAAAGCCTTTCTCTTCTTCTAAGTCTTCAGGTATTGTATTGAAATCAACAAAAGAAGAAGACACGGATTCATCCTCCTTAGACGCTGATGATAATTTATCGATGGAGGATTTTGAAAGACAACTTGCGTTCTTGATAAGAAAATTTCGCTGAAACTTTATAAGGGGTAATTCAAACAAATCACCATCGTTCTTTAAATCCAAGAAAGGCAAAGGATCTTCAGGTTCAAAATCAAGAAAGCAAGAGGGTTCTTCAAAGGAAAAGAAGAATACTGAGGGACAAATCCAGTGCTTCAAATGCAGAGGCTTTGGCTATATATCAACGGAGTTTCCCAACAAGAATCCGTCCAAGAATAAGGCAATGGAAGCCGTCACGTGGAATGACTCTTCCTCCTCTAACGAGTCATCTTCCAGTGATGAGGAAAAGAACGCCACGACATTTCTTGCGTCCACAACTTTGCCCTTCGTGTGCTTGTCATCGGCTTTCTCTAGTTCATTGCCCATCTCCTCCTTGAATAAAAGAACAATATTGGATGATGAACCAAGCAATTTTGAAGGTGAAGATTTTGCTAACGCCTATCAACAATTGTTACGGGATTCAAAGAAATTGGCGAAACATAACAAGAAATTGAGGAGAAGGTTATTGGAACTCGAAAATCAATCTAATAAAGCAACTTCTCTCTCAAAAACTCTTGAAGAGGAAAGGGTCAATTTGATCAAGATGAACAATTCCCTTCAAGAGAAGAATGAGCATTTCAAGAAGGAACATATAAAATTGGTGGATAAAGCAAACTACTTCTTGAAGCTCTATTTTGAGGCACGTCAAGAAATTTTGGAGATGACGAAGACCATTTTCCAACTTAAAGAATATTTGAAAAGATTTTCATTAGGACGGACTAAGTTGGACAAGCTACTTGGTCTTGGTCAAACGAATAGATTGGACCTTGGATATAATCGAACTTGTGAGGATCCAAGTTCGGGTGAACAAATATTTATGCCACAGTCGGTTTCACCTCCTCCTACTCCGACTAAAATCATTTCATCCAATGTTGACAAACATTCTACTTCGCGAAGGAGCTCAATGTCAAATAAGATATGTCACAATTATGGAGAAAAAGGGCACATAAGATCGAATTGCAAACATGGGGTGAATCGAGCCAATCAAGCAAATCATGCATCGACTACTATCAAGAACACCAACCGAAAATCAAAAGTAAATCAACCAAAGGTCAAGATCAATGGTAGTACACCCCCAAGACAACATCGACGTGGAAACAAAGAAAAGTGATCAACCAAAGAAGACGAATTCACCAAGGAGTACAACATCACGATCATTACCGACGCATTCCAATACTAGTAAGGTTTGGGTGCGCAAAGGTGAACTCTTCCCTTGTCTTTATTTTTTTTCTGCGATTGAATGTGTTGTAACTGATGTAAACCATTCATTCTTTTTGAAATGGGTTAGATCACAGAATAATTGCTATATAGTTCCTAGTAAACCTCTTGAACAATATAACCTAGTTTCACTTGACACCGATACTAGGTCATATGAACACCGAAATGGCATGAAAAACTAGGTCATATGAACTTTAGGGAACTATGTAGGATCACACATAAGGATGTTATTAGAGGTGTCCCTAAACTGAACTTCAAAGAGAACATTGTGTATGGTGGATGTCAAAAGGGAAAACAAACTAGATCCACTCACAAGAATTTGAACCATATAGAAACAAAACGACCAATAGAATTATTGCATATGGATTTAATGGGGCCAACTCGTCAACCTAGCTTGGGTGGTAAATGGTGCATATTTCTTATGGTTGATGATTTCTCTCGTCTTTCATGGGTAGCATTTTTGAAAGAGAAAGTGGATACTTTCAACTCTTTCCATGAAATTTGTCATCGTATTATGATTGAGAAAAATGAAAAGATTGTTCGTGTTCGCAGTGATAGAGGTGGAGAATTTACAAATTCAAAATTCATTGATTTTCCCTCTTCAAACAGCACAAAATATGAATTCTCCGTATCTTATACACCGCAACAGAATGGTGTAGTCGAGCGCAAAAATAGAGTTGCATAGGAGATGGCGCGTGTTATACTTCATAGCCGGAAAATTCCTTTATATTTTTGGGCTGAAGCAGTTAACACCGTGGTCCATGAGATCTGTGATGACCCGGATCTTCGTTGGAGGGTTACGGCATGATCAGCGATTTCTGGAGGACTATTCTGTGTGTTGGATGTGTTTGTGCGCGAATCGGACTCAAGGAATGGACCCCGCGCGAGAAATAGATCATGTTTATCTTTCGGATGCTTTCACTGAATTTATAGAAGGGGATTTTGGCAAAACAAACAACGGATTTAGATTCAGCGCGGAAAAACGATGGAAATCGGCTATTTACTTGTATTTTTCTGAGTCCGAATGACCAAAAGCGAATACCCGAAAATTTTTGGTGCATTCTGGTGCATGGGAGGCCGTGGACTGGCAGGGGAGCCATGTGGCAGCACCGGATAGGCCGGCGCACGCGGCTCGGTCCACGGGACTGTGCGTAGGGGTGCGTGGACCGGGGCGGGACACGTGGCAGCCGTCTATTGGGCCGGTGCAGTGGGCGCGTCCTACGTGGGGATGCGCGGGCAGGCCGGGCAGGTGCGCGGCAAGGCGCGCGGTGTGGGCTGGTGGTGTGCCACCTCGCGGCTCTCCATTGGGAGCGCAGGGGATGCGTGGCTGCTTCGGATTCGGCGAGTGCACGAGGAACGTGCACCGGGCATAGCAAACCCGGGGGCTGACACGTGGCGCGCGGGTATTGGACGCGCCACAGATTGCGTGCGGGTGTGTCAGGCGGCGTGGCATGCGGCGACTGGGCGGCCCGGCTGGCGTGGTGGGCAGGCCACCGTGCGCCAGACACGCGGGCGCCAGGTGGTGGCTTTGGACTGGACGGCCCATGCGCTCGCGGTGCGCTCGCGGCTGCGGCTTTACGCATGCGGGCGCAGGCGCACAGGCGGCGCAGGCGGGCAGGCGGTGCGCAGGCGCGCTGGCTGGCGTGCCGGGCGGGGCAGCGCACGCGGCGCCACGTAGCACCGCGCCAGTGGTCGGCGCCACCCACCGCGCCGCCCTGCATGGGGCACGTGCCCGCGCTCGGTTCGCCGGGCGCCGCTGTCCCCTGTTCGGGGACAGGTGTCGCGCCCGGGTGAATCCGGGCGCGGGTTATCGGGCCGGGCCGAGTCCAGATTCGGCTCCCGAAAGTTTCGGGCGCCCGAATCCGGGAAGCCCTGGTGGGCTGGCCTGGGCCTATTTATACCCATCCTCTCTCTCTTTTTCTGCTTTTTTTGATACTTAGAGAGAGATTGAGAGGGAGAGCCCCTTAGAAAACTTGTTCCTCTTGATATTTTTGATCTTGTGGTGGATACCCAAGATTTTTTGGAGGCTCGGCAGCGGCGATCTTGGTTTTACAGTGCGCCTCGACATTTCCCTTTTTCGACCCATTTTCGTCGCAGTTCAGTCGAAAATTTCCTGTGCGCAAACCAGGTGGAATTTTTGGGCAATTTCTACGACAGCGAGTTCCTAAGAGATAAGGCTTCGATTTTCGTGTTGACCGCTTTGCTCCATTTTGAACTTTTGGCATGGTTCCCGAGGCACCTTTTGACCCTATTTTTTGTGGTGGATTTTTGGACAGCATAGGCTTGTTCGATTTTTATCTCGGTCTATGAGCATCGGATCAAGGCGTATAAATATATCTCGGTCATGGTTCCCGAGGCACCTTTTGACCCCATTTTCTGTGGTGGATTTTTGGACAGCATAAGCTTGTTCGTTTTGGATCTACTCGTCGTAAGGAGCGGAACCGTATTTTTTTTTGGATTTTTCGGAGCACTGCACAGAGGTGAAAATTCCTCTTTTTTCGTGCTGTTTTGAAAAATAGCAAATGCTGTATTTTGGGTATTATATTTACACCGAGTGCGATGTTTTGTGCAGTAGTGCACTATTTTCGGTGGGTTGCGGAGTTAGAGGACTGTGGACAGCGAGGACCCTTTTTGGGTGTGGATTGCGCATTTCGAGGTGGGTGGTTGTTGCTTACCTCACTTTTGACTTGCTCACTAGGAATAGTAGAAATCCCCTAAATTAAAAGTAATGATTGACATCCTATTGAGAACCATATATGTTGACCCCACGAATTAAGTGATAGCTTATCTGTGTTAAATTGGGACATTATTGTCGGAACAAGTTGTTATAACATAACCTCGCATGCAAAAATGATTTATCATATTGGGACATCTAAAATTATTCTTTTTAAAAGTTAGTATAAGACACTTTCCTTCAGTTTTAAAAAGAGGACATTTGCATGCTTGTATGGATATCTAGTTAGGCTACTATTTATTGCTACACTATTATTGGGACTTGACTTAGGAGAAACCATGTTTCGTTGTTCTCCTTTTTATTGAGATGCATGTTGTGAGGACCTGAATTTCCTCAAGAGGATTACTGTTGGATCAACGGAGCTTCTGTAGTGTGTTTGGCAGCTTTTGGAGGCCTTTACTGTGTATTAGAGGTGTTTGTGCACAAATTGGACACAGGTGTTGGACTCAGGGATTAAATTGATCACGTGAGTAATCGGAGGACCCCGTCGGATGTGTAGAAGTGGTTTCGCGCGAAACGGATATTAAAATTGGGCTCAGCGCGAAGTTTGGACAAAAGAACACCTTTCCGGATGCCTTCGGTAATTTTTGGAGTTGGAATTTGGCAAAACGGATAATGGATTTGGATTCAGCGCGCGAAAACGATGAAAATGGACTATTTATTGATATTTTTCGGAGCCCGGATGCCGCGCACGGATTTCGAGGCAAGGGGGGCACTGTTCCAGCGGCTGGGGCAGCGCCGGCGATGGCGGAGGGCAGCGGCGCGGGCTCGGGCAGGCGCAGGTGCGGCGGCAGGCAGGCGCGGGCAGCGCGCAGTGCGCGGGCAGGCGCGCGAGCAGGCGCGCGGGCGCGCGGGCAGGTGCGCGGTCCACGGGCCGGCGTGCACCGGAGGGCAGGACGCGTGGCAGGTGGCGGTAGGCCGGTGCAGTGGACTGGGTCCACGGAGCGGGTGCAGGCTGCCTCGGGGTGCGTGCGTGCAGGGATGGCAAGCGGTGCTGGCAGCGCGCACGTGGGCGCGTCAGCGGCGCGTTGACCGAGTCCCGCCACGTGTCGTCGCCACGTTGGGCCACGCGTCGTGCGGTGGATGGCCCGCGAGGCTGTCTGCTGTTCACGGAGCGACGTGGAGGCCCATGGAGGATTCGAGCGCGCACAGTGTTGGGCCGGGCCCAACACTGTAGCGGCCCGAATTGTTCGGGCGCCCGAAAGTTGGGATACAACGGGCATTTTCTGATTTGTTTCTTCCAGCCTATATATAGGCCGAGAACAACTGCAGAGAGCTCTTTTCCTGCTCATCTCCTCATAGTGCAACCTTCACGAGAATTTCTCCTCTCCCAGAGCTGGTTCCATCTGTAGATTCCTGAATTTTTCCATAGCACGCATCCCAAGGTTTTCATTTTTACGGCGCGGCGCGACGCTCGTTCATTTGTGATCTCCTTCGTCGCGTTTTGGTGCGAGGACTCCCCCGGCTTACTCTGACCACCGTTTTTGTCGATTCTTGCGCCGTTGGCTTCACGACAGGCAGGGCTATGATCTTCGTGATTAGAGTTTCCCCTCTTTTTGAGTTTATCTTGGAATTTCCTGAGCTTTCTGTTGACCCTTTTTCTTGGGCGGAGTTTTGGACAGCGCCATAGTGTTTCGGCGATAACTTTGTGCTCCGACATTGGATTGAGGCGTGCCAATAGTTGTTTTGGATCTACACATCGCAAGGAACATCCTCGAATTTTCTTGGATTTTTCTGAATTTTCCTCGAAGGTTAAAAATCCCACTCTTGCTGGATGATTGTTACAGATTTTGTACTTGGGGTTGTTTGGAGGTGGTCACCTTGCCGGTTTTATATCTCAGTCTACAGGTATTGGATTTGGGCGTGCGAGTACCCGTTTCGATCGTCTCGACGCGAGGATCGCAGCGATAATTTTTCGGGAATTTTTGGTCTCTATCTCATAGTTAAAAACAGAACATCTTTGGGACTGAATTCTGGGACAACATGTATTTGGCTACTTGTGTGTTTATCTGTGTGTAGGTTGGGGTTATTTTTGTATAGTGATCGCGGCGGTTTATCTTTTGGGCGAGAGTACTTTTCGGACTTGGATTTAGCGATCGAGGTGGGTGGTTGCTATATCCCTCATTTTTCTGACATACCTACTAGGAATATTACAGAGATCTTTTGGAGCATTATGATCGTTAATTGCTATTCTTATGAGCCTATCATGCGAGACATATCATGTCGGGAATGCTTTTATGAAACTGCTAAGTTGGAATTATGATTGTATTTGGAACTTAAACATGCTGGCATGGACCTAATAGTAGTACATAATCTTACATGTGATAGTTAGTGGCATGTTTGGACAATGTGTAATATCTAGTTGGTAGGTACTACTTGGGGCTCTTCTGGACATGTATGGGCGGATGGTTATGTGAGGGTAGTCGGTGGATTTTAGACATGTGTAAATGTTTAATGACTTTAGCATGATGGTTATATCTATGCGGAACTATTACCTAATACACATGTGGGACTATTAGTTGTTACACTTCTTTCAATTTGCATGAGGACAATTACATGCTTGTATGGACATCTAGATAGGCCATCTTTTATCGTTACACTTTCATGCTGGAACTTGACTTAGGAGAAACATTGTTTGCTTCTTTTCTCCTTTTCGTTTAGTCAGGTGGTTCATGTTGCTCGGGTTTGAGCAGGGGTTTGGGATAGTGTAGCCGGGGCTTGGATTGTGGATTATGGGTTTTGGCGGCGACCGCGGATTTTGGGCGGTTGACCGGAGGTCAATTGTGAGGCCTGGTTGTGGATTGTGAGGTATTGCGGCGATCGCGGATTTTGGGCGATTGATCGGATGTTCATTTGTGCATCAGATTGGGGATCAGTTTTCTTTTAGTGGAGGGGTGTGTTCCACTGGGGTTTTGTATTGATCCAGCCCTGCTTTTGATACTTATGACATGGCTATTTTTCCTCGTGTGGGTAGCTCCCCTCGAGTGCCACTCCGAAGCGCGCGGGGCACCAGCTAGGTGCCGGACAGGCATTGAGTTTTACTATCACATCGGCGCGGCTTATTGGCCCGATGATGAGGGCGGCAGCAGGAGTTTTGCTATCACATCGGCGCGGCCTACTTGCCCGATGATGAGGGCGGCAGCAGGAGTTTTGCTATCACATCGGCGCGGCCTACTTGCCCGATGATGAGGGCCGTACAGATTGGGTTCATCTGGGACGGTTGGTTACTGTTGCATACGATTATTCCAGTCTAAGACTGCATTTTAGAGGCATAGTAGTGGTAGTTTTTCCTTTATAGTAGTTTTATTAGTTACCACTCTTCTTCCCATTTTTGCCTCTGGTAGACCTAGTGGGTGCGTCAAGGCGTGAGGCTTTACCCACTAGGGGAGGCTACTGGTTCACTAGTAGTTCTCACCCACATTCTTCTTTTTCTTTTCTTCTCCTTTGTTTTGCAGAGCCTTCTGCGGGTGCTGCTGGACATACAGCGGCGGGTCGAGGAGAGAGAACGGCTGAGTAGCTAGACAGTGGGCCTGACAGTGAGTTAGCTAGACTTGTACCTCTTATGTATCCTATCTCAGACGGTTGTACTTTTACTTTTTGGGGTCTAGCTTTAGCCAGCTGGTTGTATATTTGTGGTGAGCTGGGAGAGAGACTTGTACTTTTATTTTACAGTCATTTTGTATTTTTACTTCCAGTTCAGTCTGAGATGTAGTATTTTCAGTTCAGCTCTGTTTTATTGCTCTATTATTGTTTCTGGTTTATCTGAGCAGGTTACCGGCGCTTCGTGTATGCGGAAAATTCTGTGTGCACGGCGGATCTGTAGACGAGCCCGAGTTCTGGTTTACACTCGGGGCGTGACACATGTTGCTCGAGTTTGAGCAGGGGTTTGGGATAGTGTAGTTGAGGCCATTGAGTCTGGGACAGGTTAGACTCGATTATGGATTGTAGGGCATTGTGGTAACCGCGGACATTAGGCGGTTGGCCAGATGTTGATTACTTTATCAGATTTTGGACTTGTGGGGTGTTGCGGCAACCGCGGATATTAGGCGGTTGACCGGATGTTTACTTATGCATCAGATTAGGGATCAGATTTTCTTTAGTGGATGGAGTTTCCCACTCATTGAGTACGTGTGCATCAGATTGGGGATCGGGCTGTCTTTAGTGGATGGGTTTTCCCACTTTGATCGGAGTCGTGATCCAGTCCTGCTAGTTTATGATACTTGTTACTGAGATACTTTACTCATGTGGGTCGCTCCCCTCGAGTGCCACTCCGGAGTGTGCGACAGGCAGGCTTTGAGTTCTTGAGACTCCTTCTTTACATCGGAGTTATGCGTTGGCCAGCTTACCCGATACGGCAGGCACAACAGGCAGTACCAGTTCTTATTGGTCCATCGATTGGGTTTATTCAGGCAGGCATGTTAGATACTGATGCATACATTTAGCTATTCTTTTTGGCTCGGCATTTAGAGGCATAGTAGTGGTAGTTTCCTTTTTATCAGCAGCCTTTATAGCTTACCACTGTTCTTTCCTTTTTGCCTCTAGTAGTCCTAGTGGGTACGTCAGAGTTTGAGGCTTTACCCACTAGGGAAGGCTACTGGTTTATCTAGTAGTTCTCACCCCCATAGTTGTTTTCTGTTTCTTCCCCTTTGTTTTGCAGAGTCGTCTGTGGGAGCTGCTGGGCCATCAGCGGCAGATCGAGGTAAGGGGATAGTGGATTAGCTAGATCAACTGCCCAGACCATGAGAGTAGCTAGACTTTTATTGTACCGCTTTTGTATCTCAGGCTGTAGTATTTTACTTTTGGGTCTGGCTTTAGCCAGCTGGTTGTATTTATTCAGTGAGCTGGGAGTTTATTGTACCTTATTCGCTTGTATCATGTTTCCAGTCTGAGATATTATGTAGTTCTTTTTAGTTCAGCTCTGTATTATGCTCTTTTATTGTATATCTTATATCTGAGCAGGTTACCGGTGCTTCGTGTACATGGAAAATTTTGTGTGCACGACGGATCTGTTGGCGAGCCCGGGTTCTGGTTTACACCCGGGGCGTGACATCTATAATTATTAGAAGTTCATGCTAAAATTTTAATGTATTTTTGGACAGCATTACACCCTTTACTTAATTTGATTATTAAGAAAAATTAAATATGAATTTTTGAAGACTTGGAAATGTTTATATGACAGAGGACACCTTAGAATTGTTGTTTGGAGCTTCATTTTGAGGTGATTAATGCAGAAATTGCTTTCTTTTTATCATCAAAGTGTTTGCTGAAATTCTGGGATTTTTGCGCAGTGAGTGTTGTTTCGGCGACTGCGCCCAATCCGAGTGGAGAATTTAAATGATTCTTACGGCATTGGATTCCTGAGAGGATAAGAATTACTCACTCCAAATTTCAGGCCGATCGGCCATTAGATCTTTAAGTTTTAGGTGGGTTGGGATTTTCTCCAAAATTAGTGGGCGGCTTTCTAATTCTATTGTGTAGTAAGCATGCATGCTAGAGATGCACTTCGTGTTGAATGAGAGCATGTATGTCTTGGTTGTACTCCTTGTTGATTGGAAGCAAGCACGATAAGAATTGTACATGTTATGTTGATTGAGAGCATGCATGATGGAATTGTACATGTTATGTTGATTGAGAGCATGCATGATGGTATTGTACATGTTATGTTGATTGAGAGCATGCATGATGGTATTGTACATGTTATGTTGATTGAGAGCAGGCATGATGGTATTGTACATGTTATGTTGATTGAGAGCAGGCATGATGGTATTGTACATGTTATGTTGATTGAGAGCATGCATGATGGTATTGTATATGTTATGTTGATTGAGAGCAAGCATGATGGTATTGTACATGTTATGTTGATTGAGAACGTGCATGATGGTATTGTACATGTTATGTTGATTGAGAGCAGGCATGATGATATTGTACATGTTATGTTAATTGAGAGCACGCATAACGAAGTTGGCCATGTTATGCTGATTGAGAGCATGCATGATGATATTGTACATGTTATGTTGATTGAGAGCATGCATGAGGAAGTTGTACACATTAGGTTGATTAAGAGCATGTATGATTAAGTTAGTGGATTATGTTGTTTGAGATATGTATATGATAAAGCTAGTGACTTATGTTGGTTGAGATTTATGCATGATAAGGTTAGAGATTTATATATCGGTCATGATAAATGCTAAATTGTAGAACCTTGACTAGCACCCCGTCATATGTTTGTATGTATTAACCAGACTAGTAGAAAATCCTCACTTGGGCTAGGTTCTTTTATGTTTAAGTCTTCTTACATATTGCATATTTATTTTCCTTGACTTTGAGTTTCTACTCATCCGGATAGTGGGTCGAGTGGTCGGGATAGTGTAGGACGCATATTGCGCTCGTGCCGGGGGGCCGAGTAGAGTCTTGTGGTTGAGGTTAGCTTAGTGCTAGTGTCGGGAGCCATTTGGGATGACGGTGATCCCGGGTCATTGGGTTTTCTTTAATTGGTTTATGGCCACACAGTTGTGGTAATGTTGATCTTATGATAGGATCTTGAATTCAGAATATTTTTGGACACACAGGATTTAGTAAACCAATATTTTTCTTCCAAATTTCAAGGGGCGCCGGAGCCCGTTCTTGTTTGATTAGGGCGAAGGCACTAGTCCTTCGGGGTTTAGGAAATAAATCCTGTTTTTAACTGATTTTCATAAAGAACTAAACTTTATTAAAATTGGGTTTCCTCAAATTAAAATGGTTTTCTAAAAAGAAGTTGCTTTTTGTCCTCACCCAGAGAGTGGTCAAGTCAAAATGATTTTAAGAAACAAATGCCATCTTTTTATATAAACCTCCTCACCCCGGCGAGGGTTTTTGTCATGCCCCGGGGTCGGAACTGTGCCCCGGGCTCGCCAACAGATACGCCGCCCCTACGGGAAGCCCCGTAGAGACGTAGCGTCTAACCTGCAAATAAACAACTATACTAGCAGATATCAGAGCTGAAATAGAAAACTAACTATAAACAAGAAATAGATAGTCTCTCAGGAGTAAATACATAGCATCCTCACCTGAAATACATAAGAGTCCCTCAAAAAGTGAACATAAATGTACAACTCGATACCTCACTACATAGTCTCCCAAACATGACACAACCAAAATAAACATAGGGGTACCTCTATCACACACTATAGCTGAAGGGGGGAAAGGGATCTATCTCGCGACTCCCTTACCTCGGTCTGTAGGAGCTGGATCAGCAACTGGTGCAGCAGGAACTGGAGCTGAAGTCCCTGGGGAAAAGACACCACGACGGGTGTGAGAACTACCTCCCACAGTAGAACTCAGTGGGTGCCGCCAACAAGCCCGACGGTGTGCCCACTAAGTCTACTAGAGGCATAAAGTAACAAAAGAAATGCTGTACAGAAAAGCTGGAAGTAAAAGTATACTGCTACTATGCCTCTATCTAAAAGCTCAAAGAATAGGACAGAAGATCAATACGCCACTACTGGTACTCATCTCAAATCACCCAATCCAAACTGACTGCCACATCGGGTCCAGTCAAACCTGCGCCTACCTACTGCCGTAGGTATGTCTGTAGCTGCCAAAACTGGCTCAGCCAGAGGGACGGTGTCCGTAACTGCCAAAACTGGCTCAGCCAGAGGGACACCAGCATCGACAAGCCGCGATAGAAGTATCAGGCCCAACTCCGGAGAGGCACTCGTGGGTAGCGACCTCACCGAGCAAAGTATCCGCGCATCTCTGTCGAGCTCAAATGTGGCTCCTGCAGGCTATGATCCAACACTGTCTGACTCACTAACAGAAAGTCCACACTGTCACTAAGACAATCCCCCATGATCCCAGATCCATCATCACTATCACTATCACAATGCAAACTGGTCTACAGACTGCTACCGACCCCACTCGGTCCTTAGACGCGAGTGCAAAAGCATCCACAGCTACTAGACCTCCCAGCCCACGACTCGGGGAAAACCACTATGTCCAGAATGACAGGAGTAACAAGTGATGTAGGAGAATTGAAGCAATAAATACATCTAACCCAGGTTAAATATTTACTATAGTTAGGTTGAGCATGATGTATAATAAGTAACAGGTGTGCTAAGTTCAGTTTTCATGTTGCAAAAGTTACAAAGAGGTCATCAGATTTAGTAACTAGCAACTGTGGGTTCAACATACAGTTTTCACATAATATTGAGGTCATTTACTAGCATGCATGCAACTATAGTCATAGAATTAGAGTACAGTCCGTAGATTTTGAAAGCGAGACCACCCACCTGAACACGCTAACTGTCCGGGGTTGTACAGATAAAAGGTCCAGAAACCGACAAACCTCCGTATCCGCTAAGCGAGGAGCACAATAGTGGTGCTCACAAAGTCCTGGGTACAACAACAATCCACAATTACACTAAATTCCATACACAAAACCAAGTTCCAAAGATCTGCATGAACAGTCCCCATTCACACGAAATTTTCACCTGAAAATAATCCTTGAAAAATTCTAATAAAAATATCACGACGATCCTCGTGAAGTGTAGATGTCGATAGGCTCTTGAATCGTCGAAATCCGATGTCCGGAAGGGGAGGTAAAAATCCACAAAGCAGCAGCTGTCCAGAAACTCAAACAGTCACAAAGGGAGTTTAAAATGTACCCCAAACCCCTGTATAAGCTCATTTCCAGAAAAAACGTCCAACATGGAAAACGTAGGTTTACCTCTTGTGAATCTTCTGTCGAAGAAATCGTCCAAAAATATGATCGGGGTAGCCCGGTAGACCTCCCAGACTAAACTACGACGAAGATGGGCCTCCAACAGTAAAACGTCGCTCCGCACCACAATGCAGGAAACGCTGTCGTCGCGGCCTTCAAAAATTCTGAAACTTCACCAGAAGATGCTCAAGAGGGAGAGAAAGAAATCTTATGAAGGGGTCGTGGGCTAATTCCTCTGGGAAAAGGCACAAAAATGCGGCCCAAATGGCCTATTTATAGGCTCCCAAAGAAAACAGCCCAAAAAACCAAGGCCCAAAAGTTTCGGGCCCAAGATTCGGGCGCCGGGAAAGTTTCGGGCGCCTACAGTGTTGGGCCCAGGCCCAACACTGTTCACGCCCGGAACTCTCCCGTTCCGCCACGTGTCCGCGAATAGGAAACACCGGTGCAAAGCCACTCAGCGACTGCCACGTGTCCCGCCGAACAGGGAACACCGGTGCGGGACCACTCAAAAGCCGCCACGTGTCCGCACATCGCACACAGTAAGGCGGTGGCGCCCGCCAATGAGCTGGCGCCATGTGTCCTCCCGGTTGACCCGCCGACCGGCCGCCGCGCCCGCTGGTCGCGCGACGTGGGTCGTACGTGCGCACGCACCCCGAGGCACCTGCCGCGCGCCCCGTGCACCGCACTTGCTGCACCCACCAATCAGGGAGTGACACGTGTCCCCTGCACCCGGTCCACGCCTTCCGCAGGAATTCCGTGGACCGCGCCGCGTGAACCGACCAACCGGAGGCTACCACGTGTCCCCCGCCTGGTCCATGCACCGCCGCGCTCACCCAGTAGACCGCGCGCCTTGAGCCCGCCAATCAGGCGGTGCCACATGTCCATGCGTCGGGTCTGTGCACCCCGCCGCGCTGCTCTGTGGACCGCGCGCCGTAATCCGGCCAATGACAGGCCGCCACGTGGCATCCCGGCGGTCTACGGCCCCTCCCATGCACCAAAAATCACAGAAAACTTCCAGGGGTCCGTTTTTGGGCATCCGGACTCCAAATTAAACAAACAAAATGTCGTTTTCAAGCGTTTTCCCGTGCTGAATCCATTTCCGACCTCTGTTTGTCCTAATTCTTTCCAAAAATTTCGGCAAACCCAGCCGAAGGCCAACACAGCAAGTAGAAACACACAGGGTCCATCAGTTGCATCCAATTGATGCACCGTGGGCCAGATACACCAATACTAGGTGTTCTAACAGTGGATTCATAGGAAGAACGCTGCATGGGAACTAGGGCCACTACATCCTCCCCCACTAAAAGAAAGTTTCGTCCTCGAAACGAAATAAGGTAAAACATGTTACGGAATTTGAGTTGGCGTAGTTTCGTGAAAGTCTCAAGTCTTGAAGATTGAAGGTGAAGAAAGTTGGATCGTTTAACTCAATCTCAAGAAAGAAGAATTCAAAAGGATCAGGTATGTTTAACTAAAGAATTTGTGTGATCCGAATACTTCTTGTAGTGTAGAAACACTTGGAAGAATCTTTCATTGCATAAAAATCAAAAACTGGACTTGGGACATGTTCAGGATCCGGATCAGGCTGTTCGATCCGGATCCCGAAGGTGGTTCGTTCATACATCGTCGCAATCCGGATCGTAGTCTCTTGATCCGGATCCCGAACGTTGAGTTTACCATCTACCTTGAACGATCCGGATCTTGCTTCGCAATCCGGATCCTGAACGTTGATGTTTGGTGAACTGTATGAACGATCCGGATCGTAGTCACATGATCCGGATCCCGAACCTTTGTTTTTCTGGAATTGGCTGTTTCGTTATGACGATCCGGATCTCAGTTATCACGATCCGGATCGCCGTCCGTAAAATTCCAGAAATGGCAGGTTTTTGATTCTTATCTCCTTCCTAGGGTTTCTAACCTATAAATAGACCCTATGTCTTTCTTTCTAGGGTCAATCCACATAGCCGTCATTTTCATATATCATCATATACGGCTATAGATCCACATATAGAGAAGAAAGGAAATCATTAGAGAATACTCTATGTTTCTTCATCTATATTGATTAGTTTGATTCTAGGTTTTCATACTCACATCCTGAGTTGAATCAAACTAATGAATACTTAGATGGTATTTCCGATCTATCTTTGATCTAAGTATTCGGCGGATCATCACCACCCAAAAACAACGATTACCCCAAAATCGGCGCGTGGATTCGCGTGTCCTTGTGGATTCAAGGTTCATTCGCTCTCGTGGATTCGGAGCGAGGCACGTTCGTGGATTCGAAGGGTGCTATTGGGTGAAGACCGTGGATTCGGTCGGACGTCGTGGATTCGACGTTGGACGCCGTGGATTCGGCGTTGGGCGCAGATCGTGGATTCGAGAAGCGTCTGGAGCGAGCGGAGAAGATCCTCTAGGAGCGTATGGAAAAGGTTGAGTCGTAAGTGTGTACGGTAAATCACCTTGTACGTGTTTCAATTCTAGTGGATTTCTGCCGTGTTATCGGTCCCGTGGTTTTTTACTCCGGTGATGGAGTTTTCCACGTAAAAATCTTGCGAGTTATTTTCATTTCCGCATTGGGTTTTTATCGCAACGATTTTTGAGTGTTTATACGTTTACACCTATTCACCCCCCTCTAGGTGTTTCTTCCCCTATTTAGATCCGTATTATATACGACCCAACAAGTGGTATCAGAGCGGGAATAGGGTTGTGAACAATGGTTGAAGGTGGAAACATCAATCGACCCCCTTTCTTTGATGGAACAAATTATGCGTACTGGAAAGTACGGATGAAAGCCTTTTTATCTTCCATCGACGAAAGGGTGTGGCATTCAATTGAATCAGGATGGACTAATCCAACTGAACTTATCTCTGATGTTCACACCTTAAAACCTAGGTCGAAATGGACCAAGGAAGAGTTTGAGTTATCTTCTTACAATGGCAAGGGAATTAATGCTATTTTTAATGCCTTATCTCAAACTGAATTCTCTCGCGTCTCGGTATGTGAGACTGCGAAAGAAATCTGGAATGTTCTCCAGGTTACACATGAGGGAACTAACCTCGTGAAGATTCAGAAACTGCAGATGCTTACGAGCAAGTTTGACTCTATTTTGATGGCAGAAAATGAATCTTTCACGGACTACTATACACGATTGCAAGACATCGTAAACTCATGTGCTAATCTGGGAGAGAAGATTCCAGAATTTAAGATTGTAAGAAAAATCTTAAGAACTCTTCCTGAACGATTTCGCCCAAAGGTTACTGCCATTGAAACTATTAAACACCCGGACGAAATACGTGTAGAAGAATTAGTTGGTTCATTACAAACTTATGAAATGACTTTTAATACTAACAATTCTTCTGGAAAAGCATCCACTTCTAAGTCTTCAGGTTATGCGTTGAAAACAACTAAGGAAGAAGACGCGGATACATCCTCCTCGGACGATGACGAGAACCTCTCTATGGAGGAATTTGAGAAGCAGCTCGCTCTCTTGACAAGGAATTTTCGCCGCAACTTTCGAAGGGGTAATTCAAGCAAATCTCCATCCTTCAGAAAGTGGAACAAAGGCAAGGGTACTCCAAGTCACAAGTCAAGAAAGCAGGAGAACTTCTCAAAGGATAAGAAAAGTTCAGAAGGACAACTGCAATGCTTCAAATGTCGAGGCTACGGCCACATTGCAACGGAGTGTCCTAACAAGTATCCGGCAAAGAAGAAGGCGATGCAAGTCGTCACTTGGGATGACAACTCAACGTCAAATGAGTCGTCTTCAAGTGGTGAAGAAAAGAGCTCCACGGCATTCCACGCGTCCACATCTTCACCATTCATGTGCTTTATGGCAAGTACGTCTGAATCATTGTCCAACTCCACTGTTGAAAAGAATGCAATGGACAATGAATCGGATGATTCGGAAGGTGAAGAGTTTGCTCTAGCCTACCACAGACTTTTGAGGGACTCAAAGAAAGTGGCTAAGCAAAACAAGAGTTTGAGAGGGAGATTGCATGATCTCGAAGAAGAAGCAAAAAGAGCGACTTCTCTCTCAAACGCTCTTGAAGTGGAAAGGGAAAACCTGATAAAAGAAAATGCTTCCCTTCAAGAGTCCAATGAGCAACTTGAAAAGGAACATACAAATCTGGTGGATAACGCGAATCACTTTTCAAAGCTCTACAACGAGGCTCGACAGGATAACCTGGAAATGACAAAGACCATTTTCCAACTCAAGAATGACTTACAGCGATTCTCTTCAGGAAGGAGTAAGTTGGATAGACTTCTTGGTCTTGGTCAATCAAATAGGTTCGGCCTCGGATACACTCAAACTGGAAACAGTCCAAGTTCGAGTGAGACAGTTTTTGTGCCTCAGTCGGTATCTCCTCCTCCGACACCGGAATTCAAGACAAACAACGACAACAAACCTACTTCATCCTCTTTGGGATCGTCAAGATCTAAGGTATGTTTTCGTTGTGGTGTTTCAGGGCACATAAGAAGATATTGCAAGACGGGAGTCGAACGCTCATCTCAAGCACCTCTTGCATCAACTACCAAAAAGGCTCCTTTCCGGAAATCAAAGCAAAACTTTTCAAATGAAAAGAGACTTGGTAGTTCACCGCGCAAGACGACTTCATCAAGGAGCAACAATCGTTTTAACAAGACGCTTTCACCTAGGCACAAAACTTCACGACCATTACAGACGCATTCCAAAAAGGTTTGGGTGCGCAAAGGTGAAATTTTCCCTTGTCTTGTTTCCAATATTTCCTTGCATGCATATGATAGCTCGTCTTGGTATCTGGATAGCGGGTGTTCCCGTCACATGACCGGTGACAAAAATAGTTTTCAAAATCTTGAGAAAATCTCCGGAGGACACGTTGTTTTCGGAGACGGTCGATCTTCCAAAATTGTTGGAAAAGGGACGGTAGCTATTCCAGATGGCCCGTTTTTGAAAAACGTCTTATTTGTTGATGGCCTTAAGACTAACCTCATAAGCATAAGTCAACTTTGCGACAATGGTTTTTCAGTTAACTTTTCATCGGTTGAATGCGTTGTAACTGATAAGGACCATGCTTTCTTTCTAAAAGGGGTTAGATCTGAAAACAATTGTTATGTTGTTCCTAACAAATTTTCTGAAAATTGTAACTTAGCCGCTTTGAATAATGAAACTCTTTGGCACGAAAGGCTAGGTCACTTAAATTTTAAGGAACTTACTAGAATTTCAAACAAGGACGTGGTCAAGGGGATTCCAAAGCTTTTATTTAAACAAAACGTTGTGTGTGGTGGTTGCCAAAAGGAAAAACAGTCTAGGACTGCACACAAGAACTTGAACCACGTTGGTACAAAACGGCCCTTGGAACTTTTGCACATGGACTTAATGGGGCCGACCCGTCAACCATCTTTGGGAGGTAAATGGTACATCTTTTTATTGGTTGATGATTTCTCTCGGTTTTCTTGGGTAGCATTTTTGAGAGAGAAAGCTGATACGTTTGACTCTTTTCATGAGATTTGCCATCGTATTATGATTGAAAGAATGAAAAGATCATTCGTGTTAGAAGTGATAGGGGTGGAGAATTCATAAATTCAAAATTCATTGACTTTTGTACTTCAAATGGCATTAAACATGAATTCTCGGCACCCTATACACCCCAGCAGAATGGTGTTGTTGAGCGCAAAAACAGGGTTGTTCAAGAGATGGCGCGTGTGATGCTTCATAGCCGGAAATTACCGCTACATTTTTGGGCTGAAGCTGTGAACACCGCTGTCTATGTCATTAACAGAGTGTATTTGCGCCCAGGAACCTTGAATACACCATATGAGCTGTGGTTTAGTAGAAAACCGGATATCAAGTACTTTCGTATCTTCGGGAGTCGATGTTACATCTTACGTGACCGTGAAAATCTTGGAAAGTTCGACTCTCGAAGTGAAGAAGGGATCTTTTTGGGTTATTCTACGAATAGCAGAGCATATCGAGTATTTAACATTGAATCTAAGACGATCGTAGAATCTATAAATGTTAAAGTAGATGAAGCTTCTCATTTTGAATCTGAAAAATCTACCCTCGATATCTCTCTAGATGATGATTCTCCTGCTAGTGCATCTTCTCATAATAATACTTCCAATATTAATGATGCATCTAATGGTTCTTCTAGTTTATCTGATGTGCAGGAATCATCTCGTGTACCTCCGAGTACTCCGTTTCAACAAACGCTACGAATCTCCAAGGATCATCCGGAATCGAACATCATTGGAGATCCACAAGAATGAGTTAGAACTCGAAGGCAGTTGGTTTGCGGATTTGCTTGCTACGTATCTTTAATCGAACCAAAGACAATAGATGAAGCTCTTCAGGATGACTACTGGATTAAAGCAATGCAGGAAGAGCTCCATCAATTTGAGCGAAACAAAGTCTGGGAATTAACGAAGCCTCCAAAGCAACATAATGTGATAGGTACCAAATGGATCTTCAAGAACAAGAAAGATGAAGATGGTACTATCATCAGGAACAAGGCACGACTAGTTGCTCAAGGCTACTCTCAAGTAGAAGGTATAGACTTTGACGAAACTTTCGCCCCTGTAGCTAGACTCGAGTCCATTCGTATATTGTTTGCTATTGCTTGTCATTTTAAAATCAAATTATTTCAAATGGACGTCAAGAGCGCATTTCTAAATGGGGTTTTAAATGAGGAAGTTTATGTAGCTCAACCGAAAGGTTTTGTAGATCATAAACAACCTAACCATGTTTTTCGTTTGAAAAAGGCTCTTTACGGTCTGAAACAAGCACCGCGAGCATGGTACGAAAGGTTAACAAAGCACCTTTTGGAGAAGGGCTATACTCGAGGGGGAGCTGACAGGACTCTCTTTGTGAAGCATTATCAAAATAATTTCATTGTAGCACAAATCTATGTCGATGACATTGTATTTGGTGCAACAAAAGATAATGATGCTTCTAAATTCGCGGAGACCATGGAAAGCGAATTTGAGATGTCCATGATGGGCGAACTGTCTTATTTTCTTGGATTGCAAATTAAACAAAATGATGAAGGTATTCACTTGAGTCAATCCAAGTATGCACTGGAGTTGGTCAAAAAGTTTGATCTAGAAAATTGTAAAGATTTTCCAACTCCAATGGGAACTAGCCACAAGGGACTTGGAAGTGAATCACATAGTGAGAATGTAGACGAGAAACTGTATAGAAGTATGATTGGAAGTCTACTTTACCTCACGGCTAGTCGCCCGGATATATCCTTTAGTGTTGGGATTTGCGCGAGATATCAATCAGCACCAAAGGAGGTTCACCTGAAAGCGGTGAAACGGATCATCCGGTACATCAAAGGATCAATTAATTTCGGAATTTGGTATCCTATGGGAACAAGTCTGGACATTGTTGGATACTCAGATGCCGATTGGGCAGGATCAGTGGATGATCGGAAAAGTACGAGTGGTGCATGCTTCTATCTTGGCCATTGCCTTGTTGCATGGCACAGTAAAAAGCAGAATTGCATAGCACTCTCGACTGCCGAAGCGGAATACATTTCAGCTGGAAGTTGCTCAACTCAACTCATTTGGATGAAAAGCGTATTGAGTGACTTCCGCATTTCAGCATCTTCGGTAACAATTCTTTGTGACAACACAAGTGCAATTAACATTTCTAAAAATCCTGTGTTGCACTCTAGAACAAAACATATTGAACTTAGATATCATTTTCTTAGAGAGCTAGTTGAATCAAATACTCTTCAACTTTCATATATTTCAACTGAGGATCAATTAGCTGACATTCTAACAAAACCTTTGGATCAAAAACGTTTTATTCATTTACGAAAAGCAATTGGGATGCTTTCCTTGAAATAATCTTCTTTTTGAAATCTTTGCTTAGAATAGGTTTTGTATTTGTTTTTGTTTTGTTCTTTATCTATGTTTGTACATAGGACATTAATTGAGCATAGATCATAATTGACTTTAATTGCATCTTTTCGCACATTTAGAAATTTATTATGCTTTTGCCATCATAATATTTCACTGTTGCAATGATCATTTATGTTAATTAAATCATCTTCTAAAGTGATCAAAGTCAATTTCTCTCTCTCAATGATCTCTTGGTATAGTCATTATCTTATTTGACTGTTTAGTCGAGTATGAAATCGAGATCAATTTTTGGTTGAATACTTTATATCTTAAATAATTGATAGCCAATTGAGGGGGAGTCAAAGATAATGAAAAATGCTCAAAAGATGTGGAAAGAGTTACATCCCAATGAGGAGTGTGAAAACTACCACCACATGGAGGAAAGAGCTACCACCTCGGTCGTCCGAGTTTTGTGTGCAGCTACCACATGTATACCAAGCATGGTTGTTCAAATTTTTGATTAAGTAAAATGCATGTTGAAATACTTGACTCTGTCAAATTTCAAGGTTGGTATAAGGTGGGATTTTAAAGAAAGATGCTCAAAGAGCCACTCTCTTCAACAGATTGTTTAGAAATATTATCTACCATATTTGGGATTTCAAACATCTATTGATCTTTGTATTTCATTTTCTTTACTGAATTGATGATTTGATAAAGGCATTACTCATAAGATCAAGTTAGATGTGATTGATGGTGTTCAACTTTAAGGGATTTAATTCTTGTAAATTTTCGTTTCATTTTTGGATATTACTGATAGATTTGGCATAATCTAATTCTTGTTGTGTGAAACGATGCTTTTTGTTTAAAGTTGATACACCTTTGTGCTTACAATCTTTTTCTGGATTTTCCTGAATTTCTCTGAAATTTTCTAAAGAAAAAGTTGGGGCCGATCCGGATCGGGCAAGGTGATCCGGATCCCGAACGCAGGAATTCTTCTGCGGGCTGACGATCCGGATTGTATCTGCCGATCCGGATCCCGAACGCAGTTTTCTCACTGCGGGTAGCCGATCCGGATCGCAGTTATGAACTGATCCGGATCGCAGCTAGGTTTTATAAGGAACGAAAGGGGTTTTTGATTTCTTTACTCCAATCTTTTGTTCCGAAGTTTCCAGAGCGCTTCTCTCTAGATTTCATCCTCCTTGGAAGCTTTCTAACTCAAGTTCTTCAGTTCCAAGTAAGTTTTATTGATCAAAATCTCGGTTTTTCACCGTTTTTCTCTTTTCCTCCTCAAACGTACGAATTTCTTGGATCAACTTTGTTTGTGGATGGTTTTTGATCAAATTTCTTTTGAAATAAGAACTCTGGGTAGATTAGTTTTGATTATATGCTAGGTATTCTCCTGATTAACGGATTTTTAGGCTTCGATTTCTAAAATTTCGGTTTTAGGGCATATAATTAGGATTTTCGAAATTCATGCAATTGATCTATTTTTAAAAGTCCTTTTTGCAAAACTAATTTGATTCTTAGTCTCTCTACATGATAATGATTCTTTGGATACAATTTTTCCAATTTTTGAAAACTAAGAATTTTTGCGTACTTGAGTTGGTCTACTCAGGATTCCTTTTCTCAAGAAACCATAAGCAATGGTGATCACTTGGATTGTTTTTCTACTTGCGGCTATGGTTCATACGAGAGACACCGTCAAGCCCAAGAGGGCTAAGAAGGCTAAGAAAGCAAAGAAGGCTAAAGATGATTCCGATACAGAATCTGAAACGGAATCAATTGATTGGGATGAACTGCAAGTTGAAGCAACGACTGTTCCGACTGCTTCAAAGGGAAAAGCACCTGCAGAAACATCGAAGGCTCCGCCTACTGCTGCTGAAAAAGGGAAAGCTCCAATGGAAGAAACTTCTGGGAAGACAAGAAGAAAAAGTGTTGCTCGCAAGAGAGGAAGTGCTCGAGGAATCACCATTGAGCAACCAGCTGCTGACCAAGCACCTGCACAAGACTTTGTCAGCTCGGCTAGAATAAAGGATTTTGAAAACAGAGAATGCATTGGAGAAAGGCATGTTGATGTAAAAGCCTTAACGCAACGTTCTCAGACGTTCAGGACTTTGTTTGACCAGAGAGGTCTTGCTCCCATTTGCGATTTCCCGGAGACCACTGGGTATTGTCTTCACTCAGTGAGGATGTTTTATCAGAATGCCTGCTATCTAGTCGATCAGGAAAGCGGGCGTCGGGATTTTCAAACATTAGTCAAGAATGTCAGAATCAAAGTAACGCCTCAGCTAATTGGAGAAGTATTAGGGATGGACGCCCGAGCCGATGGTACTCATTACCTGAAGAATCAAGTCTTCAACACCTTCTCCTGGAGAGTGGTAGTTGATGGAATCTGTGTTCCAAATACTCGGTCGACAGGAAACTCCGTGTTCTCGAAAGAACTACGACCAGAGTACCGCATCTTAAATCTCATTGTTTGTTACAATATTATTCCAAACATGAACACAAAGGTTCTTCGGTGGGAAAGAATGATATTTCTTTATCTACTTGGAAACCCCGCAGCAGCAATGGGAGCTAACTTAAACATTCCCTACGTCATCTGGTCAAGGATGGCACGATATGTGGAGCAAGCTCATCCGTCAGAGAGACTACCTTTTCCAATGATCATCATGCGCATTCTTCGCAAATTTAAAGCTGACACAAATGCGAGTTCCTATCTGCACAGTTTAGGAACGATCAATGACACAACAATTGTAAAGTCTCTTTCGACGAAGCCAGATGAACCTTTCATACCTCTTCACCGGCAACGAGAACAACGACAACAAGCAACAACCTCTGCACCGGCAGCAGCTCCTTCAGTTCAACCAGCACCTCCGGCACAAGAAGCACCACAATCAACGTCTGATGATGATGCTTCTGTTACCTCAATCTATAAAGAACAGCAAAGGCTCTCCAACGAGCAAGAACGTATATCAAATGAACTAATTGAGGTAAAGGAAGAAATAAAGAAAGTAAATAAAAATCAATCAGCAATGAACAAGCGAATAAAGAAGATTTTCCAAATCCTCGGCTGTATCAGTTCAGACGAGTCTGAATGATCCGTATCCTTCTAATTTCTGTTTATTATGCACATGTTTAAATCCTACTGTTGTGCAGGTTTTTAAGTTTTAATTTGAGTTTTTAGTTCTCGAACTTAAACTGTTAACCATTCTCTCCACTTCTGTAATTTTTGGCTTTCTTTGTGACAAAAAGGGGGAGAGAGTTTAGAACAATGAGAGAGTTTAGGACAATGATTTGAACTTTGAACAATGTTGACTGCATGAAACATCAAGGTCTGGATGAATATCAAGGTAAGTATTACTCCAACTTGCATTCTCAACTTGAGGTTTTTCAGCTGTATGAATGCATGCCTCGACTAACTATTTGCTAACTATTTGGGCATGTAATATAACTAACAAGTTGATGTTCACTAACAAGTTTGTGACATTTGGTTTTTGATTGCATAGAAGGTATGTTGGTTCTTAACTCTGATCAATTACATATCTATATATATATTAGTTTGTCACAAACATGTTCATGACATTTGGTTTTTACGTGCAAAGAAGATATGTTGGTGTTTTTTTTTTTTTTTTAACTATGATCAGTTTACATATCTGAATATAAATGTCATGGTAAGTATAAATGAGTTTAAACTTCATCTCTGTTTGTGGTTTTTGAATAATACAAAATTCTTGAGGTATCTAACGATTTCTTTTGTCAAGAATGATTTCTTTTTGCAGAGAGTACAGATGTCTAAGTCTAGAGTCTGTTTTAGGAGTTTAACTCATGTATTGTATTTTGGATCTCCATTGTAAATTTTTGTTGTATGGTGATAGCAACAAAAATATCTTTTTGAATTTTCTTTAGTGGATCTGTGTTTTGTCACGAAACCGCCAAAGGGGGAGATTGTTACGGAATTTGAGTTGGCGTAGTTTCGTGAAAGTCTCAAGTCTTGAAGATTGAAGGTGAAGAAAGTTGGATCGTTTAACTCAATCTCAAGAAAGAAGAATTCAAAAGGATCAGGTATGTTTAACTAAAGAATTTGTGTGATCCGAATACTTCTTGTAGTGTAGAAACACTTGGAAGAATCTTTCATTGCATAAAAATCAAAAACTGGACTTGGGACATGTTCAGGATCCGGATCAGGCTGTTCGATCCGGATCCCGAAGGTGGTTCGTTCATACATCGTCGCAATCCGGATCGTAGTCTCTTGATCCGGATCCCGAACGTTGAGTTTACCATCTACCTTGAACGATCCGGATCTTGCTTCGCAATCCGGATCCCGAACGTTGATGTTTGGTGAACTGTATGAACGATCCGGATCGTAGTCACATGATCCGGATCCCGAACCTTTGTTTTTCTGGAATTGGCTGTTTCGTTATGACGATCCGGATCTCAGTTATCACGATCCGGATCGCCGTCCGTAAAATTCCAGAAATGGCAGGTTTTTGATTCTTATCTCCTTCCTAGGGTTTCTAACCTATAAATAGACCCTATGTCTTTCTTTCTAGGGTCAATCCACATAGCCGTCATTTTCATATATCATCATATACGGCTATAGATCCACATATAGAGAAGAAAGGAAATCATTAGAGAATACTCTATGTTTCTTCATCTATATTGATTAGTTTGATTCTAGGTTTTCATACTCACATCCTGAGTTGAATCAAACTAATGAATACTTAGATGGTATTTCCGATCTATCTTTGATCTAAGTATTCGGCGGATCATCACCACCCAAAAACAACGATTACCCCAAAATCGGCGCGTGGATTTGCGTGTCCTTGTGGATTCAAGGTTCATTCGCTCTCGTGGATTCGGAGCGAGGCACGTTCGTGGATTCGAAGGGTGCTATTGGGTGAAGACCGTGGATTCGGTCGGACGTCGTGGATTCGACGTTGGACGCCGTGGATTCGGCGTTGGGCGCAGATCGTGGATTCGAGAAGCGTCTGGAGCGAGCGGAGAAGATCCTCTAGGAGCGTATGGAAAAGGTTGAGTCGTAAGTGTGTACGGTAAATCACCTTGTACGTGTTTCAATTCTAGTGGATTTCTGCCGTGTTATCGGTCCCGTGGTTTTTTACTCCGGTGATGGAGTTTTCCACGTAAAAATCTTGCGAGTTATTTTCATTTCCGCATTGGGTTTTTATCGCAACGATTTTTGAGTGTTTATACGTTTACACCTATTCACCCCCCTCTAGGTGTTTCTTCCCCTATTTAGATCCGTATTATATACGACCCAACAAAACAGGCGTACCTCAGCCAGAAGTCTCGAACAGGAAGGGGTAGGCATCTCGCATCTCCGTCTCTAGCTCCCAAGTAGCCTCTCGCTCCTCGTGATTGCTCCATAGGATCTTCACATAAGGTATTGCCCGGTTGCGTAATTCCCGCACCTCACGAGCCAAAATCCGCAACGGGCGCTCCTCATAAACCAAATCCTCGCCGATATCCAAGGATGCGAAGTCAATCACATGAGACGGATCGAACACGTATCTCCTCAAGGTCGAAACATGGAAGACATCATGAACACCAGCCAAACGGGGAGGAAGAGCAACTCTATAAGCCACAGGGCCTACCCTCTCAAGTACCTCAAAGGGTCCAATGAAGCGGGGACTAAGCTTCCCACGCACTCCAAACCTCCGGACCCCTTTCGAGGGAGAGACCTTCAGGAAGACATGATCACCAATCTGAAACTCAAGGTCTCGCCGCCGAATATCCACGTAGCTCCTCTGGCGACTCTGGGCTATCTCAAGGTGCCGACGAACAACTCTGACCTTTTCCTCCGCCTCCAGCAGTATATCAGGCCCCAACGTCCTCCTCTCACCCACGTCACTCCAATACAGAGGCGACCGACACTTGCGTCCATTCAACGCCTTAAACGGAGCCATCTGAATGCTCGCTTGATAGCTGTTGTTGTACGCAAACTCAACCAAGGGTAAGTGTCGGTGCCACCCTCCTCCAAAGTCCATAACGCACGCTCTCAACATATCCTCGAGGGTCTGAATGGTGCACTCGGACTGGCCATCGGTCTGTGGGTGGAAAGCAGTGCTGAATCTGAGCTGAGTCCCCAAGGCTGACTGCAGACTCCCCCAAAATTGTGACACAAACCTCGGATCTCGATCTGAAACAATGGATGCTGGTACACCATGCAGCCTCACTATCTCATCCAAGTATAACTGTGCCAGGCGCTCCAAGGACCAAGTCATCAGTACAGGCAGGAAATGTGCAGACTTGGTAAGTCTATCAACAATCACCCAGACTGCGTCGGCTCCACTCTGTGATCTCGGCAGCCCCGTCACAAAATCCATGGTGATGTGGTCCCACTTCCACTCGGGAATTGGAAGACTCTGTAACTTGCCAGCAGGAACACGATGCTCTGCTTTTACTTGCTGGCAAGTTAAACACTGAGCTACAAACCTTCCAATATCCCGCTTCATTCCGGACCACCAAAAGTGTGCCTTGAGGTCCTTATACATCTTAGTACCCCCAGGATGGATGGTGTAAGGTGTATAATGGGCCTCTCTCAAAATCTGGTCTCTGATCTCTAGATCCGAAGGCACACAAACTCGGTCCCTGTACCGCAGTACTCTCGAGCCATCCACTGAAAAATCCTCTCTCTGCTCCGTCTGAACCTGTGATCTGATCCTCTCCAAGTGGGGGTCCTCACTCTGTGCCTCCCTGATCCTGTCCAACAGAGTGGGCTGCAAGACCATAGACATAAGCCTAGCAGAGACCCCAGGGGATACCACCTCAATCTGAAGTCACCTCATCTGCTCAATCAGCTGTGCCTGTTGTGTGATCAACATGCTCAAGCTCTGCACTGACCTCCGACTCAAAGCATCTGCTACAACATTGGCCTTGTCGGGATGATAAAGGATACTCAGATCGTAATCCTTTAACAACTCCAACCACCGGCGTTGCCTCAGGTTCAGCTCCTTTTGTGTAAACAGATACTTTAAGCTCTTATGATCTGTGTAAATTTCACAATGCTCCCCGTAGAGGTAATGCCGCCACAGCTTCAATGCAAACACCACAGCTGCAAGCTCCAAATCATGAGTAGGATAATTTTTCTCATAATCCTTTAATTGCCGTGAAGCATAAGCAATCACCCTACCATGCTACATCAAGACACACCCCAATCCACTATGAGAGGCGTCACTATAAATCACAAAGCCCTCTCCCATCACCGGCAGTGCAAGAACTGGTGCTGAGATCAATCTCCTCTTCAGCTCCTCAAAACTCTGCTGACACTGCTCGGTCCAAACGAACCTCATCCCCTTCCTAGTCAGACAGGTCAGGGGAGTAGAGAGCTTCGCAAAGCCCTCTACGAACCGACGGTAGTAACCTGCCAGGCCCAAGAAACTCCGTACCTCAGTAACCGTCGTCGGTCTCGGCCAATCCCGAACTGTATCAATCTTCGTCGGGTCGATGGCCACTCCAGCGGCTGAAACTATGTGGCCCAAGAAAGCAACCTCCCGAAGCCAGAACTCGCACTTTTTAAGCTTGGCATACAGCTTCTTCTCGCGTAGAAGCTGCAGCACTATCCTCAAGTGCTCCTCGTGCTCCACATCGCTCCGAGAGTAGATCAAGATGTCATCAATAAACACAACTACAAACTGATCCAAGTACGGTTGAAATACCCGGTTCATCAAATCCATGAATGCAGCTGGGGCATTGGTCAAACCGAACGGCATAACCGTAAACTCATAATGCCCATACCGGGATCTAAAAGCCGTCTTAGGGATGTCCTCGGCCCTCACCCTCAGCTGGTGGTAACCTGACTGAAGATCAATCTTCGAAAGCACTGAGGCTCCCTGTAGCTGATCGAACAAATCATCAATCCGTGGCAGAGGATACTTATTCCGGATGGTCACTTTATTCAGCTCCCGGTAGTCCACACATAAGCGAAGTGTCCCATCCTTCTTTTTCACGAACAACACAGGCGCTCCCCATGGTGAAACACTGGGCCGAATGAAACCTCTGTCCAAGAGATCCTGTAGCTGGGCCTTCAACTCCCTCAACTCAGCAGGTGCCATCCTATATGGTGCCTTTGAGATTGGTGCGGTTCCGGGTACCACATCAATCACGAACTCTATCTCCCTCTTCGGCGGCATGGTCGTCAACTCTGGGGGAAACACATCGGGAAACTCGCGGACAATAGGAATATCCTCGAGTCCCCGTGCCGCCGTAGGCACCTCCACAATCGTCGCCAGAAATGCGGTGCATCCTCTACTCATCATCCATCTGGCCCTCGCCGAAGAAACAGTCAAAGCAAATAAGGAGCTATGACAGCCTCTAAAGACGAACTCCTCCTGCCCCGGCTCACGAAGAGTAACCGTCCTCTCTCTGCAGTCTATGGTAGCAAAGTATCTCGACAACCAATCCATACCAAGCACAACATCGAAATCCTGGAGCTGTCGCAAGACAAGGAAGTCTGCCGGCAGAATCTAGGGTCCCAACTGTACAGGGCAGTCCCTACAGTACTCCTCGACATGCAAGACATGATCTGGTATCTGAACCTCTAATGCATGCGATAAAGAAACTACCTCTATACCATGCAGGGATGCAAATGCTCGGCTGATAAATGAATGTGATGCACCAGTATCAAAAAAAGCACGGGTACGGACTGCTGAAATCAGAATAATACCTGCGACGACCTGCTCCGCTGCTGAAGCATCCTCAACCTGAGCGGCATAGACTCGACCGCTCGGCGCCGGGGGACGTCGCTCTGGCTGTCGGGAAGAAGATGAGGCAAAGTCCGGCCTGCTGTAGGCCGCAAAAGGACCGGCTGGCTGGTAAGGAACGGATGGTGCTGAAGCTGAAGAAGGGGCGGAATGACCGGCCCTGGGACACGCACTCGCAATATGACCGGCCTGCCCGCAGCGAAAACATCGGCCCTGTCTCTGCGGGCACTGAGTCGGCTGGTGAGGGCCTCCACAGATGATACACCGATCCTAGCGTTACTGGTGAGAAGTCTGCTGGGAGGACTGCTGCTGTCGAGGGGGTCGACGCTGCTGCTGCTATGACTGACGAGACGCCCCCGATCTCTGGCGTCCCTGGTACCCCCGGCCCTGAGGGTGGAAACGCGGAGGTCTCGGGGGTCCCTGCCTGCTAGACTGTCCCTCCTCCGCCGAAGCCGGAGATACCTCTGCCATCACGGCCTCTCCACACTCCACATACAAAGCCTGCTCCATCGAGGCCTCCAAAGTCTGAAGTCTGCGGGAGCGAACGAACTGATAAATGTCTCGGCGAAGTCCTCTCTCAAACATATAGATGCGATGGCTCTCATCTCTGGCCACATGAGGCAAACATGCCAATAGCTGGTTGAATTCAGCTATGTACATGTGCACTGGCCTATCTCCCTGGCGGAGATTCTTCAACTGCTCCTCCAGTCGCTGTCTGACAATCTCCGGAAAGAAGGCTCCAAGCAACATACTCCGGAACTCGGCCCATGAAAGAAGCTGCGTCCTAGGTGGACCAGCTGGTCGCACACGCCGCCACCACGCCTCGGCGTTGCTCTCCAGAAAGTGAGTAGCCAAAATAACTCGAAACCTCTCATCAACAAATAAGCTCTCGAAGTGGCGCTCCATGGCGGTGATCCAAGACTCGGCTGCCCACGGCTCAGCACTCATGCCCGAAAAGCAGGGCGGATTAAACTGGCGAAATCTCATCAACAGGTCCACTACCTCCCGCTGCTCCGCCGAAGTCAACGATCCTGTCGCCCCAGCCGGTGGCCTACTCGAAACCGGCTCAACAGGAACCGCCGGTGCAGGCTGCACCAGAGGGGGTGCCACAACAGGGGAAGAAGGCACCGGCGAAGTCTCAGAGGGTGCCACTGCCGGCTGTGCTCTCTGCACCATCATGAGCATCAGCCGTGCCACTGCCTCCTCCTGGCGTCGAGACGCCTCAGCCATCTGTGCCATCTGGGCACGGAGCTCCTGAATCTCGGCCTGATGTCCTCGCCCCGAGTCCTTCTGCTCGGGCTCAGGGGACGAAGGCTGCGAGCGCGTCACCATCGAACGTCGAGGAGGCATCCCCACCTGAGGGACAAAGCAAACAATCAAAACCCAAATCAACACTCGACCCAATCTAGCGAAAGTCAAAAGGCATGTCCCCCATCCCGAAGTACTATGTTGTTTGCAGCCAACATAGTTGCCACCGAAGGAAGACATGTCTATCACTCATCCCAACCACTCGGGAGAGTTAGAAACCCAATCAGGACTCTCGCTAAAAATCTCGGCTCTCACGTGAGTCATCCTAGGGTTCAGCCACAAGCCTAGGGTTCCTAAGTCCTCAAAGACCTACATCCTAGGCTCTGATACCACTCTAATCTGTCACGCCCCGGGGTCGGAACTGTGCCCCGGGCTCGCCAACAGATCCGCCGCCCCTACGGGAAGCCCCGTAGAGACGTAGCGTCTAACCTGCAAATAAACAACTATACTAGCAGATATCAGAGCTGAAATAGAAAACTAACTATAAACAAGAAATAGACAGTCTCTCAGGAGTAAATACATAGCATCCTCATCTGAAATACATAAGAGTCTCTCAAAAAGTGAACATAAATGTACAACTCGATACCTCACTACATAGTCTCTCAAACATGACACAACCAAAAAAAACATAGGGGTACCTCTATCACACACTGTAGCTGAAGGGGGGAAAGGGATCTATCTCGCAACTCCCTTACCTCGGTCTATAGGAGCTGGATCAGCAACTGGTGCAGCAGGAACTGGAGCTGAAGTCCTGGGGAAAAGACACCACGACGGGTGTGAGAACTACCTCCCACAGTAGTTCTTAGTGGGTGCCGCCAACAAGCCGACGGTCTGCCCACTAAGTCTACTAGAGGCATAAAGTAACAAAAGAAATGCTGTACAGAAAAGCTGGAAGTAAAAGTATACTGCTACTATGCCTCTATCTAAAAGCTCAAAGAATAGGATAGAAGATCAATATGCCACTACTGGTACTCATCTCAAATCACCCAATCCAAACTGACTGCCACATCGGGTCCAATCAAACCTGCGCCTACCTACTGCCATAGGTATGTCCGTAGCTGCCAAAACTGGCTCAGCCAGAGGGACACCAGCATCGACAAGCCGCGATAGAAGTATCAGGCCCAACTCCGGAGTGGCACTCGTGGGTAGCGACCCCACCGAGCAAAGTATCCGCGCATCTCTGTCGAGCTCAAATGTGGCTCCTGCAGGCTATGATCCAACACTGTCTGACTCACTAACAGAAAGTCCACACTATCACTAAGACAATCCCCCATGATCCCAGATCCATCATCACTATCACTATCACAATGCAAACTGGTCTACAGACTGCTACCGACCCCACTCTGTGACACCCCCGGAATTTGAAATAGTCCTATATATAAATGATATAATAGGACTAAAACTCTTAACCCGGCAATAGCATTTTGGATGGTAGCAAGATCCAAGAGGTTGTGAGAGTTAAGCGTGCTAGAGCTAGAGTAGTTCTAGGATGGGTGACCCCCTGGGAAGTGGGTCGTCACAATTGGTATCAGAGCCAATCACCAGCCGGAAATGTGAAATGAGTCTCGGCTGAGCCATGGTTATATAGCGGGTAGAGTGTGGCTCCCCGGCTAATGACCGTTGTAGGTGGAGTGCAGCTCCCTACAAGGTCGGCTAAGGCTAGCGAGAGGAGTCTCACATCGCCTGGTACTAGTGAGTGTGCTTGAGTCTGACGTGGACGTCAGGGCTTAAAGGGGGGAGGAATGTGACACCCCCGGAATTTGAAATAGTCCTATATATAAATGATATAATAGGACTAAAACTCTTAACCCAGCTATAGCATTTTGGATGGTAGCAAGATCCAAGAGGTTGTGAGAGTTAAGCGTGCTAGAGCTAGAGTAGTTCTAGGATGGGTGACCCCCTGGGAAGTGGGTCGTCACACAATCGATCCATAGACGCGAGTGCAAAAGCATCCACAGCTACTAGACCTCCCAGCCCACGACTCGGGGAAAACCACTATCTCCAGAATGACAGGAGTAACAAGTGATGTAGGAGAATTGAAGCAATAAATACATCTAACCCCGGTTAAATATTTACTATAGTTAGGTTGAGCATGATGTATAATAAATAACAGGTGTGCTAAGTTCAGTTTTCATGTTGCAAAAGTTACAAAGAGGTCATCAGATTTAGCAACTAGCAACTGTGGGTTCAACATACAGTTTTCACATAATATTGAGGTCATTTACTAGCATGCATGCAACTACATGTATCTCCAGAATGACAGGAGTAACAAGTGATGTAGGAGAATTGAAGCAATAAATACATCTAACCCCGGTTAAATATTTACTATAGTTAGGTTGAGCATGATGTATAATAAATAACAGGTGTGCTAAGTTCAGTTTTCATGTTGCAAAAGTTACAAAGAGGTCATCAGATTTAGCAACTAGCAACTGTGGGTTCAACATACAGTTTTCACATAATATTGAGGTCATTTACTAGCATGCATGCAACTACAGTCATAGAATTAGAGTACAGTCCGTAGATTTTGAAAGCGAGACCACCCACCTGAACACGCTAACTGTCCGGGGTTGTACAAATAAAAGGTCCAGAAACCGACAAACCTCCGTATCCGCTAAGCGAGGAGCACAATAGTGGTGCTCACAAAGTCCTGGGTACAACAACAATCCACAATTACACTAAATTCCATACACAAAACCAAGTTCCAAAAATCTGCATGAACAGTCCCCATTCACACGAAATTTTCACCTGAAAATAATCCTTAAAAAATTACAATAAAAATATCACGACGATCTTCGTGAAATGTAGATGTCGATAGGCTCTTGAATCATCGAAATCCGATGTCTGGAAGGGGAGATAAAAATCTGTGAGTCAGCAGCTGTCCAGAAACTCAAACAGTCACAAAGGGAGTTTAAAATGTACCCCAAACCCCTGTATAAGCTCATTTCCAGAAAAAACGTCAAACTCGGAAAACGTAGGTTTACCTCTTGTGAATCTTCTGTCGAAGAAATCGTCCAAAAAAATGATCGGGGTAGCCCGGTAGACCTCCCAGACTAAACTGCGACGAAGATGGGCCTCCAACAGTAAAACGTCGCTCCGCACCACGATGCAGGAAACGCTTTCGTCGCGGCCTTCAAAAATTCTGAAACTTCACCAGAAGATGCTCAAGATGGAGAGGAAGAAATCTTATGAAGGGGTCGTGGGCTAATTCCTCCGGGAAAAGGCACAAAAACGCGGCCCAAGTAGCCTATTTATAGGCTCCCAAAGAAAACAGCCCAAAAAACCAAGGCCCAAAAGTTTCGGGCCCAAGATTCGGGCGCCCGGAAAGTTTCGGGCGCCTACAGTGTTGGGCCCAGGCCCAACACTATTCAAGCCCGGAACTCTCCCGTGCCGCCACGTGTTCGCCGAACAGGAAACACCGGTGCAAAGCCGCTCAGCGACTGCCACGTGTCCCGCCGAACAGGGAACACCGGTGCGAGACCACTCAGAAGCAGCCACGTGTCCGCACACCGCACATAGTAAGGCGGTGGCGCCTGCCAATGAGCGGGCGCCACGTGTCCTCCCGGTTGACCCGCCGACCGGCCGCCGCGCCCGCCGGTCGCGCGACGTGGGTCGTACGTGCGCACGCACCCCGAGGCACCTGCCGCGCGCCCCGTGCACCGCACTTGCTGCACCCACCAATCAGGGAGTGACACGTGTCCCTTGCACCCGGTCCACGCCTTCCGCAGGAATTCCGTGGACCGCGCCGCGTGAACCGACCAACCGGAGGCTGCCACGTGTCCCCCGCCTGGTCCATGCACCGCCGCGCTCACCCAGTAGACCGCGCGCCTTGAGCCCGCCAATCAGGCGGTGCCACGTGTCCATGCGCCGGGTCTGTGCACCCCGCCGCGCTGCTCTGTGGACCGCGCGCCGTAATCCGGCCAATGACAGGCCGCCACGTGGCATCCCGGCGGTCTACGGGCCCTCTCATGCACCAAAAATCACAGAAAACTTCCAGGGCTCCGTTTTTGGGCATCCGGACTCCAAATTAAACAAACAAAATGTCGTTTTCAAGCGTTTTTCCGTGCTGAATCCATTTCCGACCTCTGTTTGGCCTAATTCTTTCCAGAAATTTCGGCAAACCCAGCCGAAGGCCAACACAGCAAGTAGAAACACACAGAGTCCATCAGTTGCATCCCATTGATGCACCGTGGGTCAGATACACCAATACTAGGTGTTCTAACAGTGGATTCATCGGAAGAACGCTGCATGGGAACTAGGGCCACTACAGTTTGGATAATCTGGGTTTTAAGGGCTATCTCCTTATTTAGGTCGATGGCTACGGGAGGTTGTGCCTGGAAACCCATTCTTGTTTGATTGGGTTTGTAGGTGTTAGTTTCCCGAAATTCTCGGTCCCGTCGTGATTACTAGCTGTTGAGATGGATTTTGATTTTGGGTCGTTGAGTGTTCCGACCGGCGTGGTTAGTTGATTTGGGTCTGCGAGTTTTCCGATATGTTCGATCGTGGTTCTTGATTACAGCCTGCATGTGCTATAGTTCTGGTTCTTGATTTTGTGCTGTTATTTTTCCTCAGTGAGGTCGCTCCCCTTGAGTGCCGCTCCAGATGCGATGGTATATTGGTTCGTGGGAACGCCCTAGTAATTCTTGCCCCGTTAGGGGAGATGGTTGTAGATGAGAGTATACTAGTCCGTTGGGACACCCTACGTAATTCCTGCCCATCAAGTGGGAGGGGGTTGTAAGTGAGCGCAGGCTTGACTAGCTCTTTTGGTAGTCTATACGATTGGGTCATTTGGGCACCTCGAGTTAGAGTGGTTGCATATTATTATCTGTTTCACCCATTGAGCATAGGCATGGTAGCTGTAGATTTTTTTTTTCCAGCTTATCTATCCTTATTTACAGTTTTCTTGTTATCTTATGTCTCTAGTAGACTTAGTGGGCAGACCGTTGGGCTTGGAGACAGTACCCACTGAGAACTACTGATTGATGTAGTTATCACATCCTCTGTTGGTGATAGTTTTGTAGAGGTTTTTCCTTCCGTCCTTGCTTCAGTTGGCTCGACGGATCGAGGTGAGGGAGTCGCGAGATAGATCCCTACCAGTGTTGTTCATTTCGGTGAGATAGATGTACCAACCCATATTATGGATCTTACTGTACATTGTTGTATTTTATGGTTTTAGTTTATCTCCCTTGTTGAATTCGTAGATGTTGTATAGGAGGATTCTATTTGTACTTTATTTCAGTGGACCGAATTATTGTATTATTATTTTTGGGAGATGGATATTGTTTCCTTATTTCAGTCGTGCAGTGGTTTGAATTTTTATTACAGTAGTTATTTTCAGCTCTGATATATATATAGTTGTTAGTTGCTGCCTTTTACAGGTTGGACGCTTTGCCTATGCGGGGATTTCCGTATGGGTGGCGGATCTATTGGTGAACCCGGGTCGTAGTTTCGACCCAGGGGCATGACAGCTTCTCTCCCGAACTCGCCCCTGACGGCAAGTCCCTGTCAAAAGGAACTGCAGCGCCACGCTCCATCGAAGCATCCCAGGTCTGAAATCGGAGGGATCGAACGAGCTGAAAGATATCCTAGTTCAATCCTCTCTCAAACATATATATGTGTGCCTCGTCCCTCACAAAGTAGGGTACGTAGTTCAGCAACCGCGTGAATTCTCTGATGTAGTCCTACACCATGTGATCTCCTTGCATGAGATTCCTCATATCCTCTTCAAATTTATGTCGGGTGCTGTCCGAGAAGAAGACCGCAAACAACAGGCTGTGAAACTCGGTCTATGTCAAAAACTGGGCCCCTGGCAAGCCAACTGGTCTGACTATCCTCCAAGGTTACAAGGTTGCTGGACCTCGATCTCTTCGTCGGTTCGCTTATTTGTACAGTTTTGAACCAAGGTTATTAGGCTCCGATTTTGAATTTCGAATGATCGGTGTAATCTGGGGGAGGTTATCGGGAAATCCTCAACCATTTCCTTTTGAGTTGGTTAGCCTCAATGGGATGGCCGCAGCTTCCCGTCTAGGTTCATCCCCTGATCGTTGCGTCAGGGCGTAATTCTCGGCGCTTCCCAATGCTGGACGCTGCTTGCTAGTCCGGGTTAGTTGCGAGATTCGCGCCTGAATCTCGTACTACTTCTTTTCAAGATCTTTCACTCTGCGGTCTCGAGCAGCTTAGGGGTGACCTTGACTTCGCCTCTTCCCTCGTTTGACTGAGGCGATCTGGTATTTGTCTTCATATGAGCGACAGTGATCGTTCGGGTGACCGTCTCTCCTGCCGGCTATTTCTCTTATCGGCTAGCGCCTTCAGCCGATAGCACACGTTGCGTCTTGTGGCCAGGGTCGACCCAAATCGGGACGTGGGCTCACCTTCGACTGATCTATCCTTCTGTCAGCTGGGTCGATTGAAAGTTGACTTTGACTCCGCCTCCTCCAACATTTGATCGAGGTGGTCGGATATCTTCCTTCAAACCGCAGTCGATACTGAGCGATGCCTCCACCCGATAGTGCATCGCGTGCTGCGCGTCCCCGTGCTTTGGGCTAACCTCAGCCGGGACGCAAATCCCTCCTTGCCAACCCTAATCCCATCGGGTGTCGTCTTTCACCCGATGGTTGAAGCCACGCGTCACTCTCTTCAGTGGCAGAAAATTCTAGTCTAAACACCTGCAAAAGATAGTATCTAACAACTATATAGACATCAGAGCTGAAAATAAATGCTGCTAAATAAAATATCCAATCCACTGTACAACTAAAATAAGGTACATAATCCATCTCCCAAAAAGAATAATACATAATCCGATCCACTGAATCACTTTACAATCAAAATTCTCAGGTACAACATCTATGAATCCAGAAAGGGAGGTAAACTAGAATAATAAAATATAATACAACAGTGTGCAGTATAAACCCACAATTCGGGTTGGTACATCTATCTCACCATAATAAACAACACTAGTAGTGATCTATCTTGTGACTCCCTGTCCTCAATCCGTTAAGCCAGCTAGAACAGAAACAGAAGGAAAAGCCTCCATAAAAACTGTCACCAGTAGAGAGTATGACAACTACGTCAATCAGTAGTTCTCAGTGGATACCATCTCCAAGCCCAACGGTCTGCCCACTAAATCTACTAGAGGCATAAGATAACAGAACTATTGTAATAAAGAAAGAATAAGATGGAAAGAAATCTATAGCTATCATGCCTCTATCTACGATGCTTAATAGGTGAAACAGATGATAATATGCAACCACTCGAACTCGAGGTGCCCAATCGACCTAATCGTAATGACTGCCACAAAAGGGCCCAGTCAAACCTGCACTCACCTACTACCACACATCCACACCAAGACGGGATTTACGTAGGGCGTCCCAATGGACTATCTCAACCCCTACTACTCCAACGTAGGGTGTCCCAAAGGACTAAGAAAACCATCGCGAGAAAACTACCTCAACAGGCCCACCATCGCATCTGGAGCGGCAACTCAAGAGGAGCAACCCCACTGAGGAAAACAACACGGAATCGAGTAACACAACTGTAGAACATGCAGGCTATAATCCAAATCCACGATCAACCAGATTGGAAGAGTCAAAACACTAAACCCACTTGCCGGAGGTACTCAACAGCCAATAATGATGAAGGGTCCGAAAATTCCGGGAGACTGGCGCCTACAACCCAAATCAAACAAGAACAGGTTTCAGGCATAGCCTCCCATAGCTCTCGACCCAAATATGGAAACAACTATTAGAACCCAGATCACTCGAACCCTCTTCGGGTGAGGAGATTTATATGAAAATATGATATTTATTCCTGAAAACAATTTTAACTCAAACCCTCTTAGGGTGAGGACAAAAAGTAGCTTCTTTTTAGAAAACCATCTTGATTTGAGAAAATCTATTTTAATAAATTTTAGTTCTTAAGAAAATCAGTTAAAAATAAGTTTTATTTCCCAATCCCTGAAGGACTAGCGCCTTCACCTTAATCAAACAAGAACATATTCCAACTATCCATCGAAATTCGGAAGAAAAACTGGTTTATTGAAATTATGTGTGTCCAAAAACATCCTGAGTTCTAAGTCCTGCTATCACAGGCTCAACATCGCCATGAACTCAGTGGCAACAAAGCCGATCGGAGAATACTTGACGACATGGGACTACCGTCAACCCAAACGGTTCCCAACAACACTGACCGGAGAATACTCGACGGCCCGGGACCATCGTCTACCCAAACGACTCCCGAGACTAGCACTGATCTAACCTTAGCTATCAGACTCCACTCGACCCGTAGGCACGAGAGCAACATGCATCCTACACTATCTCGACCACTCGGCCGACTACCCGGGCGAGGAGAAACTCTAAGTCAGGGGAAAAATGAAAGAGTGTGAAGGAATGTCATAAATATAACAAACTAACCCAAATTGAGAGTTTTCTAAAGTCTGGTCAAACAACATGCATCATATGATAGGGTGCTAGTCAAGATTCCACAATTTCACATTATCATGATCAACAAGCACTAACTCTATCATGTATGTCCA
The DNA here is from genome assembly GCA_029204045.2 of Tillandsia leiboldiana. NCBI lineage: Eukaryota > Viridiplantae > Streptophyta > Magnoliopsida > Poales > Bromeliaceae > Tillandsia > Tillandsia leiboldiana. The sequence goes on along the minus strand of CM055069.1, from coordinate 40,777,368 downwards.
CTACAAAGATAAAATTAATAAGCAGTTTGCCCATTTTGGAGAAAATCCAACACACCTAAAACTCGAGGATCCGAGATCCGATCTTGCTAAAATTTGGCATGTGTGTTCCTCAGCCTCTTATGATTCCAATGCAACAAAAATCACACCAAATCTCCTCCTGGATTGAACACAATCACGAAAACAATCACTATTGCGCAGAAAATCCCAAAAATTCTAGCAAACAATAAATTGGTAGAAAGAATGCAAAATCTGCACTAAGTACCTCAAAATGAAGCTCCCAACAGAGATTTGAGGCTCTCCTCTGTCCAATGGACAATTCCTCATTCATAAAAACATAGCTTCAATTTTCATATGCTAGCAAATTAACCAAAGGGAAAGGTGTTGTCCAAAACAACATCAAAATTCAACAAGTAATCACAAGAGGTGTAGGGGTTAATCCAAAGATAATCTCTAGCTGAAACCAAAAAAGATTTTGCTCACCCTGAACTCAATAATATGCCCAAACTTTAAAATATAGAAAAAAACCAATATTCACCACGAAATCTACATTCTCAAGGTTCATTCATCAAAACAATGTCCAAAACAAAAGTCTACAGTAAACTCTGTCACAAGGCCATGAAGAACGAAAATGTTACCTGGGCAAACAAACTCCAAATCCAGCAAGAAGGGTATCAATACGTTCCTCTACAAGAGTAGATGCAAATCAAGTCTTTGAACTCCAAAATCCATACACAAATCGAAGACAAAATTCATAAATACTATATATTGACCAAAACTCTGCTCTGTGCAAGAAGGCTCCAGAGATGACATAAAAATTCCATGAAAACGCAAGATCTGGGAGGAGTAATCAATAGAAAAGTTGTAGGCCTATCCCTTGTGAAGATCCCTTCCAAAAATCAGCCACAAATTCCAAGTGGTTTGTCCTGTAGAGGCCACGCACTAAATTTCGATGGAGGTGTAGCAAGTGCAACAATGGTGGAGTCCTCCAAAGTTAAGGAAGAATATGGTGAGGAAGCTCCTCAAGTCCTCCAATGAAGCTCAGCAAGGTGGAGAAGAAGGAGGTGTTCCTCTCTGTAAAAGCCCTCCAAAAGATCTAAGTCCAAAAGCTCAACAATGGAGAAAAAAGCCTCTATGTATAGTCCAAGCAAAGTCCCAACTCTCAGCATTTTCCCACAAATTCGAGTGCCTGAATCCTCCCACGGGCGCTCGGTGACGAGCGCTCGGACACGCGTCAACCATCCGCCACGCGCCCGAAACCGCGATCGCCTACCATGTGTCGCACCCCAACAAGGCGATTGGCGCCCGCCAATCCTAGCGCGACGCGTGGCCCACCTTATCCTCTCTGCGCCCAAGGCCGCCGTACGCCCAATCACGCGCCGATGGGTGGCGTGCCCCTCAGTCACCGCGCCCGCGTTGACCGTGCCTGCCCGCGCTGCCCGCTACAGTGTCAAGGGAACCGGGCGTCCGGATCCAATTTTAGGGCGCCTGAATTAGTGTCCAAAAACCAAAATCCACTATTTCGATCTATTTTTCGTGAGTCTATTTCTTACGTCCGTTTTGCACGGCGACACTTCCAAAACACGAAAATGGACGTCTACAAGCCACATACCATGTTGCTATCATCCACGGAGATCCGGGTCACCACAATAGCAGTGGAGCTATAATCAACTTTATTACAATTCCAACTACAATAGTTAATTAAAAATAATAATTTTAAATAAAAGATAACTTACTTAATTATTTTATTAATATTTTTTTTTCCTACATTATATGTAATTTTGTCATCTTATATGCAAAGTGATAAAATCTGATAAATACAATTCTCAACTGTATATAAGTGAACAAATTATGTGAAACATTTTGTATAGCATTCAACCAAATAATATTCATATAATTACAACAATGTATTTTTTAATCATATTTGTTCTTTATTATGTTGCATTTATAATTGTTTATAACCTATTGACCCCCGAATGGGGTGTATATCATACACCCCATCCCATCGAAGGGGTGGGGACTTATTTACCGGTCACTTTAATTGACCGGTAAAATTCACCCCACCCTTGAATAAAGTGGTGTGTATGATATACACCCCATTCGAGGTGTATACATAGCATTTTTCTTTATAATTTTCATCTGTAGTAAGGAATACAAATATCTCTAGTAAGAAATACAAATAAATTTGCACTGATGAAGCTCCTGCTCTGATATGACCTCTGATCTGACCAAATTAGGTGGCAAGTGAGAGCCAAAAATAAAAAAAATAACTATTCAGTTTTGATTTGCCAAATTAACTTGCTCGTGCCCTAACCCGCCCTCGAAAAGAACGATGAGTGCGATAAAATTAAGGAAAATGCTAGATGTACACCCCAAATGGGGTGTACATCTTACACCCACCCCATCCTAGGGGTGGGTGAATTTCACTCGTCACATGATGTGACGAATGAATGAATACCCATCTTGGGATGGGGTGGGTGTAGGATGTACACCCCATTTGGGGTGTACACCTAGCACTTCTCTAAAATTAAAGAGGTGGTGACCCTTCCCGCTCCTGAATCAATTCGTCTTCATCACAGTGCAATATAAATCAATAATTTAAAAATCAGATCGAATCAGCCGGTTCGACTAGTCTGACCATATATAATTCAGTTTATAAAACGGTTCGATTCAATTTTTTGAACAAAAAAATTAGAAACTATTTTAAAACATTCGAACGAGTAGTGCAATTATAGAATCGATGAATTAGTTTTGTTTTAATTAACTGACATAAATTTTTTTTTCAAGTCATATTAAAATTCAATAGTTTAAAACGATTTTATTTTCTATTAGTACGAATTAGCTAGTTTTATAAAAATTAAAACTTGAAAACTTATATTTATTTAATTTGTTCTAAAAATTAATATTTTATAATTAAATATAATACTAAAATTATATATATATATATATATATATATATATATATATAGAGTTGGGCTGGAATGCTATTGATAGCACCAACCCAATTTTGTCACCCATTTTATAGCCATTGGATTGTATTGAGATTCGTGCAAGCCCTTTAATTAAAAAGAAAAACTTTTTATTTTTTACTTTTTCTTTTTACTTTTTCTTTTCTCTTTTTTTCATTAAAGAGGCTACACGGATCTCAATGCGATCCAATGGCTACAAAATGGGTGGCAAAGTTGGGTTGGTGCTATCAATAGCATTCCAGCCCAACTCTATATATATATATATATATATATATATATATATATATATAAATTTGGAAAATGCTACCCGTACATCCCATTCGGGGTGTATATCACACACCCCACCCATCCAATGGGTGGGGTGTGATGATGGGTCAATCGATGTGACCCGTAAAAAATATCGCCACCATTAAAATGGTGGAGGTGTATGATATACACCCCTTCGGGGTGTACATGTAGCATTGCTCTATAAATTTTATATAATAAAATTTAAAATAATAATTAAAAATGTATAAATCATACTGACATCATTAATTCAACCAATGACAAAGATTGAATTAGTGATTCTTTTTCCGATTGCTGTTCCATTTTATTTTTAAAATACTAATAATTATTTACTTCCGATTAATAAAAATTCTAATTTTCATCAACGATAGCTAATATTTTTTAAAATAATATAAATCAAAAGTGTTTACATTTGGAAAGTAGTTATAAGGAGAAAATATTCTGTGCAACAGGCCCATCATATAAATTATATATAATTAATTAATTTTTTTTTAAAAAAAATAAAATATAATAAAAATATATTTTTATAAATTATGATCTAAGAAGTAAATTTTAGAGAGCAATTTTGATTATTTAGAGAGGCACATTTTAAATATTTTCATAATTAACAACCTCTAGTCGTCCCCGCAGACTTTAAGTGTTGACCCCATATAAATTATCAAATAATAAATAAATAAATAAATAAATACTAATAATAATTAATTAATAAATAAATACTAATAAGAGCAGAACATATTCCGTTTAGATGCCGTTATATCCTCCGTTAGTCTCGTACATTAAATACCCCGCTCCTCCCCTTCTTAATCACTCGACTTCCTCCCTTCTCTCTCCCCCCTCTCTTTCTCTCTATACCCCTTTTCTCTCTCTCTCTCTCAAGTACCAGTTAGGGTACGGATTAGGGTTTTAATTTCGTCCTCCGACGGATTAGGGTTTTAATTTCGTCCTCCGACCCATCGCGGTGAGGTAGGAAATTCATATCCTCGATTTGATTTGATTTAATTTATTTGGTTTTTAGAGTGTCGATCGAGTTTCTTCTCTTTAGGGGTTTCTATGCGCGTTTTCAGTTTTTTTTTTTTTTTTTTTTTTTTTTTTTTTTTTTTTTTTTTTAATTTGGTGATTATTGAATTCTATCGTTGTTCTTACAGTTCAGATTTGTTATTTTGGATGGTAAAAAAAGATTTGTTATTTATTTTGTTTTTTTTTTTAATAATTATGGTTAGTTAAGTTAAAATTTTTGCACAATTCAGTAGTTCTATTAGAATTTAGTAGTTCTATTAGATAATTATTTAGTTAAAATTTTTTCACAATTTACTGTTGGTTATTTTAATTTTACCTCATAAAACGCAATTATTGTATCAATAAATTTAATAAAACTTTCTAATTTTATCATTAAGTAAAATTTCTGAATTTAAGAGTTAAAAAAATAACCGATTCCTAAAAAAATCATGCTTATACATATTGTTCCGAAACTATCGCATTCCAATATTTTTTCTGTCTTCTTATTTTTTTTTATTATTTTTTTTTTTATCTCTCCACATTATTCCGAAACTATTCCACATTATTAAACCAAACAGGAATTCCCTTATCCCTGGAACCATCCCAAACGAGTTTAAGCTCTAGTTCCGTACTTTATCCTTACCCCCAGAATCGCCAATTCTAGCCTATCCCCGAACCAAACGCAGCCCTAGGGTCCACCCATTTTAACTTTCCTAAAAATGCCCTCAAGATTTTGTATGTAATTATCATTACGAGGGTATTTTTGTCAATTCAAATCTACTTTTTGTTAGTCGTAACCTACTACTCCGAATCCGATAAGATACAATTTAAAACTTATTTTTTAAAAATTTCTGTTCAAACCTGTTTCCACTTTTCTACGCAAGCTGGACTTTTTGGAATCAACTTCTCTATTTGACTATTCTACCCCCCCCTCTCTCTCTCCCTCTCTCTAATAAGAGAGTTGATTATTGGTTCAATTTATTGAAATTTATATATATTTGATCAAATTACAAAAATATAATTTCAAAAATATATTCGAAATCGAAATAAAAACCAATTAGAAAACCTAAAAATATAAATAAATAATTTTTCTTGAGGTATTTATTGTTAGACTTATTTTTGAAACCTGTTAAGATTTAGCTAACCTAATCATAATAATAATAATAATAATAAATCTTGCCCCCCTCTTCTCGTCTGTCTCGTAGAAGAAGCAGAAGCAGTAGAGTCAGCAGAAGCAGCAGCAATGGCGAAGGACCTCCAAGTTCTGAACGCGCTCGACCTCGCGAAGACGCAGCTGTACCACTTTACGGCGATCGTGATCGCGGGGATGGGGTTCTTCACGGACGCGTACGATCTCTTCTGCATATCGCTCGTGACGAAGCTCCTCGGGCGCATCTACTACTACGATCCCAACTCCTCCAGCCCCGGCAGCCTCCCGCCGAACGTGGCGGCGGCCGTCAACGGCGTCGCCTTCTGCGGCACGCTGTCCGGGCAGCTGTTCTTCGGGTGGCTGGGCGACAAGATGGGCCGGAAGTCCGTCTACGGGATGACCCTCATGGTAATGGTGATCTGCTCCCTCGCCTCGGGCCTCTCCTTCGGCAGCACGCCCAAGGGCGTCGTGGCCACCCTCTGCTTCTTCCGCTTCTGGCTGGGCTTCGGCATCGGCGGCGACTACCCGCTGTCTGCCACGATCATGTCCGAGTACGCCAACAAGAAGACCCGCGGCGCCTTCATCGCGGCCGTGTTCGCCATGCAGGGCTTCGGCATCCTGGCCGGCGGGATCGTCACGCTCATAATCTCCGCCGCCTTCAAAGCCCGCTTCCCCTCCCCCGCCTATGAGGACAACCACGCCGGCTCCACCGTGCCGCAGGCCGACTACGTGTGGCGCATCATACTCATGTTCGGGGCCATCCCCGCCTTGCTCACCTACTACTGGCGGATGAAGATGCCCGAGACCGCCCGCTACACGGCGCTCGTCGCCAAGAACGCCAAGCAGGCGGCCTCCGACATGTCGAAGGTGCTCCAGGTCGAGATCGTGGAGGAGACCGACAAGGTCGAGGAGCTGGCCCGGAACAAGGAATTCGGACTCTTCTCGCGCGAGTTCGCTCGCCGCCACGGCCTCCACCTGCTCGGCACCACGACGACGTGGTTCCTCCTCGACATCGCCTTCTACAGCCAGAACCTCTTCCAGAAGGACATCTTCTCCGCGATCAACTGGATCCCTAAGCCCAAGACCATGAGCGCGCTCGAGGAGGTGTACAAGATCTCTCGCGCGCAGACGCTCATCGCCCTCTGCGGCACCGTCCCGGGCTACTGGTTCACCGTCGCACTGATAGACCTCGTCGGCCGCTTCACGATCCAGATCATGGGCTTCTTCATGATGACCCTCTTCATGCTCGGCCTCGCCGTGCCCTACCACCACTGGACCACGCCCGGCCACCACGTCGGCTTCGTCGTCATGTACGGCTTCACCTTCTTCTTCGCCAACTTCGGGCCCAACAGCACCACCTTCATCGTGCCCGCCGAGATCTTCCCCGCCAGGCTGCGCTCCACCTGCCACGGCATCTCCGCCGCCGCGGGAAAGGCCGGGGCCATCGTCGGCGCATTCGGGTTCCTCTACGCGGCGCAGAACCAGGACAAGGCGCTCGCCGACACCGGCTACCCCGCGGGGATCGGCGTCCGGAACTCGCTGTTCGTGCTCGCCGGCTGCAGCTTCCTGGGCCTGCTCTTCACCTTCCTGGTGCCCGAGTCGAAGGGCAAGTCGCTCGAGGAGATGTCCGGCGAGAACGAGGACGACGACGAAGCCGCCGCCGCCCCCGCCTCCGCCGCCGGCAGCTACGCCAGAACTGTTCCTGTTTAGGTCCAGTTAATAATGGGGGAGGTGAAGAAGAAGAAGAAGAAGAAGACTTTGGGTTGATGTTAATACTAAAAGCTTAATCAGTCACAACTATGAAGAAGGGAGTGCAGTCAGAGAGCAATCCACAACCAGTGCTGTGGATGGCGTAGGATGGTTTATTTTCTCAAGTATTTTTCAATTTCGTTTTCCATGCTTTCATGTGTAATTAGTTTTCGTCTCTCCTCTTTCCTTCTTTTTATCTTTCTCCTGCAGAAATGCAAATATTATTTATCTAATCTAAAATTACGAGTTACAGGATATCTCATATGGGATATGTTTGGAAAAATATTGTTGGATACATGTGTTAGAGGTTTAATGCATGGTCTCAAATCTATTTATTATAATTCTTCTTCTTCTTCATTTTCTTCAAAGAGAAAAGATAATATATATCTATATATATGTTAGAGCCTTAATAAGTATGGTTAAACTATGATTTTTGGTACCCAAAGTGATGTCCCACGATTGCACGGAAAAAGAACTCTAGGATTTATAAATCCAAGACAATGAACAACTATTTCTTTTAGTTGACTAGTCGACCGATTCTATGGTTGGTTATGTTCACTATCAATAAAGAAACATGACTCCGTGTGGAATTGTATAAATATGACTAAGTGGTTCCATTGACATGCGAGCACATGTGGACAACAAAGGGAGCATCAATTTTTTTTTTTTTTTTTATTTATTTTATAATAGTAAATCAATTTTGTTTCAGTAAGCAATTATTTGCAAATAGGAAGAATCAAACTAGAAAAAAAAAAAAAAAAAAACCAGTAGCTGGTGGCCGCCCAGCGTAGCTACCAACCCTTCAATATAATTAAAATTATGTACGGGTGAAAAATCATATTCAATTTTATATTTTATTTAATAAAATTTAATATTTTAATAATTATAAATATAATTTTAAATAAAATTTATTATAAGATAAACGAAGAGCAAAATAAAAAACCATTTTATTCCCTATAATATATATTAATATTGAATAAGATGGCTACATCAAAAATTATATTTGCATTCATATATTTTTATTTTCTTTTAATATGAATTTGAATACTGATATATGCCGAATTATAAATTTTGACAATTATATTCGCATTCTATCGAATTTGGTGTCGAATTCAATCTGAGTTTATCATTATCACTTTCACACCTACATTTATGTGTTTAGTTCATGCACTAATCTCACATTATAGATTAATATAAAATTATTAGTTTACTTTAATTATTAATTTCTCGTAATATATATATATATATATATATATATATATATATATATATATATATATATATATATATATATATATATATATATATATATATATATATATATATAATAATAATAATAATAATAATAATAATAATAATTTATGACATTTCTTATACTTAATAATTTATAAAAGTAAAATTAAAATTTAATTTGAGAATGGAAAAAGAAAAATCAAACTTAAATTCATCATGTGTTGTTGGTTCAAATTTCAATTTGTATTGAAATTCAAAATTTTGATTCAAATCTAATAAAAAATTTTAATTTCAAATTGTATTCTAAATTAAAATTTTACGGCCAAATTATAAATTCAAATTTGAGTTTAATTTTTGACCGGCATTCCCCTTCTTCACTCAAGCGATATTGCTGGATCAGGCTTTCCAAATGTCTAAAGTTTTTCATTGCCGTTCCACACGAACTTTTAGTAATTTAATTAAACCTAAATAAATTTAAATTAAAAAATGAACTCAAATTTAAATTTTGAGCTCAAATGTTGAATTAAAAGTTTATGACTAATCTTGAATTCAAATTTGCTTCCAATTTTGAATTCATAGCAGTTCCAATAATTTAATTAAAACAAAATAAACTCAAATTTATGCATTTCAGCTTCGAATGTTGAATTCAAACTGTACACTTAACTCTCTCTTTCAACTTTGAGTTTAATTTGGAGGCTTTAATTTGTTCTAAACTCTGGCTCGATTTTTTTTAATTGTTATAATTAAATTTTGTAATTTAATTTTAAATTATTATAATTAAATTTTGTAATTTAATTTTATTGACTAAATATCAATGAATTGGTAATGTCAAAGTAATGTAGCTGAATGTGATGGACGATAAGACACAAATAATATTAAAATAAAATCTTAGGCATATTGTGAGCACTTATTATTTTATAAATTTTTAAAATAGTAATTTGTTCTAAATTTTTATATGAAACAAGGTAGAAGGAAATACTTAGTACTTGTAATCCTTACATTCAAAATTATTGTTTGACAATAAAAAAAAAAAAAAAAATTAGGAAGTAATTTTTTTTTTACTTTCAAATTATTTTTTTTTCAAAAAAAATTCTCTATCATTAGTTATTTAGGATGCCTTGTTTACCAATAATAACAACAAGAAAAAAAATTCTTGTCAAATTATTTAAAATTAGTGTAAAAAAATTAAAAATTAATAATAATGTCCAAGGAGTTCTAAATTTATTATATACATAATATTAAAATAATTTGAAAATTATAAACAAATTCTAATTCTATACCAAGAAAGTTAGTTATGAATAAATTCTTTTAATTAGAAGCTTTTCGGTTGCATGTAATTGCAACTATATTGCAATTATAACAGTATACAGATCCGAAAAAAATGTTTGATTTGATGTATTCTAATCAACGGGTATCCGAATAAACTGTAGCAATTGAAACTACAGTCAAATTAGTGATACCTCATTGGAGTAGTCAAAGAGATAAATTTTAAACGGTAAGCTTACATCTCTCTTTACCATTTATACCGGAAGTATTTTTTCTTTTTTATTGAGGGCATTCTCACCGTTCTAAATGTATAGTTAATAAAATTTGTAGCTATAATTCTTACCTACATACAAGTAAATAAATTATTTATCCCTATAATAATTTATACTACATGCAATCAATTAAGATACATGTAGTTGTAATTATTGTATTTTCGACAAAATGCTTTTCCAACAATGCTGCTATCGGGACAAAAACTGGACATTCGTGACCTGGATCGAGTCCCGAGATCGATCGAGGTCTAGCTCGTCCTTTTAAGATGAATTGGTCTCTGGATCGACTCTCGAATCTGTCGCACTTAAAAGTACCGTTTGGATTGGTGATAAGTCAAAATGAGTTATACCAGGTATAAGTATAAAGTAAGAAATAAATCTGGTATAAACCTAAATTGTGTTTGGTTGGGAACGAGGCTTAAACCTGGTTTAAACCTGGTATAAGAAAAATGGTGTTTGGATTCGGGTTGAAGAATAAGGAGGTATAGAGTTGACTTTTATGTTTAATGACGATGTGACCTTTACATTTATAAAAATTTTAAGTGGGATTAAAAAAAAATATTAATTTTAAAATGTTAAGTAGGAGTAAAAATTTTAATTTATAAATTTATATAAATTTTAAAAAAAATATAAAAATATTGTATAAATTTTAAAATTAATAATTTTAATAAATAAAATAAAATTTTTAGATTTATTAAAATATAAAATTTAAAAAAATTAAAATTTATAAAATTTAAAATTTTAAATTAAAATACTTTTTATAATTTAAAAATTTTAATTTTTTTTAAAAAATAATAACCCTGAAGCATAAAAGAAAAAAAAAAACGAAAAAAAAAAGAAAAAGGAAAAAAGAAAAAAAAGCCCCTTGGGAAGGGACGGGGAGAGAGTGGAGGGTTGGTTAAAATTATTTTTTTTAATAATTTTTTTAAAATTAAAATTTTAAAATTTATTCAAATTTTAATTTTTATTAATTTTAATTTTTATAAAAATTTTAAGAGAGAGTAAAAAATAATGTTAATTTTAAAATATTAAGTAGGAGTAAAAATTTTAATTTATAAATTTATATAAATTTTAAAAAAATTATAAAAATATTGTATAAATTTTAAAATTACTAATTTTTAAAAATATAATAAAATTTTTAGATTTATTAAAATATAAAATTTTTAAAAAATTACAATTTATAAAATTTAAATATTTTTTATAATTTAAAAATTTTAAATTTTTTTTTTTAAAAAAAAACAAACCTGAAGCAAGCAGAAAAGAAAAAAAAACGAAAAAAAAAAAAGAAAAAAGAAAAAAGAAAAAAAAAAACGCCCCTTCCCAAGGCAACTGCCCTTGGGAAGGGACGGGGAGAGAGAAAGGGTGTAGGGGAGGGGGTTTAAACCAGGGGGTGTGGGTTTGGGGTGGGATATCCCAATCCCATAATGGGGGAAGGATATCTCCAAACGGGGATATCCCAAACCCGTTTGGGTATAAAGGGGATATCCCCTTTATACCACATCCAAACGGGGGCTAAAGGTCCAAGTAATTTGGTCCAGAAAAGATTCGTTAGGAAAATAAACACAATAAAATATTATTGGGATTAATTGTCTAATAATTTTATGTTTAAATTAAATAACAAAACTTAGCTTTGAGCGCTGTGAAAATTTTAAAAATTATAGAAAAAAAAATCAAAATAAAATTGATCCGGAAATGAGCGAGGCACTGCCCTAAAACATAATTTTATTTTTCGGGCGGATTAATAGGAGACACCACCCCAAAGTACGATCAGAATTTTTCTTCCTATGAGTATGATCGTGAAAAAAATTGTCGAAAATTCTTTCAACACCCGATGATATAACAAAACAAATAAGTTAAGAAAAAATTAAAATTGTTTCTCAAGACAAAAAATTTCTTTCACACTTTTCATTTTTCTTACATGCATTCCAACTGTAAACATGTACAAATATATATATATATATATATATATATATATATATATATATATATATATATATATATATATATATATATATATATATATATATATATAGTGAAAGGGGTAAGGTGAACGTCACCCATAAATTACAGCAAAGATCGAGTCTGCGTTTGCGAAACGTTCGAAAATTAATTAAGAATTTAATAAAAATTAAAAGATAATAAATAAAAATAAATTTAATAAATAAATTAATAATTAATAATAAAATAAGAAAATAATTATTGGAAATTTTAGAATTTTAAATTTTATTCCAATAATTTCTCACAAAATTTAAAATCTCGAAATAAAATTAAACCCAATAAATTAAAAAACTAAAATAAGATTATCGGGTGTTTATCCTATGTAATAGGTAAAGTATCTTTAAGAGACTTAATCTCATTTAGTATAAGTTGCTTCTATCAGAAAGAATCGAAGTGAACCAAGTCTTAAACTATATTCCTTTGACCCTGACTTCAACTATCACACACACAGTACAGAATTCTCCGTTGCGGGTCTGTGCGTTAAAGGCCATGCACAGTACCTTAATTTTTTATAAGAGTTTCTATGGACAACCCATATCTCATAGTCACGGCCGTATATGAATACTCTTATATAGGTGGTATCCTTCATATATGTGTGTAGAGTCACATATCGCGAAAATTATCGCCTCGGATTTCATTAAGAGTTGTAAGCTCAACCTCAACCACTATACAGAGCACTACTCATCATAGGGATGAAATTAAAACTAAATTTTTTCTAAATAAACTGCAGAAAGTGCTATTTAGCCAACCTGACAGCTTGTTTTTACCACATTGAACCTTCTTCATGAGATCTCCTAACACAAAGGTTGGGTTCCAACTGCAGGAATGCCCTTTATAGGCAAAGTCCCATGCCCCTCGATGACTCTAAGAGTTTAGTCCTATTCAGGCCTTTTGTCAAGTTGTCTGCAAGATTCTGTTTAGATTTGATAAAACTCAAAGAAACAATATCATGAGAAGTTAGCCATCTAACATATTTTTGTCTCAATTTAATATGTCGAATAGTCTTAGAATTTATTAATTTCCTTTTACAAAAATCAATTGCAGTTCGAGAATCGCACCGAATAGATATAGGTGGAATAGGAGTAGAAATCAATGGAATAGATGATAATAGGTTCTTGAGTCATTTGACTTCAAAACAAGTAGTGCGAAGGGCAACCAAATCGGCCTCCATAGTGTTTCTGCCTATTATAGTCGGTTTGATGGATTGTCAAGAAACTGCACTACCACAAAGAATAAAAAGATAGCTAGAAGTGGATTTGATATCCAAAAAATTAGAAATCTAATCGGCATCGTTGTATCCCTCAATTACAGCAGGATAGCCATAAATTTGAGAGCAAAATAAAGAGTACCTTTAAGATAATGAAATACTCTTTTCAGAGCAATCCAATGAATCATATTAGGACTATTGGTATATATACTCAATCTTGATATGGCATAGGCAATGTCAGATCTAGTTCTATTGGTTACGTACATCAGAGAACCAATGATCTGGACAAATTTCTCCTGATTTACTGTATTACCAGTGTTCTTCCCAAGTTGAATACTGGGATCAAAAGAAGTAAAACATGAGAATAATCAGAATATTCAAATTTATCAAGTACCATTTGGGTATAATGAGATTGGGCTAGAATAATGATTTAAGAATTTTAATTCCTAAAATCACATCTGCTTCACCAAGATCCTTCATATCAAAATGGTATGATAAGAAGTATTTAACTTGATTAATCAAATCAAGATCAGGAGCAAGAATTAGGATGTCATCAACATAGAGGCAAAGAAGGACACAATGATCATCAAATCTCTTGAAATAGAGATAGTTGTCAAAATCGTTGGTCAGAAATTCATATGATGCTATAACACTGTCAAATTTCTCATGCCACTGCTTAAGTGCTTGTTTTAATCTGTAAAAAGAGCAAACTAATTTACACACCTTATTTTCTTGATCAGGCACAGAGAAACCTTAAGGTTGAGTCATATAGATTTCTTCTTCAAGATCACCATGAAAAAAAGCGGTCTTGATATACATCTAGTGAATAAAAAGTTTATAAATTGATGCTAATGCAAGAAGAAATCGGATAGTAGCTGTGAGGACCCGAATCCCCACTTAAGGATTTATTGATGGATTAGTGGCTTCTGGAAGTGTGTGTGCGCGTGTCGGGCCCAAGAATTGGATTTCGGGTGAAATTGGAGCTTGTTTGCTTTTCTGGAAGCCCATTAGGGTGATCGAGGGTTTTGCGCGCTTATTGGAACCAAGGATTTGACCCGGCATGAAAAAAGGATCAAGTTTACTTTTTCGGAAATTTTTGGGAAATTTTAGAAGTGGAATTTGGCCAATCGGACTTCGGATTTGGATTCAACGCGCGAAAGCGGTCAAGATGGACTATTTACTTGAATTTTTCGGAGCCCGGACGCGAAAACACGGATTTCGAGGCTTAGGGTTACTGTTCCGGCGGCCGGAACGGCGCCGGCGGCGGCGGAGCGCAACGGAGCGCGGCGGCGGGCGGCAACGCAGGCGCGCGGTCCACCGCGGGAGGCGTGCACCGGGCGCTGGCCACGTGGCGCGCTCCGGTTGGAAGGCGCAGCAGGCACGGTCCATGGGCCTTGGCGGGGTGCACGGTGGACCGTGGTCATGCCACGTGGCGTGACGGCATTGGCCGGTCTTGGTGCGCGCGGTCCATGCTGTGGGTCGGGTGCACGGTGGACCGGGGTGGACACGTGGCGGTTCTGGATTGGTGCGGTCTAGCGCGCTCGGTCCACGGAGTGCAGTGCGGTGGCCTCGGGATCCGCGCCCGACAGCGCGGCGTGCGCGCACGCGGGCGCGCGTTGACCCGCTGTTCCCGCGCGCGACGGGCCACGTGGCGGCGCCCGCGGCTGCCACGTGTCGCCGTCGGAGTGGCCGGCTTCCCAGTTTGCTGTTCGGCGCCACGTGTCGGCTTGTGAGTGGGTGGCTCACGTGGTCCAGGCGCACCGAGAAAATTCCGGGACATGGATGGCATTTCTCCAATTGTTCTGTTTGGTTGGCTTAATTTTTGAACCTGAGCTGCCTTCACCTCGGTTTTTCTCCACCTTTCCGAGCTCCCCAACCCTTGCACCCGTTAGGAAAGTTGTAGACCTCCGAGTGCTCGATCTTCTTGCAGAGTTTTGGGATTTTTAGAAGCACGCATCCCGAGGTTCCAGATTTTACGGCGCGGAGCGACGTTTCATCTTCGGTGTTCTTCTTCGTCACAGATCGGTGTGAAATTCCCCCTGGGTTACCCCGACCTCCTTTTTTAGTGATTCTTGCGCTGACTTACTCCTAAGAGGTAAGGATTCATCTTTCTTATTGATCGCGCTTTTCCGTTCTGAGTGTTTGGCACGGATCCCGATGTGCCATTGTGACCCTTTTTCTGTGAGGAATTTTGGGGCAGCATCGGAGTGTTTTGGCGTTATCTTCGCGCACGAGCGTTAGACGGAAACGTGCTTTTACAACTTTTTCATCTATAGATCGCAAGGAACGCGCTCGTATTTTTCTTGGATTTTTCAGAGATTTATTTGGAGGTGAAAATCCTTGTTTCCCTGTGTACAGTGCTACAGTTTTTGATGCAGAAATTATTTGAGTGCACCACCTTGCCGAATTTATATCTTGACCTACCGAACTCGGTTTTGGACGTACAGGTATCCGTTTCGAAGGTATCGACGCGAGGATCGCCATCATATTTTTACTGGAATTTTTGGAGGCTGTTTTAGAGGTGAAAATTTCGCAGAAAGAAGACTGTTCATCGCAAATTGTTAAATTGTGGAATTTAGTGGAATTAAGTGTAATTTTTGGAGGTATTTTGTACCCAGGATGCTGTAAACACTACTTTGGTACTGTGGGCACGGTGATTTTGCTGGTATATCTGTTTCTGGGCTTTATTAACTGTGTGACCCTGGACAGTTGTGCACCTTCAGGTGGGTGGCCTTGTCTCCAAGACTTATGGAACGTTCATTAAATCTGCTATAGTAGGACTATGCATAATAGTGATACACTTGTGTAGTATGCTAGAAAGTGATAGCTGATAATTCTAGCGTTATCTGATGATCACGCAAATCTCTTGTTTCCTACTATCTGTAAATTATTGTCGTCTTGGAACTTGACCTAGCACCCTTGTCATATGCAGCATGTGTAACCAGACCAGTAGAAAACTCCAACTTGGGCTAGGTTTATTCTGCTGTAGACATCCACACTTCTTTTCTTTCCTGGACATAGTGTTTTACTCGCCCGGGTAGTGGGCCGAGTGGTTGGGTTTCTTTTAGTGTGGGATGCATTCTTGCACTCGTGCTTGGGAGCAGAGAGGAGTCTGGTAGATATAGTTGATCGTTCATATGTGGCGGGAGCCGTTTGGTAGACGGCGGTCCCGAGATGTTTTGGTTTCTTGTTTATTTGTCGCCACTGTGTCAGTGGCAGCTTGTACCAGTGATAGCAGGACCTTGAACCCAAAACTGTTTTTGGACACGCACATGATTTTAGTTAACCAATATTTTCTTCCGAGCATCGTAGAGTCGCCGAGTCTGTTCTTGTTTGATTGGACAAAGGCATTAGCTCTACGAGGCTTGGATATAAAACTTGTTTTCAATCGTTTTCCTAAAAAGAACTAAAAATCATTAAATATGGATTTCTTTCATATCAAATGGCTTTCAATAAGAAATATCACTTTTTTCGATAAATTTAACCACCCGAGATGATTCGAGTGGTCTGGGTTCCAAGGTCTGCATTTTTCCTTTGGGACGAGAACAACGAGAGGCTATGCATCTCAGTGATGCCTGTTTTAGGGAGTCGTTGGGTTGACAGCGGTCCCGACTGTCGAGTGTTCCTTGTTGCTCGGGTTAGAGAGCAGGGATGGGGGATAGTATAGCTATATTGTTGAGTCGGGTGGGATTGCACCAGATTATCGACTCGGGTTAATTTTTCGGTAACCGCGAACTGTGGGCGGTTTGACCGATTAGTGTTATACATCAGTTGGGGCTGGGTTTTTGCATTGTGGATTGAGTGAGTCTCCACTTTGAGCATAGTGTCGACTTTTGCCCGATTGACTGAGATGCATGACAGAGCTGTTGGACATGGGTTACTTATGGACTCGAGCGGGTCGCTCCCCTCGAGTGCCACTCCGGAGTAGGCGAGACCGGGTTGTTGTAACCGGCGTTGAGATTGAGCTTTAGACCGGGTTGTTGTAACCGGCATTGAGATTGAGCTTTAGACCGGGTTGTTGTAACCGGCGTTGAGATTGAGCTTTAGACCGGGTTGTTGTAACCGGCGTGAGATTGAGTTCTTCTATCGTGACTTGTCGACGCCGCCTCTCTGGCTGGCCCAGATGTGGCAGTCATGGACACCCTACGGTAGACCGTCCTGTTGAGGATGTGCAGCAGTAGGTGGGCGCAGGTTTGACTGGACCCTATGTGGCAGTCAATATAGTTTTGGGTTGCTGTACCTGAGAGTTAATAGATGCATCATGTTATCATCTGTTCCACTTTTTGAGCATCTAGATAGGGGCATAGTAGCTGTAGAGTTATTCATTTCCGGCTCTTTCCTTCAGTATTTCATTTATTACCTTATGCCTCTAGTAGACTTAGTGGGCAGACCGTTGGGCTTATTGACGGCATCCACTGAGAACTACTGTGGGATGTAGTTCTCACACCCGTCGTGGTTTATTTTATCCCAGGGACGTCTGCTCCTGTTTCTGCTGCTCCAGTTGCTGCTTCTTCGGATCGAGGTGAGGGAGTCACGAGCTAGATCCCTACCAGTCTTTGTCCTGAGAGTAGATGTACCCCTTTTATATTTTGAGAGTTACTTGTTGAGAGACCTTGTAGTGAGGTGTAGAGTTGTACTTTTATATCAGAGTTGAGCGACTTTTGTACTTGTGGTGAGGACTTGGAGTTGTATATATTTTATTTTTAGCAGTTACCTCCAGCTCTGATATCTGTTTAGTATAGCATCTTTCTTTTGCAGGTAGATGCTTCGTCTATACGGGGTTCACCGTATGGGCGGCGGATCTGTTGGCGAGCCCGGGTCGCAATTTCGACCCCGGGATGTGACAGATAGAGTGGTATCAGAGCCTAGGTTGTAGGTCATTGAGGACTTAGAAACCCTAGGCTTGTGGTTGGACATTAGGATGACTACGTGAGAGTCGTGACTGTTAGCGAAAGTCCTGATTGAGTTGTATACCTCTCCCAAGGGATGGGATGAGTGATTGGCATGTTTATTCTCCTAAGCGATTATGTTGGCTGCAGACAACATAATGCTATGGAATGGATGACATGTCTTAGACTTTCGCTGGATTGGGTCGTATGTTGTTTGGTGCTGTCATGATGTTTGCATGTGGATTGTAGGTGGGTACGATGCCTCCCCGACGCAGGATGCTGACACGTTCTCAGCCTTCCTCCTCCCTTGAGCCTGAGCAGGAGGAGTCAGCACAGGGTCAACGGAGTGAGGTGCAGGAGCTTCGGGCTCAGATGGCCCATTTGACAGTGACTCTCCGACGCCAGGAGGAGATTTCACGGCGCCAGGAGGAGACCGTGGACCGGATGATCCGTATGATGGAGCAGAGGGCGCAGTCAGCTGTAGCACCCCCTGAAAGTTTCCCCGCACCTTCTTCGCCAGCTGTGGCACCCCCAGTTGTATCGGCAGCTCAGGCACCCCCTATTGCACCGGTTACCCGTGGGCAGCCGTCCGGGACGGCAGGACAATTGACCCCTACAGAGCAGCGTGAGGTGGTGGATCTATTGATGAGGTTTCGCCAGTTCGATCCACTCCGTTTTTCTGGATTGAGTGTAGAGCCGTGGGAGGCTGAGACTTGGATCACGGCCATGGAGCGCCATTTCGAGAGCTTATTTATTGAGGAGAGGTTTCGAGTCCTGTTGGCCACTCACTTCTTGGAAAGCAACGCCGAGGCTTGGTGGCGGCGTGTGCGACCTGCTGGACCGCCTGGGATGCAGCTTCTCTCTTGGGCGGAGTTTCGCAATCTATTTCTTGGAGCCTTTTTCCCAGAGAGCGTCAGGCAGAGGTTAGAGGAGCGACTGAAGAATCTCCGTCAGGGAGATCGGCCTGTGCATGAATACATCGCAGACTTCAACCAGTTGTTGGCCTGTGTGCCGTACTCAGCCAGGGACGAGGTGCATCGGATTTATATGTTTGAGCGGGGTTTGCGCCGGGAGATTTATCAGCTCGTCCGTTCGCACAGATTGCAGACGTTGGATGCATCTATGGAGCAGGCACTTTACGTTGAGTGCGGAGAGGCGGTGATGGATGAGGTGGCTCCAGCTCCTGCAGCGATTCCAGGGGCGAAGCGCCCAGCACCGGTTGATGAGGGACAGACGAGTCGGCAGGCACCTTCGAGACTTCCCCGACCTCACCCTGAGGGTCGTGGGTTTCAGAGGCGCCAGAGATCTGGTGGGCCCCCGCAGTAGCCGCAGTATCAGCAGCGACAGCAGTTTCAGCAGCAGTATCGGCAGCAGCGACAGGAGTGGTGTGTCATCTGTGGCGGCCCTCACCCACCGTCGCAGTGTGACCAGAGACAGGGACGGTGTTTCCTTTGTGGAGAGTTGGGACATTTTCGAGCAGCTTGTCCCCGAGCCATTCTGTTAGTGCTACCCCTTGCTGTAGCACCCCCCTTGCCTGTTCACGAAGCGGAGGCCCCTCCGATGTACCGTCAGACAGAGTGGGGTACGACGTCGGGACAGACGGGACGACGGTCTGCAGCACCCAGTGGACGAGTATACGCAGCTCTGGTGGAGGGCACATCGACAGCAGATCATATCGCCGCAGGTATGACTTTATTTTCTGTCAGCCTAATTGAGCTTTTTGGATACCGCTGCATCCTTCTGCACATGTTAGTAGGGCATTTGCATCTCTGCATGGTTAGGGGATAGGGAATTTGCTACAGGTAATTGTAATTGGATCCTTCGCAGTATCCTGCGAGCAAAGGAGGATTGTGGGGCATGGCCAGGACAGCTGAGACTTTGGGGAGTACACCGGCAGGAGTGACGGTTCAGTTACAGTTCCACGACTCAGATTGAGCACACGAAATGGACTAGCTGGTGCGGTTTCATGCAATGATTGATTGTGGATTGACAACAGTGACCTTTCCGCGAGTTGGACAATGGGAGATCAGTTCC
This sequence comes from Tillandsia leiboldiana, assembly GCA_029204045.2. Classification (NCBI taxonomy): domain Eukaryota; kingdom Viridiplantae; phylum Streptophyta; class Magnoliopsida; order Poales; family Bromeliaceae; genus Tillandsia; species Tillandsia leiboldiana. Next base: position 40,757,323 of record CM055069.1, on the reverse strand, counting down.
ACAGGTCACCGAGGCATCCTTCCTGCAGCAGTGGCTTCAGCGGTTTCGGGTTAGGTGCTACTTGTTGAGCGTAGGTGACGCCTAGGACTAGAGGTTATGTCTCTAGGGGTCTCGGATAGGGTTGTGTATTTCTTTTTAGGGGCACGGATAGACCGTAGCTATCGTTTCTGTTGCCACAGCAGGAACGGCATCAACACTTCTCTCCCTTTTTCTCACCTTTGTGCTGAAATTTGCGAACATGACGAAAGATTCGGAAGGCTACTCCAGAAATGGAGATGGTGCCCGAACCTGTTCTTGTTTGATTGGGGCGAGGGCACTGGTCTTTCGAAACTTTCGAACTTTTCGCTAATTTCGGTTGTTTTCTAAGTTGGAGAGTTGGGGGTTGATGACTTTCCTGCTGGTGGGCCCTTACCATTTCTTGTTAATTGTGTGACGTGATTCGTGTAGTTGGGACGAGTAGAGTTGGTGGTTCTTCCTTGTTCCCAGTTTTTGGAACTCCTAAGGTTTATCCAGCTGTGGACTCGCTTTGTGGAGTGTGAGTAGCGACTGGGGAGTTGGAGATGCGTTGATGGATGCTTACCTTTGGGCTTGGTGACTCCCTTTTGAGCCGTGTTTGTTTCGAGGATGAAACTTTCTTTTAGTAGGGGAGGATGTGAGGACCCGAATCCCCACTTAAGGATTTATTGATGGATTAGTGGCTTCTGGAAGTGTGTGTGCGCGTGTCGGGCCCAAGAATTGGATTTCAGGTGAAATTGGAGCTTGTTTGCTTTTCTGGAAGCCCATTAGGGTGATTGAGGGTTTTGCGCGCTTATTGGAACCAAGGATTTGACCCGGCATGAAAAACGGATCAAGTTTACTTTTTCGGGAATTTTTGGGAAATTTTAGAAGTGGAATTTGGCCAATCGGACTTCGGATTTGGATTCAGCGCGCGAAAGCGGTCAAGATGGACTATTTACTTGAATTTTTCCGAGCCCGGACGCAAAAACACGGATTTCGAGGCTTAGGGTTAGTGTTCCGGCGGCCGGAACGGCGCCGGCGGCGGCGGAGCGCGGCGGTGGGCGGCAACGCAGGCGCGCAGTCCACCGCGGGAGGCGTGCATCGGGTGCTGGCCACGTGGCGCTCTCCGGTTGGAAGGCGCAGCAGGCACGGTCCATGGGCCTTGGCGGGGTGCACGGTGGACCGTGGTCATGCCACGTGGCGTGATGGCATTGGCCGGTCTTGGTTCGCGCGGTCCATGTTGTGGGTCGGGTGCACGGTGGACCGGGGTGGACACGTGGCGGTTCTGGATTGGTGCGGTCTAGCGCGCTCGATCCACGGAGTGCAGTGCGGTGGCCTCGGGATCCGCGCCCGACAGCGCGGCGTGCGCGCACGCGGGCGCGCGTTGACGCGCTGTTCCCGCGCTCGGCGGGCCACGTGGCGGCGCCCGCGGCTGCCACGTGTCACCGTCGGAGTGGCCGGCTTCCCAGTTTGCTGTTCGGCGCCACGTGTTGGCCTGTGAGTGGGTGGCTCACGTGGTCCAGGCGCACCGAGAAAATTCCGGGACATGGATGGCATTTCTCCAATTGTTTTGTTTGGTTGGCTTAATTTTTGAACCCGAGCTGCCTTCACCTCGGTTTTTCTCCACCTTCCCGAGCTCCCCAACCCTTGCACCCCGTAGGAAAGTTGTAGACCTCCGAGTGCTCGATCTTCCTGCAGAGTTTTGGGATTTTTAGGAGCAGGCATCCCGAGGTTCCAGATTTTACGGCGCGGAGCGACGTTTCATCTTCGGTGTTCTTCTTCGTCGCAGATCGGTGTGAAATCCCCCCTGGGTTACCCCGACCTCCTTTTTTAGTGATTCTTGCGCCGACTTACTCCTAAGAGGTAAGGATTCATCTTTCTTATTGATCGCGCTTTTCCGTTCTGAGTGTTTGGCACGGATCCCGAGGTGCCATTGTGACCCTTTTTCTGTGAGGAATTTTGGGGCAGCATCGGAGTGTTTTGGCGTTATCTTCGCGCACGAGCGTCAGACGGAAACGTGCTTATACAACTTTTTCATCTACAGATCGCAAGGAACACGCTCGTATTTTTCTTGGATTTTTCAGAGATTTATTTGGAGGTGAAAATCCCTATTTCCCTGTGTACAGTGCTACAGTTTTTGATGCAGAAATTGTTTGAGTGCACCACCTTGCCGAATTTATATCTTGACCTACCGAACTCGGTTTTGGACGTACAGGTATCCGTTTCGAACGTATCAACGCGAGGATCGCCATCATATTTTTACTGGAATTTTTGGAGGCTGTTTTAGAGGTAAAAATTTCGCAGAAAGAAGACTGTTCATCGCAAATTGTTAAATTGTGGAATTTAGTGGAATTAAGTGTAATTTTTGGAGGTATTTTGTACCCAGGATGCTGTAAACACTACTTTGGTACTGTGGGCACGGTGATTTTGCTGGTATATCTGTTTTTGGGCTTTATTAACTGTGCGACCCTGGACAGTTGTGCACCTTCAGGTGGGTGGCCTTGTCTCCAAGACTTATGGAACGTTCATTAAATCTGCTATAGTAGGACTATGCATAATAGTGATACACTTGTGTAGTATGCTAGAAAGTGATAGCTGATAATTCTAGCGTTATCTGATGATCACGCAAATCTCTTGTTTCCTACTATCTGTAAATTATTGTCGTCTTGGAACTTGACCTAGCACCCTTGTCATATGCAGCATGTGTAACCAGACCAGTAGAAAACTCCAACTTGGGCTAGGTTTATTCTGCTTTAGACATCCACACTTCTTTTCTTTCCTGGACATAGTGTTTTACTCGCCCGGGTAGTGGGCCGAGTGGTTGGGTTTCTTTTAGTGTGGGATGCATTCTTGCACTCGTGCTTGGGAGTAGAGTGGAGTCTGGTAGATATAGTTGATCGTTCATATGTGGCGGGAGCCGTTTGGTAGACGGCGGTCCCGAGATGTTTTGGTTTCTTGTTTATTTGTCGCCACTGTGTCAGTGGCAGCTTGTACCAGTGATAGCAGGACCTTGAACCCAGAACTGTTTTTGGACACGCACTTGATTTTAGTTAACCAATATTTTCTTCCGAGCATCGTAGAGTCGCCGAGTCTGTTCTTGTTTGATTGGACAAAAGACATTAGCTCTACGAGGCTTGGATATAAAACTTGTTTTCAATCGTTTTCCTAAAAAGAACTAAAAATCATTAAATATGGATTTCTTTCAGATCAAATGGCTTTCAATAAGAAATATCACTTTTTTCGATAAATTTAACCACCCGAGATGATTCGAGTGGTCTGGGTTCCAAGGTCTGCCTTTTTTCTTTGGGACGAGAACAACGAGAGGCTATGCCTAGAGCCTGTTCTTGTTTGATTAGGGTTGTAGGTTCTAGTCTTCCGGGGTTCCCGGACCCTTTATTGTGTCTGTTGGGGAGTTATCCTGCCAGTGATGCCTGTTTTAGGGAGCCGTTGGGTTGACAGCGGTCCCGACTGTCGAGCGTTCCTTGTTGCTCGGGTTAGAGAGCAGGGATGGGGGATAGTATAGCTATATTATTGAGTCGGGTGGGATTGCACCAGATTATCGACTCGGGTTAATTTTTCGGTAACCGCGAACTGTGGGCGGTTTGACCGATTAGTGTTATACATCAGTTGGGGCTGGGTTTTTACATTGTGGATTGAGTGAGTCTCCACTTTGAGCATAGTGTCAACTTTTGCCCGATTTACTGAGATGCATGACAGAGCTGTTGGACATGGGTTACTTATGGACTCGAGCGGGTCGCTCCCCTCGAGTGCCACTCCGGAGTAGGCGAGACCGGGTTGTTGTAACCGGCGTTGAGATTGAGCTTTAGACCGGGTTGTTGTAACCGGCGTTGAGATTGAGCTTTAGACCGGGTTGTTGTAACTGGCGTTGAGATTGAGCTTTAGACCGGGTTGTTGTAACCGGCGTGAGATTGAGTTTTTCTATCGTGACTTGTCGACGCCGCCTCTCTGGCTGGCCCAGATGTGGCAGTCATGGACACCCTACGGTAGACCGTCCTGTTGAGGATGTGTAGCAGTAGGTGGGCGCAGGTTTAACTGGACCCTATGTGGCAGTCAATATAGTTTTGGGTTACTGTACCTGAGAGTTAATAGATGCATCATGTTATCATCTGTTCCACTTTTTGAGCATCTAGATAGGGGCATAGTAGCTGTAGAGTTATTCATTTCCGGCTCTTTCCTTCAGTATTTCATTTATTACCTTATGCCTCTAGTAGACTTAGTGGGCAGACCGTTGGGCTTGTTGACGGCACCCACTGATAACTACTGTGGGATGTAGTTCTCACACCCGTCGTGGTGTATTTTTCCCCAGGGACGTCTGCTTCTGTTTCTGCTGCTCCAGTTGCTGTTTCTTCGGATCGAGGTGAGGGAGTCACGAGCTAGATCCCTACCAGTCGTTGTCCTGAGAGTAGATGTACCCCTTTTATATTTTGAGAGTTACTTGTTGAGAGACCTTGTAGTGAGGTGTAGAGTTGTACTTTTATATCAGAGTTGAGCGACTTTTGTACTTGTGGTGAGGACTTGGAGTTGTATATATTTTATTTTTAGCAGTTACTTCCAGCTCTGATATCTGTTTAGTATAGCATCTTTCTTTTGCAGGTAGACGCTTCGTCTATACGGGGTTCACCGTATGGGCGGCGGATCTGTTGGCGAGCCCGGGTCGCAGTTTCGACCCCGGGACGTGACAGTAGCAATGCGAGCAACAGGTGCATATGTGTCAAAGTAGTCAATATCAGCCTTTTGCCGAAAACCTTGAGCAACAAGTCGCGCCTTATACTTCTCTATTGATCCATCAGTCATAAGTTTCTTTCTAAAGATCCACTTACATCCTTGGGGTTTACTACCAAGAGGTAAATCAGTGAGAATCCAAGTGTTATTTCTAATAATTGATTCTATCTCACTTTTTATAGCCTCCTTCCAAACAGAAGCTTCAGGAGAACTCATAGCTTCCTTACAAGATGAAAGTGTACTTTCAACTAAGAAAGTAAAGAAGTCTTCACCAAAGTTCTTCTCAAAGCGAGTTCTCGTACTTCTCCTTTCAGTATTGGATTAAGTTCTATAGGATCTAAATTATAATGCAAATCAGATGCAGGTATATGACCAGAAATAGATGCATGATCAAAAGTAGATTGATAATCAGAGGTTGATCTAGATATGCAGATTTTGAAAGAAAAAATATTTTCAAAGAAAGTTGCATCTCGATATTCAATCAAAGTGTCATAAAAAATTTTAGAAATCTAAGAGTTGTTCACAAAAAATCTATAGATATTACTATGTAATGAATATTCAATGAAAATGACATCTACAGTTTTAGGTCCAATCTTTTTTCTTTTAGGTTCAGGAATAGATACCTTAGCCAAGCACCCCCACACTCGGAAGTAACTCAACTTAGGCGCTCTTCATTTCCAAAATTCAAAACGTGTCTGGGTTCTATCCTTAGAGGGAATCCTATTGAGGATATAACAAGCTGATAAAAGAGCCTCCTCCCACAAGTTCTGAGGTACACCGGAACTTAAAATCATGGCATGAACCATGTTTAATAGGGTTCGGTTCTTTCTTTCAGCTACACAATTAAATCGAGGCGAGTAAGGAGCTGTTACTTCAAGAATTATTCCATATTCTTTGCATAATAGATTTAATTCATTTGAAATATACTCACCTCCTCTATCAGACCTTAGAATTTTAATCCTCTTAGCTATTTTGTTTTCAGGCTCAGTTTTAAAGGCTTTAAACTTATAGAGGACTTCATCTTTGGTCTTCAAGAGATAGGTGTAACAATACTTGAAGTAGTCGTCTATAAAAGTCACAAAGTAGCGACTTCCTCCACGGGTAAGTACTCTATTAGAATCACAGAAATCATTATGAATCAGTTCAAGAATTTGGGTATCCCTATGAGGAACAGATTTAAAAAGTTTTCTAGGCTGCTTAGTTTGGGTACAAATCTCACATTTAGATTTGGAATCAATCTTGAGTTTTGGTACAAAGTTAAGATTAGTCGATTTTATAATAGATTTAAGGTTCACATGCCCTAATCTGCCATACTATACATCACAAGATTTAGTATTTAAAACAATAGATATAGAAATAGAAGTAGAAGAAGAAGAATTTATATTATCAGCAAAAGAAAGTACATTCAATTTGAACAAACCCTCATATACAAAATATTTTTCAATAAACATTTTTCCCTTAGAAATTACAACTTTATTAGATTCAAGTACAATTTTATAACCTAATTGCACTAATAAAGATCCACTAATCAGGTTCCGTCGGATCTCAGGAACATGCTACATATTGTGAAGGATCAAAGTCTTTCCAGAAGTTAACTTCAGTTTGACTGATCCGATCCCCAGCACATTGACAACTTTTTCGCCTCCAACAGTCACGCATCCTCTACCTAAGTCCTGATAGGAAGAGAATAGGGACCTATTAGTACATACATGGACATTGGCTTCTAAATCTAACCACCAATCTAAATCATGATAGGTAAGATTAACATTAGGTATAAAGGAAACTGACATAAAAGCGGAGTTCGAAGGTTCACCCTCAATCATGCTGACTTAAGATTTAGGATAATTGTTCTGATTATTTTGGCCCTTCTTCTAGACAAACTTCTATTTCTTCCGATAAAAGCATTTTGAAGCAAAATGATTGTCCCGGCCACAGACATAATTGAATCCATCATTCTTCTTATTCCCACTAGATTTGTTGGTATTGGGTTTATGGGTATAGTTTTGGTTTCGGTTTGGGTTTGTACCCTTAAATCCTTTACCCTTAGGTTTAAAATTTTTACCTTTGGGTTTAGACTCATGGCTTGGGTTCAAAATCTCAGTCAGGTTAATCTTTGATCGGTTGTTGGTCAGTTTAACCTCCCTAAGTCTATATTGGTCTTCTATTCTAATAGCTTGAATTACAGACCTAAATTGAAGAGTTCCCTGAGTTCTTCTAAGTTCATGGGCAAATTTTGATCAGGTAGGGGGTAATTTGTCCAATAGGCAGGTAGCTTGATAGGTATCATCTAAAATTGAACTATTTTATTAATTTCTTGGACAAAATTTTGAAATTGGTGGATTTGATCGTTTATAGGAATATTTTCTACCATTTTAAAATTGTCAAAATCACTAATGGTAAATTTAGCAGCTCCTTCGTTATCTCTAATGTAGGTATCTTCTAGAGCACACCATAAATTTTTGGCAGTTAGATATTTGCTATATATTTCATATAGTTCATCAGATAGACAACTTAGAATTCTAAATCTACAATGAAATTCAATTGTGATGATCCGGATCTTCGTAGAGATTTTATAGCATGTTCAGTGGCTTCTTGAGGCCTATGTTGTGTGATAGAGTTGGTTGTGCGCAAATCGGACCTTAGAATTAGACCCAGCACGAAATTTGGATTAACAATACCGGTCTGGATGCCTTTGAGAAATTTTAGAAGTGGAATTTGGCAAAACGGACATCAGATTTGGACTCAGCATCCGAAAACGATGAAAAATGACTATTTACTTGTATTTTTCGGAGCCCGGACGCCCGAAAACGGATTTCGAGGCAAGGTGTACTGTTCCGGCGGCCGGGGCAGCGCCGACGGCGACGGGCAGGCGGCGGAGCGCGGCGACGCGGGGGCGGGCACGGCCCCGGGCAAGCGCAGCGCGCGGGAGGGCTGGTCCACGAAATGTTCCCCTTGACCCGAAATCCAAGTCTTCATGGGTTCAGCCTAAAAATATCACCTTGTGAGCTTTATTTGAGGAGTTTCTGTGATCTGATTTGGAAGCCTTTTTCGACAGTGATTTCTTCTTCAAGTTTTCTACACTTTTTTGGGTTTTGGAGAAATGTTGGAGATCATTTAATATTTTTCCCTACTAGATCTCGAGAGTCACGACGTTTCTTCGACATCGGTTTTTCTGTCGACTCTTCGTCAGAGAGCTCCCCTGAGCTGATCTTTTGGAGTTTTTTGCCAATTTTTGTGGCAGCGTTTCCGCGACAAGTAGGCCTTTGATTTTGGTACTCATCGCTTTACTCCGTTTCTAGTTTTTATGGGAGTTCATGCAGTATCTTTAGACCCTCTTTTTCTGCAACACTTTTTTGGACAGCGGAGGAGTAATCTTGCAATTTCTCGGGCTACGGTTGCCGGAACTGGGAGTTTAAGGACTCGATTTCAATCTACACTTCGGGAGAATCGCAACCATATTTTTTGTTGAAATTTTTGGAGGACATATCGCAAAAGGTAATTTCCTGTTTATTGGATAGATGTGCAAGAGAATTACTGTTTTGAGTGATTTGACCTTACCGCGATGTTCGGCTTATATCTCAGCAACCGGGAGGAGTTTTCTGATGATTTTTGGTGCGTCGGAATCGTGAGAACCTGATAATCACGCACGTTAAATTTCAGCTCTTTCGGACTTTGGATCGAAGCGCACATCCAGGTGGGTTGGATTTTCCTCCAAATCTGCGGACTTCCTCCTAATTCTAGTAGTGTAGCTTTTAGCATACTAGAATGGATGTTATTGTTGATGCATTGTGATAGAGTTATGAGAGTTTACTAGCACCCCGACATATAATTGCATGTATTTAACCAGACGGTTAGAGTATTTTCACATGGGATAGGTTCTTATATGTGTTACGGAATTTGAGTTGGCGTAGTTTCGTGAAAGTCTCAAGTCTTGAAGATTGAAGGTAAAGAAAGTTGGATCATTTAACTCAATCTCAAGAAAGAAGAATTCAAAAGGATCAGGTATGTTTAACTAAAGATTTTGTGTGATCCGAATACTTCTTGTAGTGTAGAAACACTTGGAAGAATCTTTCATTGCATAAAAATCAAAAACTGGACTTGGGACATGTTCAGGATCCGGATCAGGTTGTTCGATCCGGATCCCGAAGGTGGTTCGTTCATACACCAGTTCAATCCGGATCGTAGCCTCTCTTGATCCGGATCCCGAACACTGAGTTTACCATCTTCCTTGAACGATCCGGATCAGGCTTCGCAATCCGGATCCCGAACGTTGATGTTTGGTAAACTGTATGAACGATCCGGATCAAGCACTTCGATCCGGATCCCGAACCTTCGTTTTTCTGGAATTGCCTGACTCGTTACGACGATCCGGATCACAGCTAATCCGATCCGGATCGCCGTCCGTAAAATTTCCAGAAATGTTAGGTTTTTGATTCTTATCTCCTTCCTAGGGTTTCTAACCTATAAATAGACCCTATGACTCTTTTTCATGGGGGCCGAAAATCCAAATAGCCGTCATTTTCATATATCATCATATACGGCTCTAGATCCACATATAGAGAAGAAAGGAAATCATTAGAGAATACTCTATGTTTCTTCATCTATATTGATTAGTTTGATTCTAGGTTTTCATACTCACATCTTGAGTTGAATCAAACTAATGAATACTTAGATGGTATTTCCGATCTATCTTTGATCTAAGTATTCGGCGGATCATCACCACCAAAAACAACGATTTACCCCAAAATCGGCGCGTGGATTCGCGTGTCCTTGTGGATTCAAGGTTCAACCGCTCTCGTGGATTCGGAGCGAGGCACGTTCGTGGATTCGAAGGGTGCTATTGGGTGAAGACCGTGGATTCGGTCGGACGTCGTGGATTCGACGTTGGACGCCGTGGATTCGGCGTTGGGCGCAGATCGTGGATTCGAGAAGCGTCGTGGAGCGAGCGGAGAAGATCCTCTAGGAGCGTATGGAAAAGGTTGAGTCGTAAGTGTGTACGGTAAATCACCTTGTACGTGTTTTAATTCTAGTGGATTTCTGCCGTGTTATCGGTCCCGTGGTTTTTTACTCCGGTGATGGAGTTTTCCACGTAAAAATCTTGCGTATTATTTTTATTTCCGCATTGGGTTTTTATCGCAACGATTTTTGAGTGTTTATACGTTTACACCTATTCACCCCCCTCTAGGTATTTTTTTTTCCCCTATTTAGATCCTTATTACATATAACCCAACAAGTGGTATCAGAGCGGGAATAGGGTTGTAAACAATGGTTGAAGGTGGAAACATCAACCGACCCCCGTTCTTCGATGGAACAAATTATGCGTACTGGAAAGTGCGGATGAAAGCCTTTTTAATTTCCATCGACGAACGGGTGTGGCAATCAATTGAATTAGGATGGTCTAATCCAACTGAATTTATTGGTGATGTTCGCACCTTAAAACCTAGGTCGAAATGGACCAAGGAAGAGTTAGATTCATCTTCTTACAATGGCAAGGGAATTAATGCTATTTTTAATGCCTTATCTCAAACTGAATTCTCTCGCGTCTCGGCATGTGAGACTGCGAAAGAAATCTGGGATGTTCTTCAGGTTACACATGAGGGAACTAACCTCGTGAAGATTCAGAAACTGCAAATGCTTACGAGCAAGTTTGACTCTATCTTGATGGCAGAAAATGAATCTTTCACGGACTACTATACACGATTGCAAGATATCGTAAACTCATGTGCTAACCTGGGAGAGAAGATTCCAGAATTTAAGATTGTAAGAAAGATCTTAAGAACTCTTCCTGAACGATTTCGCCCAAAGGTTACTGCCATTGAAACTATTAAACACCCGGACGAAATACGTGTAGAAGAATTAGTTGGTTCATTACAAACTTATGAAATGACATTTACTACTAACAATTCTTCTGGAAAGGCATCCACTTCTAAGTCTTCAGGTTATGCGTTGAAAACAACTAAGGAAGAAGACGCGGATACATCCTCCTCAGACGATGACGAGAACCTTTCTATGGAGGAATTTGAGAAGCAGCTCGCTCTCTTGACAAGGAAGTTTCGCCGCAACTTTCGAAGGGGTAATTCAAGCAAATCTCCATTCTTCGGAAAGTCGAACAAAGGCAAGGGTACTTCAAGTTACAAGTCAAGAAAGCAAGAGAACTTCTCAAAGGATAAGAAAAGTTCAGAAGGACAACTTCAATGCTTCAAATGTCGAGGCTACGACCACATTGCAACGGAGTGTCCTAACAAGTATCCGGCAAAGAAGAAGGCGATGCAAGTCGTCACTTGGGATGACAACTCAACGTCAAATGAGTCGTCTTCGAGTGATGAAGAAAAGAGCTCCATCGCATTCCACGCGTCCGTATCTTCACCCTTCATGTGCTTTATGGCAAGTACATCCGAGTCGTTGTCCAACTCCACTGTTGAAAAGAATGCAACGGACAATGAATCGGATGATTCGGAAGGTGAAGATTTTGCTCTAGCCTATCATAGACTTTTGAGGGATTCAAAGAAAGTGGCTAAGCAAAACACGAGTTTGAGAGGGAGAGTGCATGATCTCGAAGAAGAAGCAAAAAGAGCGACTTCTCTCTCAAACGCTCTTGAAGTGGAAAGGAAAAACCTGATAAAAGCAAACGTTTCCCTTCAAGAGTCCAATGAGCAACTTGAGAAGGAACATACAAATCTGGTGGATAACGGCAATCACTTCTCAAAGCTCTACAACGAGGCTCGACAGGATAACCTGGAAATGACAAAGACCATTTTCCAACTCAAGAATGACTTACAGCGATTCTCTTCAGGAAGGAGTAAGTTGGATAAACTTCTTGGTCTTGGTCAAACAAACAAGTTCGGCCTCGGATACAATCGAACTGAAGACAATTTTAGTTCGGTTGGGACAGTCTTTGTGCCTCAGTCGGTATCTCTTCCTCCGACACCGGAAATCATGACAACCAACGACAACAAGCCTACTTCATCCTCTTCAGAATCGTCAAGCACAAAGGTATGTTTTCGTTGTAATTTTGCAGGGCACATTGAAAGAAATTGCAAGATTGGAGCTCAAAGATCAAATCAACCACATCTTGCAACTACTACCAATAAGTTCACTCCCCGGAATTCAAAGAAGGATTTTCCTAAAGAAAAGGACATTGGTAGTACTTCAAATAAGACGATGACAAAAGAAAAAGACCAATCATGCAAGACGTCTTCATCAAGGAAAACTTCTCAACCATTGCCAACATACTCCAAAACTCAAAAGGTTTGGGTATGCAAAGGTGAAACCCCTCCTTGTCTTTAATCGTTCTACGATTAAATCTTGTGTAGTTTATGTAGACTATTTTCTTTTCTTCTTTTTCTTTTGGCCGACCCGTCAACCATCTTTGGAAGGTAAATGGTACATTCTCTTATTGGTTGATGATTTCTCTAGGTTTTCTTGGGTAGCATTTTTAAAAGAGAAAGCTGATACGTTTGACTCTTTTCATGAGATTTGCCATCGTATTATGATTGAAAAGAATGAAAAGATCATTCGTGTTAGAAGTGATAGAGGTGGAGAATTCATAAATTCAAAATTCATTGATTTTTGCACTTCAAATGGCATTAAACATGAATTCTCGGCACCCTATACACCTCAGCAGAATGGTGTTGTTGAGCGCAAAAACAGGGTTGTACAAGAGATGGCGCGTGTGATGCTTCATAGCCGGAATTTACTGCTACTTTTTTGGGCTGAAGCCGTGAACACCGCTGTCTATGTCATTAATAGAGTTTACTTGCGCCCAGGAACTTTAAATACACCATATGAGCTGTGGTTTAGTAGAAAACCGGATATTAAATACTTTCGTATCTTCGGGAGTCGATGTTACATTTTACGTGACCGTGAAAATCTTGGAAAGTTCGACTCTCGAAGTGATGAAGGGATCTTTTTGGGTTATTCTACGAATAGCAGAGCATATCGAGTATTTAACATTGAATCTAAGACGATCGTAGAATCTATAAATGTTAAAGTAGATGAAGCTTTTCACTTTGGATCTGGAAAATCTACCCTCGATATCTCTCTAGATGATGATTCTCCTGCTAGTGCATCTTCTCATGATAATACTTCCAATATTAATGATGCATCTAATGGCTCTTCTAGTTTATCTGATGTGCAGGAATCATTTCATATATCTCCGAGTACTCCGTTTCAACAAACGCTACGAATCTCCAAGATCATCCGGAATCGAATATTATTGGAGATCCACAAGAAGGAGTCAGAACTCGAGGCAGTTGGTTTGTGGATTCGCTTGCTACGTATCTTTAATCGAACCAAAGAACATAGATGAAGCTCTTCAGGATGACTACTGGATTAAAGCAATGCAGGAAGAGCTCCATCAATTTGAGCGAAACAAAGTCTGGGAATTAACGAAGCCTCCAAAGCAACATAATGTGATAGGTACCAAATGGATCTTCAAGAACAAGAAAAATGAGGATGGTACTATCATCAGGAACAAGGCACGATTAGTTGCTCAAAGGCTACTCTCAAGTAGAGGTATAGACTTTGACGAAACATTCGCCCCTGTAGCTAGACTCGAGTCCATTCGTATACTGTTTGCTATTGCTTGTCATTTTAAAATCAAATTATTTCAAATGGACGTTAAGAGCGCTTTTCTAAATGGGTTTTTAAATGAGGAAGTTTATGTGGCTCAACCGAAAGATTTTGTAGACCATAAACAACCTAACCATGTTTTTCGTTTGAAAAAGGCTCTTTACGGTCTGAAACAAGCACCGCGAGCATGGTACGAAAGGTTGACAAAGCACCTTTTGGAGAAGGGCTATACTCGAGGGGGAGCTGATAGGACTCTCTTTGTGAAGCATTATCAAAACAATTTCATTGTAGCACAAATATATGTCGATGACATAGTATTTGGCGCAACAAGAGATAATGATGCTTCTAAATTCGCGGAGACCATGGAAAGTGAATTTGAGATGTCATGATGGGCGAATTGACTTATTTTCTTGGATTGCAAATTAAACAAAATGATGAAGGTATTCACTTGAGTCAATCCAAGTATGCAATGGAGTTGGTCAAAAGTTCGATCTAGAAAATTGTAAAGATTTTCCAACTCCAATGGGAACTAGCCACAAGGGACTTGGAAGTGAATCACAAAGTGAGAATGTAGACGAGAAACTGTATCGAAGTATGATTGGAAGTCTACTTTACCTCACGGCTAGTCGCCCGGATATATCTTTTGGTGTTGGGATCTGCGCGAGATATCAATCTGCACCAAAGGAGGTTCACCTGAAAGCGGTGAAAAGGATCATCCGGTATATCAAAGGATCAATTAATTTCGGAATTTGGTATCCTATGGGAACAAGTCTGGATATTGTTGGATACTCAGATGCCGATTGGGCAGGATCAGTGGATGATCGGAAAAGCACGAGTGGTGCATGCTTCTATCTTGGCCATTGCCTTGTTGCATGGCACAGTAAAAAGCAGAATTGCATAGCACTCTCGACTGCCGAAGCGGAATACATTTCAGCTGGAAGTTGCTCAACTCAACTCATTGGATGAAAAGCGTATTGAGCGACTTCAGCATTTCAGCATCTTCGGTAACAATTCTTTGTGACAACACAAGTGCAATTAACATTTCAAAAAACCCTGTGTTGCACTCTAGAACAAAACATATTGAACTTAGATATCATTTTCTTAGAGAGCTAGTTGAATCAAATACTCTTCAACTTTCATATATTTCAACTGAGGATCAATTAGCTGACATTCTAACAAAACCTTTGGATCAAAAACGTTTTTATTCATTTACGAAAATCAATTGGAATGCTTTCCTTGAAATAAACTTCTTTTTGAAACCTTTGCTAAGGATAGGTTTTGTATTTGTTTTTGTTTTGTTCATTATCTATGTTTGTACATAGGACATTAATTGAGCATAAATCATAATTGACTTTAATTGCATCTTTTCACACATTTAGAAATTTATTATGCTTTCGCCATCATAATATTTCACTGTTGCAATGATCATTTATGTTAATTAAATCATCTTCTAAGTGATCAAAGTCAATTTCTCTCTCTCAATGATCTCTTGGTATAGTCATTATCTTATTTGACTGCTTAGTCGAGTATGAAATCGAGATCAATATTTGGTTGAATACTTTATATCTTAAATAATTGATAGCCAATTGAGGGGGAGTCATAGAAAAAGTAAAATGTCTCAAAAGATGTGAAAAGAGTTACATCCCAATGAGGAGTGTGAAAACTACCACCACATGGAGGAAAGAGCTACCACCTCGGTCGTCCGAGTATTGTGTGCAGCTACTACATGTATACCAAGCATGGTTGTTCAAATTTTTGATTAAGTAAAATGCATGTTGAAATACTTGACTTCGTCAAATTTCAAGGTTGGTATAAGGTGGGTTTTTAAAGAAAGATGCTCAAAGAGCCACTATCTTCAACAGATTGTCTAGATACATTATCTACTATATTTGGGATTCAAACATCTATTGATCTTTGTATTTCATTTTCTTTACTGAATTGATGATTGATAAAGGCATTACTCATAAGATCAAGTTAGATGTAATTGAAGGTGTTCAACTTTAAGGGATTTAATTTTTGTAAATTTTCGTTTCATTTTTGGATATTATTGATAGATTTGGCATAATCTAATTCTTGTTGTATGAAACGATGATTTCTGTTTAAAGTTGATACACATTTGTGCTTACAATCTTTTTCTGTTTTTTCTTGAATTTCTCTGAAATTTTCTAAAGAAAAAGTTGGAGCCGATCCGGATCGGGCAAGATGATCCGGATCCCGAACGCAGGTTTTCTTCTGCGGGCTGACGATCCGGATTGGACCTACCGATCCGGATCCCGAACGCAGTTTCTCACTGCGGGTAGCCGATCCGGATCGCAATCATGAACTGATCCGGATCGCGGCTAGGGTTTTATAAAGAACAAAAGGGTTTTGATTTCTTTACTCCAATCTTTTGTTCCAAAGTTTCCAGAGCCTCTCTCTCTAGATTTCATCCTTCCTGAAAGCTTTCAAACTCAAGTTCTTCAACTCCAAGTAAGTTTTATTGATCAAAATCTCGGTTTTTTACATTTTTCTCTTTTCCTCCTCAAAACGTGATGAATTTCTTGGATCAACTTTGTTTGTGGATGGTTTTTGATCAAATTTCTTTTGAAATAAGAACTCTGGGTAGATTAGTTTTGATTATATGCTAGGTATTCTCCTGATTACAGATTTTTAGGCTTCGATTTCTAAAATTTCGGTTTTAGGGCATATAATAAGGATTTTCGAAAATCATGCAATTGATCTATTTTTAAAAGTCCTTTTGCAAAACTAATTTGATTCTTAGTCTCTCTACATGATTATGATTGTTTGGGTACAATTTTTCAAATTTTTGAAAATTAACAATTTTTCATGTGTTCTTGAGTTGGTCTTCACAGGATTCCTTTTTCACTAAAATCAAAATGGTGATCACTTGGATTGTTTTCCTACTTGCTGCTATGGTACATACGAGAGACACTGTCAAGCCCAAGAGGGCTAAGAAGGCTAAGAAAGCGAAGAAAGCTAAAGATGATTCCGATACAGAATCTGAAACGGAATCAATTGATTGGGATGAACTGCAAGTTGAAGCAACGACTGTTCCGACTGCTTCAAAGGGAAAAGCACCTGCAGAAACATCGAAGGCTCCGCCCACTGCTGCTGAGAAAGGCAAAGCTCCAATGGAAGAAACTTCTGGGAAGACAAGAAGAAAAAGTGTTGCTCGCAAAAGAGGGAGTGCACAAGGAATCTCCATTGAGCAACCAGCTGATAGGCAAGCACCTCCACAAGACTTTGTCAGCTCGGCTAGAATAAAGGATTTTGAAAACAGAGAATGCATTGGAGAAAGGCATGTTGATGTAAAAGCCTTAAAGCAGCGTTCTCAGACGTTTGGGACTTTGTTTGACCAGAGAGGTCTTGCTTCCATTTGCGATTTCCCGGAGACCACTGGGTATTGTCTTCACTCAGTGAGGATGTTTTATCAGAATGCCTGCTATCTAGTTGATCAGGAAAGCGGGCGTCGGGATTTTCAAACATTAGTCAAGAATGTCAGAATCAAAGTAACGCCTCAGCTAATTGGTGAAGTACTAGGGATGGACGCCCGAGCCGATGGCACTCATTACCTGAAGAATCAAGTCTTCAACACCTACTCCTGGAGAGTGGTAGTTGATGGAATCTGTGTTCCAAATACTCGGTCGACAGGAAACTCCGTTTTCTCGAAAGAACTACGACCAGAGTACCGCATCTTAAACCTCATTGTTTGTTACAATGTTATTCCAAACATGAACACAAAGGTTCTTCGGTGGGAAAGAATGATATTCCTTTATCTACTTGGAAACCCCACAGCAGCAATGGGAGCTAACTTAAACATTCCCTACGTCATCTGGTCAAGGATGGCACGATATGTGGAGCAAGCTCATCCGTCAGAGAGACTACCTTATCCAATGATCATCATGCGCATTCTTCGCAAATTTAAAGCTGACACAAATGCGAGTTCCTATCTGCACAGTCTAGGAACGATCAATGACACAACAATTGTAAAGTCTCTTTCGACGAAGCCAGATGAACCTTTCATACCTCTTCACCGGCAACGAGCACAACGACAACAAGCAACAACCTCTGTACCGGCAGCAGCTCCTCCAGTCCAACCAGCACCACCATCACAACAAGCACCGCAATCAACTTCTGATGATGATGCATCTGTTACCTCAATCTATAAAGAACAGCAAAGGCTCTCCAACGAGCAAGAACGTATATCAAATGAACTAATTGAGGTAAAGGAAGAAATAAAGAAGGTAAATAAGAATCAATCATCAATGAACAAGCGATTAAAGAAGATATTCCAAATCTCGGCTGTATCAGTTCAGACGAGTCTGAATAATCCGTATCCTTCCAATTTCTGTTTATTATGCATATGTTTAAATCCTTCTTTTGTTCAGGTTTTTAAGTTTTAATTTGAGTCTTTAGTTCTCCAACTTGAACTGTTAACCATTCTCTCCACTTCTGTAATTTTGGCTTTGTTTGTGACAAAAAGGGGGAGAGAGTTTAGAGAACTTGAACAATGATATTGTGAAAATTGTGATCTTGTATACATCAAGGTACAATGTGAACATCAAGGTGACTGCATCAAGGTACATGATGAAAATGCTGATGTGAAAATTTTGTATACATCAAGGTAAGTATCACTTCAACTTCAACTTTGGTTTTTATCTTGTGATTGTTTGCATGTCTCGACTAACTATTCGACTAACTATTTGGGCATGTAATATGACTAACAAGTTGATGTTGGACTAACATTTTGTGACATTTGGTTTTTGATTGCATAGAAGATATGTTGGTTTTTGACTATGATTCTCTTACATATCTGAATTCTCAAATGTCATGATGATCAGATAAACTCTATCTCTGTACTAGGTTTTGTATGCTAAATATTCTTGAGGTATCTAACGATCTCTTTTTGTCAAGAATGATTTCTTTGTGCAGAGAGTACAGATGTCTAAGTCTAGAGTCTGTTTTAGGAGTTTATCTCATGTTTTTAAATTTTGGATCTCCATTGTAAATTTTTGTTGTATGGTGATAGCAACAAAATATCTTTTTGAATTTTCTTTAGTGGATCTGTGTTTTGTCACGAAACGCCAAAGGGGGAGATTGTTACGGAATTTGAGTTGGCGTAGTTTCGTGAAAGTCTCAAGTCTTGAAGATTGAAGGTGAAGAAAGTTGGATCATTTAACTCAATCTCAAGAAAGAAGAATTCAAAAGGATCAGGTATGTTTAACTAAAGATTTTGTGTGATCCGAATACTTCTTGTAGTGTAGAAACACTTGGAAGAATCTTTCATTGCATAAAAATCAAAAACTGGACTTGGGACATGTTCAGGATCCGGATCAGGTTGTTCGATCCGGATCCCGAAGGTGGTTCGTTCATACACCAGTTCAATCCGGATCGTAGCCTCTCTTGATCCGGATCCCGAACACTGAGTTTACCATCTTCCTTGAACGATCCGGATCAGGCTTCGCAATCCGGATCCCGAACGTTGATGTTTGGTGAACTGTATGAACGATCCGGATCAAGCACTTCGATCCGGATCCCGAACCTTCGTTTTCTGGAATTGCCTGACTCGTTACGACGATCCGGATCACAGCTAATCCGATCCGGATCGCCGTCCGTAAATTTCCAGAAATGTTAGGTTTTTGATTCTTTTATCTCCTTCCTAGGGTTTCTAACCTATAAATAGACCCTATGACTCTTTTTCTAGGGTAGAAAAATCCAATAGCCGTCATTTTCATATATCATCTTATACGGCCTAGATCCACATATAGAGAAGAAAGGAAATCATTAGAGAATACTCTATGTTTCTTCATCTATATTGATTAGTTTGATTCTAGGTTTTCATACTCACATCTTGAGTTGAATCAAACTAATGAATACTTAGATGGTATTCCGATCTATCTTTGATCTAAGTATTCGGCGGATCATCACCACCAAAAACAACGATTTACCCCAAAAATCGGCGCGTGGATTCGCGTGTCCTTGTGGATTCAAGGTTCAACCGCTCTCGTGGATTCGGAGCGAGGCACGTTCGTGGATTCGAAGGGTGCTATTGGGTGAAGACCGTGGATTCGGTCGGACGTCGTGGATTCGACGTGGACGCCGTGGATTCGGCGTTGGGCGCAGATCGTGGATTCGAGAAGCGTCGCGGAGCGAGCGGAGAAGATCCTCTAGGCGTATGGAAAAGGTTGAGTCGTAGTGTGTACGGTAAATCACCTTGTACGTGTTTTAATTCTAGTGGATTTCTGCCGTGTTATCGGTCCCGTGGTTTTTTTACTTTTTTTTACCTCCGTGATGGATTTTTCCGCACGTAAAATCTTGCGTGTATTTTTATTTCACGCATTGGGTATTTT
>CM055069.1:40703286-40737562 GCA_029204045.2 Tillandsia leiboldiana | reverse complement strand
GAGAAATGTTGGAGATCATTAAATTTTTCCCTACTAGATCTCGAGAGTCACGACGTTTCTTCGACATCGGTTTTTCTGTCGACTCTTCGTCAGAGAGCTCCCCTGAGCTGATCTTTTGGAGTTTTTTGCCATTTTTGTGGCAGCGTTTCCGCGACAAGTAGGCTGTGATTTTGGTACTCATCGCTTTACTCCGTTTCTAGTTGTATGGGAGTTCATGCAGTATCTTTAGACCCTTTTTTCTGCAACACTTTTTTGGACAGCGGAGGAGTAATCTTGCAATTTCTCGGCTACGGTTCCGGAACTGGGAGTTTAAGGACTCGATTTCAATCTACACTTCGGGAGAATCGCAACCATATTTTTTGTTGAAATTTTTTGAGGACATATCGCAAAAGGTAATTCCTGTTTATTGGATAGATGTGCAAGTGAGAATTACTGTTTTGAGTGATTTGACCTTACCGCGATGTTCGGCTTATATCTCAGCCCCCCAACACCGGGAGGAGTTTTCTGATGATTTTTGGTGCGTCGGAATCGTGAGAACCTGATAATCCGCACGTTAAATTTCAGCTCTTTCGGACTTTGGATCGAAGCGCACATCCAGGTGGGTTGGATTTTCCTCCAAATCTGCGGACTTCCTCTAATTCTAGTAGTGTAGCTTTTAGCATACTAGAATGGCTGTTATTGTTGATGCATGTGATAGAGTTATGAGAGTTTACTAGCACCCCCGACATATAATTGCATGTATTTAACCAGACGGTTAGAGTATTTTCACATGGGATAGGTTCTTATATGTGTTACGAATTTGAGTTGGCGTAGTTTCGTGGAAAGTCTCAAGTCTTGAAGATTGAAGGTAAAGAAAGTTGGATCATTTAACTCAATCTCAAGAAAGAAGAATTCAAAGGATCAGGTATGTTTAACTAAAGATTTTGTGTGATCCGAATACTTCTTGTAGTGTAGAAACACTTGGAAGAATCTTTCATTGCATAAAAATCAAAAACTGGACTTGGGACATGTTCAGGATCCGGATCAGGTTGTTCGATCCGGATCCCGAAGGTGGTTCGTTCATACACCAGGTTCAATCCGGATCGTAGCCTCTCTTGATCCGGATCCCGAACACTGAGTTTACCATCTTCCTTGAACGATCCGGATCAGGCTTCGCAATCCGGATCACCGAACGTTGATGTTTGGTAAACTGTATGAACGATCCGGATCAAGCACTTCGATCCGGATCCCGAACCTTCGTTTTTCTGGAATTGCCTGACTCGTTACGACGATCCGGATCACAGCTAATCCGATCCGGATCGCCGTCCGTAAAATTTCCAGAAATGTTAGTTTTTGATTCTTATCTCCTTCCTAGGTTTCTAACCTATAAATAGACCCTATGACTCTTTTTCATGGGGGCCGAAAATCCAAATAGCCGTCATTTTCATATATCATCATATACGGCTCTAGATCCACATATAGAGAAGAAAGGAAATCATTAGAGAATACTCTATGTTTCTTCATCTATATTGATTAGTTTGATTCTAGGTTTTCATACTCACATCTTGAGTTGAATCAAACTAATGAATACTTAGATGGTATTTCCGATCTATCTTTGATCTAAGTATTCGGCGGATCATCACCACCAAAAACAACGATTTACCCCAAAAATCGGCGCGTGGATTCGCGTGTCCTTGTGGATTCAAGGTTCAACCGCTCTCGTGGATTCGGAGCGAGGCACGTTCGTGGATTCGAAGGGTGCTATTGGGTGAAGACCGTGGATTCGGTCGGACGTCGTGGATTCGACGTTGGACGCCGTGGATTCGGCGTTGGGCGCAGATCGTGGATTCGAGAAGCGTCGTGGGAGCGAGCGGAGAAGATCCTCTAGGAGCGTATGGAAAAGGTTGAGTCGTAAGTGTGTACGGTAAATCACCTTGTACGTGTTTTAATTCTAGTGGATTTCTGCCGTGTTATCGGTCCCGTGGTTTTTTACTCCGGTGATGGAGTTTTTCCACGTAAAAATCTTGCGTATTATTTTTATTTCCGCATTGGGTTTTTATCGCAACGATTTTTGAGTGTTTATACGTTTACACCTATTCACCCCCCTCTAGGTATTTTTTTTTCCCCTATTTAGATCCTTATTACATATAACCCAACAAGTGGTATCAGAGCGGGATAGGGTTGTAAACAATGGTTGAAGGTGGAAACATCAACCGACCCCCGTTCTTCGATGGAACAAATTATGCGTACTGGAAAGTGCGGATGAAAGCCTTTTTAATTTCCATCGACGAACGGTGTGTGGCAATCAATTGAATTAGGATGGTCTAATCCAACTGAATTTATTGGTGATGTTCGCACCTTAAACCTAGGTCGAAATGGACCAAGGAAGAGTTAGATTCATCTTCTTACAATGGCAAGGGAATTAATGCTATTTTTAATGCCTTATCTCAAACTGAATTCTCTCGCGTCTCGGCATGTGAGACTGCGAAAGAAATCTGGGATGTTCTTCAGGTTACACATGAGGGAACTAACCTCGTGAAGATTCAGAAACTGCAAATGCTTACGAGCAAGTTTGACTCTATCTTGATGGCAGAAAATGAATCTTTCACGGACTACTATACACGATTGCAAGATATCGTAAACTCATGTGCTAACCTGGGAGAGAAGATTCCAGAATTTAAGATTGTAAGAAAGATCTTAAGAACTCTTCCTGAACGATTTCGCCCAAAGGTTACTGCCATTGAAACTATTAAACACCCGGACGAAATACGTGTAGAAGAATTAGTTGGTTCATTACAAACTTATGAAATGACATTTACTACTAACAATTCTTCTGGAAAGGCATCCACTTCTAAGTCTTCAGGTTATGCGTTGAAAACAACTAAGGAAGAAGACGCGGATACATCCTCCTCAGACGATGACGAGAACCTTTCTATGGAGGAATTTGAGAAGCAGCTCGCTCTCTTGACAAGGAAGTTTCGCCGCAACTTTCGAAGGGGTAATTCAAGCAAATCTCCATTCTTCGGAAAGTCGAACAAAGGCAGGGTACTTCAAGTTACAAGTCAAGAAAGCAAGAGAACTTCTCAAAGGATAAGAAAAGTTCAGAAGGACAACTTCAATGCTTCAAATGTCGAGGCTACGACCACATTGCAACGGAGTGTCCTAACAAGTATCCGGCAAAGAAGAAGGCGATGCAAGTCGTCACTTGGGATGACAACTCAACGTCAAATGAGTCGTCTTCGAGTGATGAAGAAAAGAGCTCCATCGCATTCCACGCGTCCGTATCTTCACCCTTCATGTGCTTTATGGCAAGTACATCCGAGTCGTTGTCCAACTCCACTGTTGAAAAGAATGCAACGGACAATGAATCGGATGATTCGGAAGGTGAAGATTTTGCTCTAGCCTATCATAGACTTTTGAGGGATTCAAAGAAAGTGGCTAAGCAAAACACGAGTTTGAGAGGGAGAGTGCATGATCTCGAAGAAGAAGCAAAAAGAGCGACTTCTCTCTCAAACGCTCTTGAAGTGGAAAGGAAAAACCTGATAAAAGCAAACGTTTCCCTTCAAGAGTCCAATGAGCAACTTGAGAAGGAACATACAAATCTGGTGGATAACGGCAATCACTTCTCAAAGCTCTACAACGAGGCTCGACAGGATAACCTGGAAATGACAAAGACCATTTTCCAACTCAAGAATGACTTACAGCGATTCTCTTCAGGAAGGAGTAAGTTGGATAAACTTCTTGGTCTTGGTCAAACAAACAAGTTCGGCCTCGGATACAATCGAACTGAAGACAATTTTAGTTCGGTTGGGACAGTCTTTGTGCCTCAGTCGGTATCTCTTCCTCCGACACCGGAAATCATGACAACCAACGACAACAAGCCTACTTCATCCTCTTCAGAATCGTCAAGCACAAAGGTATGTTTTCGTTGTAATTTTGCAGGGCACATTGAAAGAAATTGCAAGATTGGAGCTCAAAGATCAAATCAACCACATCTTGCAACTACTACCAATAAGTTCACTCCCCGGAATTCAAAGAAGGATTTTCCTAAAGAAAAGGACATTGGTAGTACTTCAAATAAGACGATGACAAAAGAAAAAGACCAATCATGCAAGACGTCTTCATCAAGGAAAACTTCTCAACCATTGCCAACATACTCCAAAACTCAAAAGGTTTGGGTATGCAAAGGTGAAACCCCTCCTTGTCTTTAATCGTTCTACGATTAAATCTTGTGTAGTTTATGTAGACTATTTTCTTTTCTTCTTTTTCTTTTGGCCGACCCGTCAACCATCTTTGGAAGGTAAATGGTACATTCTCTTATTGGTTGATGATTTCTCTAGGTTTTCTTGGGTAGCATTTTTAAAAGAGAAAGCTGATACGTTTGACTCTTTTCATGAGATTTGCCATCGTATTATGATTGAAAAGAATGAAAAGATCATTCGTGTTAGAAGTGATAGAGGTGGAGAATTCATAAATTCAAAATTCATTGATTTTTGCACTTCAAATGGCATTAAACATGAATTCTCGGCACCCTATACACCTCAGCAGAATGGTGTTGTTGAGCGCAAAAACAGGGTTGTACAAGAGATGGCGCGTGTGATGCTTCATAGCCGGAATTTACTGCTACTTTTTTGGGCTGAAGCCGTGAACACCGCTGTCTATGTCATTAATAGAGTTTACTTGCGCCCAGGAACTTTAAATACACCATATGAGCTGTGGTTTAGTAGAAAACCGGATATTAAATACTTTCGTATCTTCGGGAGTCGATGTTACATTTTACGTGACCGTGAAAATCTTGGAAAGTTCGACTCTCGAAGTGATGAAGGGATCTTTTTGGGTTATTCTACGAATAGCAGAGCATATCGAGTATTTAACATTGAATCTAAGACGATCGTAGAATCTATAAATGTTAAAGTAGATGAAGCTTTTCACTTTGGATCTGGAAAATCTACCCTCGATATCTCTCTAGATGATGATTCTCCTGCTAGTGCATCTTCTCATGATAATACTTCCAATATTAATGATGCATCTAATGGCTCTTCTAGTTTATCTGATGTGCAGGAATCATTTCATATATCTCCGAGTACTCCGTTTCAACAAACGCTACGAATCTCCAAGGATCATCCGGAATCGAATATTATTGGAGATCCACAAGAAGGAGTCAGAACTCGGAGGCAGTTGGTTTGTGGATTCGCTTGCTACGTATCTTTAATCGAACCAAAGAACATAGATGAAGCTCTTCAGGATGACTACTGGATTAAAGCAATGCAGGAAGAGCTCCATCAATTTGAGCGAAACAAAGTCTGGGAATTAACGAAGCCTCCAAAGCAACATAATGTGATAGGTACCAAATGGATCTTCAAGAACAAGAAAAATGAGGATGGTACTATCATCAGGAACAAGGCACGATTAGTTGCTCAAGGCTACTCTCAAGTAGAAGGTATAGACTTTGACGAAACATTCGCCCCTGTAGCTAGACTCGAGTCCATTCGTATACTGTTTGCTATTGCTTGTCATTTTAAAATCAAATTATTTCAAATGGACGTTAAGAGCGCTTTTCTAAATGGGTTTTTAAATGAGGAAGTTTATGTGGCTCAACCGAAAGATTTTGTAGACCATAAACAACCTAACCATGTTTTTCGTTTGAAAAAGGCTCTTTACGGTCTGAAACAAGCACCGCGAGCATGGTACGAAAGGTTGACAAAGCACCTTTTGGAGAAGGGCTATACTCGAGGGGGAGCTGATAGGACTCTCTTTGTGAAGCATTATCAAAACAATTTCATTGTAGCACAAATATATGTCGATGACATAGTATTTGGCGCAACAAGAGATAATGATGCTTCTAAATTCGCGGAGACCATGGAAAGTGAATTTGAGATGTCCATGATGGGCGAATTGACTTATTTTCTTGGATTGCAAATTAAACAAAATGATGAAGGTATTCACTTGAGTCAATCCAAGTATGCAATGGAGTTGGTCAAAAAGTTCGATCTAGAAAATTGTAAAGATTTTCCAACTCCAATGGGAACTAGCCACAAGGGACTTGGAAGTGAATCACAAAGTGAGAATGTAGACGAGAAACTGTATCGAAGTATGATTGGAAGTCTACTTTACCTCACGGCTAGTCGCCCGGATATATCTTTTGGTGTTGGGATCTGCGCGAGATATCAATCTGCACCAAAGGAGGTTCACCTGAAAGCGGTGAAAAGGATCATCCGGTATATCAAAGGATCAATTAATTTCGGAATTTGGTATCCTATGGGAACAAGTCTGGATATTGTTGGATACTCAGATGCCGATTGGGCAGGATCAGTGGATGATCGGAAAAAGCACGAGTGGTGCATGCTTCTATCTTGGCCATTGCCTTGTTGCATGGCACAGTAAAAAGCAGAATTGCATAGCACTCTCGACTGCCGAAGCGGAATACATTTCAGCTGGAAGTTGCTCAACTCAACTCATTTGGATGAAAAGCGTATTGAGCGACTTCAGCATTTCAGCATCTTCGGTAACAATTCTTTGTGACAACACAAGTGCAATTAACATTTCAAAAAACCCTGTGTTGCACTCTAGAACAAAACATATTGAACTTAGATATCATTTTCTTAGAGAGCTAGTTGAATCAAATACTCTTCAACTTTCATATATTTCAACTGAGGATCAATTAGCTGACATTCTAACAAAACCTTTGGATCAAAAACGTTTTATTCATTTACGAAAATCAATTGGAATGCTTTCCTTGAAATAAACTTCTTTTTGAAACCTTTGCTAAGGATAGGTTTTGTATTTGTTTTTGTTTTGTTCATTATCTATGTTTGTACATAGGACATTAATTGAGCATAAATCATAATTGACTTTAATTGCATCTTTTCACACATTTAGAAATTTATTATGCTTTCGCCATCATAATATTTCACTGTTGCAATGATCATTTATGTTAATTAAATCATCTTCTAAGTGATCAAAGTCAATTTCTCTCTCTCAATGATCTCTTGGTATAGTCATTATCTTATTTGACTGCTTAGTCGAGTATGAAATCGAGATCAATATTTGGTTGAATACTTTATATCTTAAATAATTGATAGCCAATTGAGGGGGAGTCATAGAAAAAGTAAAATGCTCAAAAGATGTGAAAAGAGTTACATCCCAATGAGGAGTGTGAAAACTACCACCACATGGAGGAAAGAGCTACCACCTCGGTCGTCCGAGTATTGTGTGCAGCTACTACATGTATACCAAGCATGGTTGTTCAAATTTTTGATTAAGTAAAATGCATGTTGAAATACTTGACTTCGTCAAATTTCAAGGTTGGTATAAGGTGGGTTTTTAAAGAAAGATGCTCAAAGAGCCACTATCTTCAACAGATTGTCTAGATACATTATCTACTATATTTGGGATTTCAAACATCTATTGATCTTTGTATTTCATTTTCTTTACTGAATTGATGATTTGATAAAGGCATTACTCATAAGATCAAGTTAGATGTAATTGAAGGTGTTCAACTTTAAGGGATTTAATTTTTGTAAATTTTCGTTTCATTTTTGGATATTATTGATAGATTTGGCATAATCTAATTCTTGTTGTATGAAACGATGATTTCTGTTTAAAGTTGATACACATTTGTGCTTACAATCTTTTTCTGTTTTTTCTTGAATTTCTCTGAAATTTTCTAAAGAAAAAGTTGGAGCCGATCCGGATCGGGCAAGATGATCCGGATCCCGAACGCAGGTTTTCTTCTGCGGGCTGACGATCCGGATTGGACCTACCGATCCGGATCCCGAACGCAGTTTCTCACTGCGGGTAGCCGATCCGGATCGCAATCATGAACTGATCCGGATCGCGGCTAGGGTTTTATAAAGAACAAAAGGGTTTTGATTTCTTTTACTCCAATCTTTTGTTCCAAAGTTTCCAGAGCCTCTCTCTCTAGATTTCATCCTTCCTGAAAGCTTTCAAACTCAAGTTCTTCAACTCCAAGTAAGTTTTATTGATCAAAATCTCGGTTTTTTACCATTTTTCTCTTTTCCTCCTCAAACGTGATGAATTTCTTGGATCAACTTTGTTTGTGGATGGTTTTTGATCAAATTTCTTTTGAAATAAGAACTCTGGGTAGATTAGTTTTGATTATATGCTAGGTATTCTCCTGATTAACAGATTTTTAGGCTTCGATTTCTAAAATTTCGGTTTTAGGGCATATAATAAGGATTTTCGAAAATCATGCAATTGATCTATTTTTAAAAGTCTTTTTGCAAAACTAATTTGATTCTTAGTCTCTCTACATGATTATGATTGTTTGGGTACAATTTTTCAAATCTTTGCAAATTAACAATTTTTCATGTGTTCTTGAGTTGGTCTTCACAGGATACATTTTTCACTAGCAATCAAAATGGTGATCACTTGGATTATTTTCCTACTTGCTGCTATGGTACATACGAGAGACACTGTCAAGCCCAAGAGGGCTAAGAAGGCTAAGAAAGCGAAGAAAGCTAAAGATGATTCCGATACAGAATCTGAAACGGAATCAATTAATTGGGATGAACTGCAAGTTGAAGCAACGACTGTTCCGACTGCTTCAAAAGGAAAAGCACCTGCAGAAACATCAAAGGCTCCGCCCACTGCTGCTGAGAAAGGCAAAGCTCCAATGGAAGAAACTTCTGGGAAGACAAGAAGAAAAAGTGTTGCTCGCAAAAGAGGGAGTGCACAAGGAATCTCCATTGAGAAACCAGCAGATAGGGAAGCACCTCCACAAGACTTTGTCAGCTCGGCTAGAATAAAGGATTTTGAAAACAGAGAATGCATTGGAGAAAGGCATGTTGATGTAAAAGCCTTAAAGCAGCGTTCTCGGACGTTTGGGACTTTGTTTGACCAGATAGGTCTTGCTTCCATTTGCAATTTCCCGGAGACCACTGGGTATTGTCTTCACTCAGTGAGGATGTTTTATCAGAATGCCTGCTATCTAGTTGATCAGGAAAGCGGGCGTCGGGATTTTCAAACATTAGTCAAGAATGTCAGAATTAAAGTAACGCCTCAGCTAATTGGAGAAGTATTAGGGATGGACGCCCGAGCCGATGGCACTCATTACCTGAAGAATCAAGTCTTCAACACCTACTCCTGGAGAGTGGTAGTTGATGGAATCTGTGTTCCAAATACTCGGTCGACAGGAAACTCCGTTTTCTCGAAAGAACTACGACCAGAGTACCGCTTCTTAAACCTCATTGTTTGTTACAATGTTATTCCAAACATGAACACAAAGGTTCTTCGGTGGGAAAGAATGATATTCCTTTATCTACTTGGAAACCCCACAGCAGCAATGGGAGCTAACTTAAACATTCCCTACGTCATCTGGTCAAGTATGGCACGATATGTGGAGCAAGCTCATCCGTCAGAGAGACTACCTTATCCAATGATCATCATGCGCATTCTTCGCAAATTTAAAGCTGACACAAATGCGAGTTCCTATCTGCACAGTCTAGGAACGATCAATGACACAACAATTATAAAGTCTCTTTCGACGAAGCCAGATGAACCTTTCATACCTCTTCACCGGCAACGAGCACAACAACAACAAGCAACAACCTCTGCACCAGCAGCAGCTCCTCCAGTCCAACCAGCACCTCCGGCACAACAAGCACCGCAATCAACTTCTGATGATGATGCATCTGTTACCTCAATCTATAAAGAACAGCAAAGGCTCTCCAACGAGCAAGAACGTCTATCAAATGAACTAATTGAGGTAAAGGAAGAAATAAAGAAGGTAAATAAGAATCAATCATCAATGAACAAGCGATTAAAGAAGATATTCCAAATTCTCGGCTGTATCAGTTCAGACGAGTCTGAATAATCCGTATCCTTCCAATTTCTGTTTATTATGCATATGTTTAAATCTCTCTTTTGTGCAGGTTTTTAAGTTTAAATTTTAGTCTTTAGTTCTCCAACTTGAACTGTTAACCATTCTCTCCACTTCTGTAATTTTGGCTTTGTTTGTGACAAAAAGGGGGAGAGAGTTTAGAGAACTTGAACAATGATATTGTGAAAATTGTGATCTTGTATACATCAAGGTACAATGGTGAACATCAAGGTAAGTGAACATCAAGGTACAATGATGAACAATGCTGATGTGAAAGTTTTGTATACATCAAGGTAAGTATCACTTCAACTTTGGTTTTTATCTAGTGATTGGTTGCATGTCTCCACTAACTATTCGACTAATTATTTGGGCATGTAATATGACTAACAAGTTGATGTTGGACTAACACTAACATGACATTTGGTTTTTGATTGCATAGAAGATATGTTGGTTTTTGACTATGATTCTCTTACATATCTGAATTCTCAAATGTCATGATGATCAGATAAACTCTATCTCTGTACTAGGTTTTGAATGCTAAATATTCTTGAGGTATCTAACGATCTCTTTTTGTCAAGAATGATTTCTTTGTGCAGAGAGTACAGATGTCTAAGTCTAGAGTCTGTTTTAGGAGTTTATCTAATGTTTTTAAATTTTCAGATCCCCATTGTAAATTTTTGTTGTATGGTGATAGCAACAAAAATATCTTTTTGAATTTTCTTTAGTGGATCTGTGTTTTGTCACGAAACCGCCAAAGGGGGAGATTGTTACGGAATTTGAGTTGGCGTAGTTTCGTGAAAGTCTCAAGTCTTGAAGATTGAAGGTAAAGAAAGTTGGATCATTTAACTCAATCTCAAGAAAGAAGAATTCCAAAGGATCAGGTATGTTTAACTAAAGATTTTGTGTGATCCGAATACTTCTTGTAGTGTAGAAACACTTGGAAGAATCTTTCATTGCATAAAAATCAAAAACTGGACTTGGGACATGTTCAGGATCCGGATCAGGTTGTTCGATTCGGATCCCGAAGGTGGTTCGTTCATACACCAGTTCAATCCGGATCGTAGCCTCTCTTGATCCGGATCCCGAACACTGAGTTTACCATCTTCCTTGAACGATCCGGATCAGGCTTCGCAATCCGGATCCCGAACGTTGATGTTTGGTGAACTGTATGAACGATCCGGATCAAGCACTTCGATCCGGATCCCGAACCTTCGTTTTTCTGGAATTGCCTGACTCGTTACGACGATCCGGATCACAGCTAATCCGATCCGGATCGCCGTCCGTAAAATTTCCAGAAATGTTAGGTTTTTGATTCTTATCTCCTTCCTAGGGTTTCTAACCTATAAATAGACCCTATGACTCTTTTTCATGGGGGCCGAAAATCCAAATAGCCGTCATTTTCATATATCATCATATACGGCTCTAGATCCACATATAGAGAAGAAAGGAAATCATTAGAGAATACTCTATGTTTCTTCATCTATATTGATTAGTTTGATTCTAGGTTTTCATACTCACATCTTGAGTTGAATCAAACTAATGAATACTTAGATGGTATTTCCGATCTATCTTTGATCTAAGTATTCGGCGGATCATCACCACCAAAAACAACGATTTACCCCAAAAATCGGCGCGTGGATTCGCGTGTCCTTGTGGATTCAAGGTTCAACCGCTCTCGTGGATTCGGAGCGAGGCACGTTCGTGGATTCGAAGGGTGCTATTGGGTGAAGACCGTGGATTCGGTCGGACGTCGTGGATTCGACGTTGGACGCCGTGGATTCGGCGTTGGGCGCAGATCGTGGATTCGAGAAGCGTCGTGGAGCGAGCGGAGAAGATCCTCTAGGAGCGTATGGAAAAGGTTGAGTCGTAAGTGTGTACGGTAAATCACCTTGTACGTGTTTTAATTCTAGTGGATTTCTGCCGTGTTATCGGTCCCGTGGTTTTTTACTCCGGTGATGGAGTTTTCCACGTAAAAATCTTGCGTATTATTTTTATTTCCGCATTGGGTTTTTATCGCAACGATTTTTGAGTGTTTATACGTTTACACCTATTCACCCCCCTCTAGGTGTTTTTTTTTCCCCTATTTAGATCCTTATTACATATAACCCAACAGTATGTTCTAGTTCCCACCCCTCTGCATTTCTTTTCATGGACACAGAGCTTTTCCTCGCCCGGATAGTGGGCCGAGTAGCCGGATAGTGTGGACAGGCGCGAGCAGGCGCATGGGCGGGCTGGTCCACGGCCAGGCGCGTGCACCGAGACCAGGGAAAAGGTGCACCGCCACGTTGCAGCACCTGATTGGTCAGGCTTCGTCGACGGCGGAGTTACGACATGTGGCGGCATGTGATTGGCCGACACTTTCCGGAAGACCCGGCGCATAGACCGGGGGCGTGGACCGCACGTGGTCCACGTGGGACATGTGGCACACAGTTATTGGCGGGCACAACCGACAGGTGTGCACCGGGTGCACGGAGTAGCAGAAGCAGGGACACGTGGCGCAATCCCAGGGTTCCGGGCGCGTGACGTGGACGGCTGAGATCGAGCCACGTCATTTCGGGCGCACACTGTAGCAATCGGGCGCCCGAAATGTCCCCCTTGACCCGAAATCCAAGTCTTCATGGGTTCAGCCTATAAATATAACCTTGTGAGCTTCATTTGAGGAGTTTCTGTGATCCGATTTGGGAGCCGTTTTCGACAGTGATTTCCTCTTCGAGTATTTTGGAGAAATTTTGATATTTTTCCCTACCTATAAACTTTTTGTGATTTTGGAGAAATTTTGGAGATCGTTTGATATTTTTCCCTACCAGATCTCGAGAGTCGCGACGTTTCTTCGACATCGGTTTTTCTATCGACCCTTCGTCTGAGAGCTCTCCTAAGCTGATCTTTTGGAGTTTTTCGTCGATTTTTGCTGCAGCGTTTCCACGATGGGTAGGCCTTTGATTTTGGTAATCATCGCTCTGCTCCGTTTAGAGTTTTTATAGGAGTTCGTGCAGTATCTTTACACCCCCGTTTTCTACAATACTTTTCTAGACAGCGGAGGAGTAATCTTGCAATTTCTCGGGCTACGGTTGCCGGAATTGGGAGTTTAAGGACTCGATTTCTATCTACACTTCACGAGGATCGCAACCGTACTTTTTGTTGGAATTTTTGGAGGACATCTCGCAAGAGGTAATTTCTTGTTTTGTGGACAGATGTGCAAGAGAATTACTGTTTTGAGTGATTTGACCTTACCGCGATGTTCGGCTTATATCTTAGAAATCGGGAGGAGTTTTCTGATCATTTTTGGTACGTGAGAATCATGAGAACCTGAGGATCACGCACGTTAAATTTCAGCTCTTTCGGACTCTGGATCGACGCGTGCATCCAGGTGGGTTGGATTTTCCTCTAAGTCTGCGGGCTTCCTCCTAATTCTAGTAGTGTAGCTTTTAGCATACTAGAATGGATGTTATTGTTGATGTATTGTGATAGAGTTATGAGAGTTTACTAGCACCCCGACATATAATTGCATGTATTTAACCAGACGGCTGGAGTATTTTCACATGGGCTAGGTTCTTGTATGTTCTAGTTCCCACCCGTCTGCATTCCTTTTCCTGGACATAGAGCTTTTCCTCGCCCGAATAGTGGGCCGAGTAGTCGGGATAGTGTGGGATGCATGTTACACTCGTGCCCGGGGGCCGAGTGGAGTCTGGTAGTTGTGGCTTCTAGTGTGCCAGTGTTGGGAACCGTTTGGGTAAACGGGGTCCTGTGTCGTCGGGTATTCTTTGTGTTGTTGCCGCCAGCTAGGTCGTGGCCACGGTGTGCATGTGATATCAGGACCTTGAACCCAGAATATTTTTGGACACTCATGATTTTAGTAAAAAGTGTTTTTCCTAACGAATTTCGAGGGATCGCCGGAGTCTGTTCTTGTTTGATAGGGCGAAGGCACTAGCCCTTCGGGGTTCGGAAAATAAACTTATTTTAAACTGATTTTCGCAAGAAATAAAATCTATAAAAGGGGTTTTCTCAAATTAAGACAGTTTTCTAAAAAGTGAGCTATTTTTATCCTCACCCCGAGAGGGTTTGAGTGGAAATGGTATTCAGCAATAAAGATCATCTTTTCTTACAAACTACCTCACCCGTGAGGGTGAGTGATCTGGGTTCTAACAGCTGTTTTCCCCCTCGGGTCGAGAACAACGGAAGGCTACGCCTATAGTCTATTCTTGTTTGATTCGGGTTGTAGGTATTAGTCTTTCGGGGTTCTCGGACCCTTCGTTGGTTGGCTGTTGAGTATCTCCAGCCAGTTTCTTTTAGTGGATTGAGTTGAAGTCCTGTTTTGGGAGCCGTTTGGGTTGACGGTGATCCCGACTGTGGAGTATCTCCAGCCAATGGGTTAGTGTTGTGAGTTGGACATTGTCGATCCGCTTGATCGTGGATTTGAATTATAGCCTGTAGATGCCGCTTATTGAGCCAGATGAGACACGCTTATTCCTCGGTGGGGTCGCGCCCCTCGAGAGCCGCTCCAGATGCGATGATGATGATGATGATGCGCCTGATGAGGCTGCTTTGCGTGATACTATGATAGTCCGATTGGACACCCTATGTTGATACACTAGGGGACCCTACGTTGATACACTAGGGAGGCGCAGGCTTGACTGGACCAGATTTGGCAGTCAGAGAGATTGGGTTGATGTGAGCACCTCGTGAGCGAGTGGATGCATAGCATGTTCATAGTTGAGTGTTTCTCCTTTGAGCATGATACAGATTGGGTCGATGAGAGCACCTCGTAAGTGAGTGGATGCATAGCATGTTCATAATTGAGTGTTTTCCTTTGAGCATCATACTTGAGGCATATTAATTGTAGTTTTCATTTCAGCTGTTATTTTTTCAGATTACCTATTTTTATTGCCTCTAGTAGACTTAGTGGGCAGACCGTAGAGTTGGAGACGGTACCCACTGAGAACTACATGACGGTGTAGTTCTCACACCCGCTGTGGTGACAGGTTTTTCTGAGGTAGCTGTCCGGCTTCTGTTCGAGCGAAGGCAGCAGTTCGAGGTAAGGGCGTGGCCGAATAGTTTCTTACCAGCTTATTCGAGAATCAGAGGTAGATGTACCTTATATGTGAGATTTTATTATTGTACTGGACAGTCTGAGAGTTTCTTTATATATTGTTCATAGTGGGAGATGACTATGTATTTTGGAGTGTGTATTTTCAGATGTTCAGTTTTGATTCTGTAGCTACTTATTCTTATTCAGCTCTGATACATGCTTAGCTATAGATATGACTTTTCAGGTTGGACGCTTCGCATATACGGGGTGATTCTATATAGGTGGCAGATCTGTTAGCGAACCCGGGTCGCAGTTTCGACGCCGAGGCGTGACATCAATTTTCTCGGAGGATCTGTCAGATACAGGTTCAATAACTGAGATAGTAGCAGATTTAGAAGAATCAGCAGGGGGAGTTAATATTAATCTTTTATCTACAGTGAAATTCAATTTCCTCCTTATCCTACTTTTAGAAGTAGGATAAGGAGGTGCTTTGCCAATTGTAGTTATAAGGTCTAAGGTAATTAACCAAGCCTCTAACTCTTCTTGCCCCTTCAAAAATCCTACCATTCTAAATTTTTTAGGTTTAAAGCTAGAAGAATCATCATAAGCCATTTTTGGACAATCTAGTTGATGGAATAACGAAATTAAAATAATAAGAATGAGCTGCAAAAAAGGTTCAAAAAACTTTTTTTAGAAAAACAAGCAAATTGTTTAAGGTTTCTACCCTAGTCATCCAAAATATTTTAAGTGTTCAAGTTTTTAATATTAATCTCTTATCTCAGTTGGTTCAATAGCAAACAACTGGCCCAAACAATTTAAAATTTGAATTTGATTTAAATATTTTCGAATATAAATGTAATCAAATAAATATGTATAATGCAAAAAAGATATAAGATCAACTAAAATTTTTATATAGAATAGGAGTTTTTCCTTACTGGTTAGAGCTCTATATGTGAAGGATATGTAAAGGTTGTGACTTTAAACAATATTTTTTTAAGAAAATTTAATGTAGCTAAAAACAGCAAAGCTTTTTTTTTTTTTTAAGTCTACTCTAGAGATAATAATAATTAAAACAGTAAAGATTTTTTAAATTTTTTACTGTAGCAATTATCTTAATTAAAAGAGTAAATAACTTTTTTTAAAATTTTACTATAGCAAAAATAGTAAAAATAGTTTTTTTTTTCCTTTTTTTTAAGAATTACGCAGTACTGTAAAACTATTTAAAATTTTTTTTTTATAATAATTTTAAAGTCAAGAATAGAGATCAAATAAATAAAAAATACAATAATCTATATGCAATTAAAATTTTAAAATTCTAATCCCAATATATTTAATTTGGAATGTCAATTATACAAATAAGTTTGTCAACAAAATTATATGTAATCTGCAATATTTTTTTTTTCCGAATTAACACTCGGTAGATTTTAATCACAATCAAATTAGAAAATACGTCTTAAACTTTTAAAAAAATAAACGCACTAAAATCTAATTGTGATTAACTATCTAACAATTTTATGTTTAAATTAAATAACAGAACTTACCTTTAAGCACTATGAAAATTCCAGAAATTATAGAAGAAAGAAACCAAAATAAAATTGATCCGGAAGCGTGCGAGGCACTGCTCTAAGGCGTATTTCCGTCCTTCGTGCGGATTAATCGGAGACACCACCCCAAGATACGATCGGAATTTATCTTCCTACGAGCACGACCGAAGAAGAAGTTGACGGAGACTCTTTCAATACCCGATGATATAACAGAACAAATAGAAGAGAATAAAGAATTAAAATTGTTTCTCAAAGAAAAATTTCTTTCACACTTTATTTTTTCTTACATGTATTCCAACAGTAAACATGTACAAATATATATATATATATATATATATATATATATATATATATATATATATATATATATATATATATATATATATATATATATATATATATATATATATATATATATATATATATATATATATATATATATATATATATATATATACTACAACAAAATTAGATTATATGGACGTATTTTTGTAATACTTTTGTATAAGTGTCCTATCTATATTTCATCTATATCCAAAATTAGGTTATAGGGACATATTTTTAGGACACATTACAATAATATGTCGCTATACACTGTAGCGACTGCAGATATAACGACACTAATAATAAGTGTCAGTATTTTTTCAGCGGTACTTTTTTTAGCTTTTAGAAATATTTAAAAGTGTCGCTATAGCATAATTTTATTATAGTAATAGTGAAGGAAGTTAGGTGAGCGTTGGAATCCCAATGCTCACATCACCCATAAATTACAATAAAGAGTCTGTGTGGAGTGCCGCGTGGAGTGAGAAACGTCCAAAAATTAATTAAAAATTTAATAAGAATTAAATAATAATAAATAAAAATAAATTTAATAAAAAAATTAATAATTAATAATAAAATAAAAAATAATTACTAGAAATTTTAGAATTTTGAATTTTGAATTTTATTCCAACAGGATCAACTCAACCAGATTCTAATCAAACGATCCAAAAAAAAGCTGAAAACAAGTAGACTTGGTTGATCAAAGACTTGGTTGAATAAGCCGAATCATTTCTATTGAAAATTGAAAATTTGTATTAGAGTTAATCAACTCCTAGGACTGCTATAAGGGAAGCTCTGAATGCGAAAAGTAAGTTTAATCTAAAAAAATTGTAGATTGAAGAAAAAATAAGTGTGACCATACTTCAAGGGTATATGACGCCTAATACAGGTTTCGAAATTACTATTTATAGTAATTTTCTATCAGACCGCATTTATTGATTGGTTCGTGTAGTGTGGGAGAGTATGGTAGTCACGATCATGTAAGTTATGCCATTGTAATCATGACTACGTAAGTTACGCTCCATGTCTCGACCGTTCCCACCTAAAATTATTTCATCTTCAGACGCTCTTTCTCCTGGATCCTAGCGCATCACGTGTCCTTATTTTTTTGGCTCACCCATGGGCTGGGCAGTCCATCTTATGGCGCACTAATTCGTGCACCAACAATACCCCCCCTTTCCAATAGTCTTTTGAATGAGCGTTCGGATAACTTTCATCACTTAACCAACAGCTATAATTAGCCGCTTCTTTTAGTTCTTTACACATTAAATGTTTTATTTGACGGTCTCGATTGACCGCACCTTTGGTCATTTCGCATTTAATATTTCCAGACGACAACTTCGATTGATTGTACCATTTTGTCTTAGTTAGGCCAATTCGTCATAAATGTGGTCGTCATCATTCGAAATTCTTTTACAAAACTCTTGACGGTGTAAAATTTTTCCATCTGCTTCTGAAGACCTTTTATCTTCGTAAGGATTCCAAGCTTCTCTTCTCTTTTCGGCTTATCGTTTCTTTTGCTTCAATGGCCTCTTCTCGGATTCCCTCTCGATCTTCTGAGATTGACTTCTGTTTTTTTGAAGCCGTATGAACTAATCCCATCTCGCTTCATCTTCCTTCACTACAAATCCAGGTGGCATGTGTTTTCCTTTTTCGTTGGACAACATCCTATTGACAGTCGATTCCATTCATTTGCAATCTTGGGTTTCTTCTAAGTCTCTAGGGAAATGCCTTCGCACCTACTCCATGGTCTCGGATACTTACCTCACCTGGTTGAACTATCTTAAAGGAGTTTTTGCCAGGTTGTGGCGAGAAGTGGGAATCTATGACACCATCCTACTCTCAAGAACTCCTCCTCAAGTCGACAATCTCGTTCTGGCTGCAGCTTTTAGTTTTTGGTTTTCGACATCTAATACCTTCATTTTCTGATCAGGGCTTTTTTCTACGACCCTTTTTTGTCACACCCCAAGGTCTTTTCTGTAAATTCATTTTAAGAAAACCAGCGAAAAAATGTATAATTTTTTTTAAACACCTTAGAATATATTCTGAGACGCGCACATACCCGCCATATGAACAAGAGTTTTCCTGTACAAACTAGCAAAGTCTCTCCTATACATGCACGACGTAGCACCTGAATACAACACAACCACACATACAACCACAACGAATGAACAATATCTAACAGAAGGTAATCAAAATATAACATAATTCACAGTTATAAGTCAACTACCACAATATACTTTAAACTACAATTAAGAATAATCCACAAATAAACCAAACTAAATCAGGAGGTCTGAATCAAAGACTACACCAACTAAATCAAAGTAATATTCTAAACTAGGAACAATCTGGACGAAAAATGCAAACACAAAGGATCGTCCATGATCAAAGCTCGGTTAGGGCTCTCTAGTACCGTCCTCACGCATCGTCCCGAACCTCACCATCCGAGGTACCTAGAACTAGGGGTAGTGAGAAACCAGCAAGGGTCTCCCAGTGGGTACCACAAGCCGACGAAGGCAAACTGTACTCACTGGCAACCGAAAGAAAATAATCGACTACGAAGTATCGCAAGATCAGATATAGTATCAATGAAAGAAAATATCAAAATGAACAGGTAAACCGAATACAATAGCAATGGAATACATCAAGCAATAATATAATAATAATAGCTACTGTAAACTAGAAAGATACTAGTAATCAATAACAATCGACGACAAACAAATATAGCAGCAATCATGACTGGAAAGAAACTACAACTACCAATCAATGCAAAAATATCTGCTACTGTAAAGAATAAGAAATATGATAATATATCAAACCGATGAATAATACAAATCACCAAATCATAAGCCATATTGGTCTAAAGACCTCAGGCGAAGCCACGTCCCGCTCACCCTGGCATATAACCCTAGCAGGGGCCGCATCGGGCTCACGGGTAAGAAATACAACCACCTTTCCAAAAAAAAAACACCCTTTTGAAGTGGATCAGATCGCTGGTGTACGTGAAATGCTCTCGAGCTCTGACAATCGATGCAAAATGCTCAATGGCCAACAGTCGATAAATAGCCGAGAAAGAATCAATAAGGAATCACTGACCGAATAAAACAAGTCATATCACAAGGTCTCAATATGTCACCGACCAATCAAGTCCACTATTCCCGAAGGAATGTCACAATGTCACCGACTTATCAGGTCTAGATAATCCAAACATCATGCAATAGATACGAGATGTCATAAATCATGAAGTCACTAAATCATACTATATCTCAAGATCATATGCTATAATCATGTCATATGAACTCTAACAAATCACAGAATACCACTCTACTTCTAGGTCATGATGCAAATAGAATAATAGAGTAAATAGAAATAAAGTAGGTGGTGCTCAAATGCTCAACATGCAATGGGTCTAATCAAGAAAAGAAACAAAGAAGGAATATAACTGAGCAGGCACCACTGAACCAACTTCGGATCAAAGTACCCACCTAAATCAGCGAAGCACCTAACTCCCACGATGCTCCTGATCACCGACTAGACCTACAAAATGTCTACCAAGTCAAGACTAAACTCTACGACTCAAAATCACCCATCTCTCAATTCCAAAACCGTCGGAAGAAACAATTCTTTAAACCGGGCTTTCGGAGCCCACCGAAAATTCTCGAATTTCTCCGGAACACACCTGAAACCTCCAAACCGCTCCGAAAGGTCTCAAACAATAAAATAGGTCACCCGCTGTCCCAAAATGTACCAAAATAGATGCCCGGACAGCAAACACTAGATCGAGAGTTATAAAATATAATTAAGTACAACTATGCCGAAATGGATTCCCAAAATTGCCGGTTTCGGCTCCGGAACCCTGATTATGCTCCACAAAGGCCGTGGATTATGGACGAGAAGTCCATAGGGTCCATGCACAGCCCGAGGCAACTCGTGCGGCCAATTTGCATTTGGGTTCCTAAATACTCCAATAATTGCATAATAATATCTAAAGGCGGTAACTATGACATTTTACCAAAAATTGCGCACTTCGGGGGCGAATCGGCGGCGAGGGTTGAAAGATCTCGATACGTGAAATGCCGTGCTCGCTGTCCGGAGCGAAAACGATGGCCAAGGAGCACTCCGGGTTGAGCCAAACGCCCAAAATCCCACGTGGTCGGGGGCGACGCATCCTGACACGCAACCCGAGGCGATTTCAGGGATTGACGGCGTCGCTGCGACACCCACGACGGAGTCCGGGCTGAGAGGCTCAGCCTCAACAGCAGCCACAGGGATAGGGAGGGAGTATTGCTTGAAGGAGAGGGAGAGAGAGCACTGCCAGGGGGGTTCCCCTGGATTCGGGCTCACCGCAGGAGAAGTGGTGCACGGATCAAGCACAGGGAGGGAGGAGAAGGGCGCAGCGGCACAGCTCCCACGCGCAGACCCGGGCGTAGGTCCGCACCGCTTGGCCCCTTCGTGACGCGACCCCTGTAGGTGGGCGCCCGATCCAAGCAAGGCGTCCGCAGGTGGGCTGGCCGAGGCTTGGCCCCACGTGGCTCGGTGGCGCGCACTTCCACGAGCGGCTTGCGCGTGGGTGCGGCGTGCGACAGGGAGATGGGGGAGCCCAAATCTAGCACAGGGATGGGGGATTGATCTTCTTCTCCGGCTCCGGCTTCGTCGGAGCGAAGGCGTACGGACGGAGAATGAAGAAAAGAAAAGGGGTTTCTTGGTCTTGGTGGTTGCGGAGGAAGAAGCGAGATTAAGGGCTCAATTAGGGTAAAAGAAGTCCTAATTTCATCTCAATTCCTCTTTTTAAAATAATTATTCAAATTACCTCCATGTCCCTAAAAGAGAAATTTTAGCCTTTTTTGACCCTAAATTTCGTAATTTCAATTTTAATTTCTTGAAATATGTGCCCAACGCCAACTCATCCCAATTCAAATTTTACGAATTTCTATATAGAATTGCTGCGACTTAATCGAAATTGCTGAAAATTCAATTTTCCGGTTCGATTTCTCACAAAACATGCAGATTCTGAAGATCCAGATATCTGATTAGAGATTCGATCGCACCACACCCTTCAGCTCGATGACGCCGTCAAAATGACAGCTTCTATTTTCCGAAATTCTCAATGGATTACAAAAGTTGGTCAAATAAGGGGAAAAATTCGATTCCCACGATTTTCTGTCAAACTTTATTTTTTACGCTTTTCGGTGCAACCAGCACAGCGAATTCAAAAACGGATTTGACCACGCCCTTCAACGCTGATTCACTACTAAACCAGTGATGAAATTTTCGAGAATTTGATCCTCAAAATACTGAAATTAATACCCTCTTAGATTCCCGGGATAAATTCCGGAATTTAATTAAATTCCGAATTCAAAATTTTATGGTTTCCTACATTTTTGATGCAGTAGCGATCACTGGTCTTCGTCCGCATGATACTGTTCTTTCTCTAGCCTTTAATCCTTTAGGGGCTGCCGAGTTTGGTGCTCTTGTAGACTCGAAGATGGACCTCGCATATTCAAGTTCATGAAGAGGTTCGCGGGTCAGGATCAGAGTCTAGTTACCGACAAAGAGCATATTGCTGTTCTGTTGTATTGGCTCTGTTATTCTTTAAGTACTCGGTCGCAGAAAATAC
This sequence comes from Tillandsia leiboldiana, assembly GCA_029204045.2. Classification (NCBI taxonomy): domain Eukaryota; kingdom Viridiplantae; phylum Streptophyta; class Magnoliopsida; order Poales; family Bromeliaceae; genus Tillandsia; species Tillandsia leiboldiana. The sequence goes on along the minus strand of CM055069.1, from coordinate 40,715,234 downwards.
ATTGAGATTTTGTCCCTATTGTCATTGCTTTAGCCAACAGCGAAAAATTATCTCTTGATTCTTATTTTCTCTCTTTATTGTACTAAGAAATTTATGAGTAAATAAAGTTGCTGTCTGATAAGGAGACGAACGGTGTCGTCATTAGTTCAGAAATTTTTTAGTTCCTACAACTTTTTCTTCAATTGTATTTTCTTATTCTTTGCCGAGCACCTCTAGGTCCTAACTCGGCGTCTCGGTTCAGCAGTTATGGGCTTGCTCTTAGTTTTCCGACATCATTTTATTTTGGGTCAACTCATAGATTTCCATACCTACTTCTGAATTTTTTATTTTGAAGATGGACTCCCTGCAGTCTGGTGATCGCTACTGGGAGAACGACGAGCTAGTGCTGCTTGGTTCACAAAGAGATTTGAATATATCTAGAACTAGAAGGATTGTCCCGAAGGTCTTGAGCATACTAAGGCTTGATATGCTTTGTTGGCGGCCAGAGATTTACATGCCCGCTTGAAAAGCTGATCCAAGCTTTTGCCGAGCACTGAGATCTATTGTCCTCATTTTGTAGCTCGACAATTTGGTTTGATTCAAGTGCTTTCTACTTTGTTAAAGTTTTTCACCAATAACATGTATCGAACTTGCCTCGTTACTAAATGAGTAGCCGAAGTGGATCATATTATGAAGACGGGAAATCAACTAAAGCGTGACTTCGTCCTTGTCAAATTTCGATAATCTTTAAAGGGATTGTCTGAAATATTATATAAACGTTCCTAAAATGATTTAAGAAATTAGATTGCTAAAAGAACTTAAAGCAACCAAATTTACGGCAAGTGCAATAAGCTATCGCTAAAAACAACCAAATTATATTCGAAAACTTTTTGACAGCTCTAAAATTTTTAATAAACGGATGATTTTTTCTTTTTCACCCTAGTATGCCCAAAATAATGGAAAATTCTAATTAACTAAGCCACCTCTCAATATTCTCTTCCAACAAAGTGTTCTCTTCCAACAATTATCATGCCAGGTCAAACCCTAATTAATGGGTTAATTGTCTTGAAAACATATCAAATAGTAAATATATTCCGACAAAATTTAATTTTTCATATTTATTTTTTTTAAATCTAAAGTTATTAATATATATTTCTACCGTCTAATTTTATCAAAAAAAATCTAGTTAATTATAGGTTAAATATTTAATTTTGGTTAGATAAAAAAATAATTTATTTATTTTTTTACCCATTTATATTATAACTATAATTTTTAGAGGAATATATTTATAAGGACAAAATAGATATTTTACTTATATTCTGTTAAAATATAAACGATAATAAATCAGTAAAATATATAAATAAATAATTTATTTTTTTTAAAAAAAATAAATATAAAATTTTAAATTTTAAAAAAATATATTTACTATTTAATATGTTTTTAGGAACCGTAGGCAATTAACCTCTAATTAATTAAGCCAATCTCTTCCAACAACACAGCCGCTCTCACTCTCCACTCCAATCTTTTCCAACAACGCAACGGCACTCACTCTCCGCTCGGCGTCTCCACCGCGCTCAGCCCCCTCTCCACTCCCCACTTCCTTCCGCACTCGCACTCGGCATTGCCACTACCCTCACCCCCCACTTGTCGCCACCCTCGCGCTCGCCATTGAATGGATTTGGTTGAGGATACCATTTCATTTAGATTAGTCAATGGTGGCAAGCAATATTATATGAGACATTGACACTACTTATCCGTCAATCATAAATTGAGGAATGACAAATTTTCATTTGATGGCACAAAGGGGAGGATATTACCACCAAAGATACTTACGAGCAATGATGTCCTTGAACATGTGCAAAATCTTGAAAATATCAATTTAACTAAGCCTACTAATAAAAAGGAAAAAAATATCATGATATTCGGGAGAATAATTGGAATAAAAAGAGTTTATTCTTTAATCTTCTATATTGACGAACACTTTTGCTGCGACATAATTTGGATGTGATGCACATTGAAAAAAATATAAATGATAATCATCTTGGGACATTCATGAATATCAAGAGACACAATTAAAACACGTCTTGATTTGCAAGCAATGAACATAAGGCCTAAATTGCACCAAATTCAAGAAGGGAGTAAGCTTATTGTAATAATCAAGAATTCGAAGATCACTATACTGAATTTTAACCAAAATATGTAAAGTACAGTGAAGAGTGGTCTTGGCGATGTCCAAATAGTTTACCGAGGGTGTCGAAACAATTAGAAGAGAGTTTGGACTCTGAGGAGTAAGAATATTTAAATACTGAAATTTTCAAAATTTAGGGGTTTACTCTCGAGGACCGGTTTATGATCATCAAGTCTGAACTCCGGCGGGAAGGTCCGGACTCTCCCTGCGAGGTAGTGTGGACAAAATCTACTGAGGACACATTGGGGGAGGTCACTTCGGGGATCGGCCCGTCTCCCATTGTCACACCCCAAGGTCGAATTATGACCCGGGTTTGCCAACCGATCCACCACTCATACGGGAATCCTCGTATAGGTGAAACATCAAACCTGTAAAAGATAGTATCTACCAATTAAACGATATCAAAGCCGAAAATAAAACTACTAACATAAAAAGAAAGTCCACTGAACATTTGAATCATCCACAATACAAAATTCACTTCTCACGACCAAAATAAGATACAAGTCATACTGAACAGGACAACAACCCAAAATCTAGATACAGGGTACATCTAGCTCTCCAAAAGTATGTAGGGATCTAGTTTGCGACTCCTTTACCTCGATCAATAGAACAGTTAGTGTAGTGACCCAGATTCCCGTGTAGCTTTCCCCCTGATTCGGGGTGTGGAACACCTATTATTGGTGTGTTGGGGCCGCAACACGTCAAATGGATGTGTTGAATGGACTTAGTGAGGGTTTTGGATCAAGCCTGTCTTTCGGCTGCTTTTGCCGAATTTTAGAAGTGGTTTCAGGCTGATTGGAGGCCGTATTTGGATTTAGCGCGGAAAATCGATTGAAAATGACTATTTACTTGTATTTTTCTGAGTCCGGATGCCCAAAAAGGGCTCCTAGAAGTTTACAGTGGATTTTGGTGCATGGGGGAGACCGTAGACCGTCGGGGTGCCACGTGGCGGCCTATCATTGGCCGGTTTGCAACGCGCGGTCCACAGAGCGGCGCGGGGTGGCGCATGGACCAGGTGGGGACACGTGGAGCTCCCGAATTGGCCGGCGCATGGTGCGCGGTCCACGGAACCCCGCGCGGGTGCATAGACCCGGCGCGGGGGTCGCGTGGTGGCCTGCTAGTGGTTGGCGTTCGGTGCACGGTCCACGGAATCCCCGTGCGGGTGCATGGACCCGGCGCGGGGGACACGTGGCATCGTGTCATTGGAGGGCTCACCGAGCGCGGTGCACGGAGACGCGGGGGGGGGGGGGGGTTGAGGGAGGGCGCCTCGGGGCGCGTGCATGGCAGGGCGGTCAGGCGGCGCCTGCCCGCACATGTGACCGGTCACCTCGGGGACACGTGGGGCCCCACTATTCGCGGGCATCACCTACCCTCGCTGACCGCCAGGTGACACGCGGCGGCACCCGTCTAAGCTTGCACCGCTGTCCCATGTTCGGGACACGTGTCAAGCACATGTGAATCCGGGCGCTCACGTGGATTCCTTCAGCGGATTCGGGCGCCCGAATTCGGCCCGAGCGCCCAAATCCGGGGACATATTGGGTATTTTTGGATTTGTTGAGTTTAGCCTATAAATAGGCCCGTTTGAACAACGTTTCAGAGTTTTCTGGCCGGATTTTTACAGAGAGTTCTACAAAAAAGTTGCTCATCCTTGTGTGCTGCTTCCACTGGAGATTTCTTGGGATTTTAGGAGGCACGTTCTTTGAGATCTGTAGCGATTCGGCGCGTCGCGATGCTTCTTCTCCGGCGACCCTTCCCGTCGTGTTTCGGTGTGTGGACTCCCCCGGGCTACTCCAATAGTCTTTTTGGACGATTTCTGCGCCATTGTCTTCATGACTGGTAGGGCTATGACTTTCATATTTTTGGCTCCCCCTCATTTTGAGTTTTTCTCAGAGTTTCTAAGCCATCTTGTGACCCCTTTTCTGCGGCGGAGTTTTTGGACAGCACCGAAGTTTTTCTGGGATTTCTCCGCGCTCGAGCATCGGATCGAGGTGTGCAAGTACTCGTTTCACATCTACACATCGCAGGGATCATCATCGTGATTTTTTTGGATTTTTTTGGATTTTTTTGAGGTTTTCTCGAAGGTAAAAATCCTACTTTTTCTGGGCGGAGTGCTACAGAATTTTGTCCTTGTGGAGTATCGCGCTTACCGTGATGTTTATTTTGTAACTTTGCCTACAGTAGTCGAAACGGGACATGTGAGTACTCGACCTTAATCTACTTGTCGCGACGATCGCAGCGGTGATTTTTCTGGAATTTTTGGAGTTCATCTCGCAGGGTAATATTAAGCTTTTTCTGGACTGGTTTTGTGGACAGCGGCTATGTGTAAATTGCGAAATTAATCGAGCACCGTTTTGTGTATTTTCGCAGTGTTCGTGGTGAGCCGGGGTTTTATTTGTGTGTAGGCGAGCTTGGATTCATGCTTCACATTCAAGGTGGGTGGTTATTGTATACCTCAATTTTTGACTTGCTCACTAAGTTTATTAGAGAATTCCCCATATTGGACTTACTAATTGATCACCCCTTGACATCCATGCTTAAATTAATATAAATGTGAGCCTATCATGTGAGACTAATCTTGTGGACATATCATGTTGGGAATAATATTGGGAAAATACTATTGTGGAAACATGATTGTGGGGATATTATAGTGGTGATAATTAACATGCCATGTTAGCACATAGACTTTTGTGAAAGTTGTTTAAATGGAATAGTATGACATATTTATGTGCAGGTACTACTTTGATGATTTATTATGGATCATAGATTATAGACATGTGTAGTTGGTTAGTGATTTTGGCATGATGGTTATATCTATGCGGGGCTATTATTTGATACACATGTGAAACTACTATTTGATACACTCTCTTTCATCTTTCATAAGGACATTTGCATGCTTGTATGGACATCTAGACAGGCCACTATTTATTACTACACTATCATATTGGGACTTGACTTAGGAGAAATCATGTTGCGTTGTTCTCCTTTTATTCAGATGCACGGTTCATGTTGCTCGGGTTCCAGCAGGGGTTTGGGATAGTGTAGTTGAGGCCATTGAGTCTGGGACAGGTTAGACTCGATTATAGATTGTGGAGCAGTGTGGTAACCGCGGACATTAGGCGGTTGGCCAGATGTTAATTACTTTATCAAATTTTGGACTTATGGGGTATTACGGTGATCGCGGACATTGGGCGGTTGATCGAACGTTTACTATTGCATCAGATTGGGGATCAGATTTCTTTAGTGGATGAATTTTCCTACTTTGATCATAATCGTGAACCAGTCCTGCTATATCGTGATACTTGTTACAGAGATACTTTACTCGTCTGGGTCGCTCCCCTCGAGTGCCACTCCGGAGTGTGTGACCGTGCCGGACAGAAGCCGGTCTGCTACTTATTTTGGGATGCGACCGCACCGGTCAGAAGTCGGTCTGTATCCCACGGATGACTTCTTGAGTTCGATAGCAGAGCAGGCAGTGCTAGTTTTTACTTGTGGTTAGATTGGGTTTATTCAGGCAGGCACATTCACTTATGCATTCTTTAATTACTCTTTCTGCCTTCGCATTTATAGACATATATAGTAGTGGTAGCTTCATTTCATCAGCAGTTATATTTTTAGCATACCACCTCTCTTTCCCCTTTTGCCTTTGGTAGACCTAGTGGGCATGTCAGAGTTTGAGGCTTAATCCACTAGGGGAGGCTACTATTTTTATAGTAGTTCTCACCCCTATTATCCTTTTTCCTTTTTCTCCCCTGTTTTGCAAAATCCTCTGCGGGAGTTGCTGGGCCGTTATCGGCAGATCGAGGTAAGAGGATTGTGGATTAAATAGATCGTCTACCCCGTCTGCGAGCTTAGCAGTGTTTTGGTTGTACCCCCTTTATTCTCAGATAGTTGTACTTTTATTTTGGGTCTGGCTTTAGCCAGCTGTTTGTTTCTATTTGGTGAGCTGGGAGAGACACTTGTACTTATTGAGAGTTGTATTTTACTTTTATTTTTCCAGCTTCAATATGAGATATATTAGTTTTTAGTTCGGCACTATTTTTATGCTCCCTTATTATATCTTCTATATTTGAGCAGGTTACCAGCGCTTCGTGTACATGGAAAATTCCATGTGCACGTCGGATCTGTGGACGGGCCCGGGTTCTGGTTTACACCCGGGGCGTGACAGTTAGTGCAGGAACGGATGCAGATGTCTTTGTAAAAAGGGCACCAACAGTAGGTGTGAGAACTATATAAACAAAGTAGTCCTTAGTGGGTACCATTACCAAGACCAACGATCTACCCACTGAGTCTACTAGAGGCATATATAACTCAATATTTCTAAAGCAGAAGGGAAAACATAAATATCATGCATCTAATTACTATGCTCAAGGAAAATCACGGAAGTAACCATATGCATCTACTCACTCTCGAGGTGCTCATATCTACCTAATCTTACTGACTGCCGCATCAGGTCCAGTCAAACTTGCGCCTACCTACTACAATTACATCAACGAAAGACTGGAATTACGTAGGGGGCCCAATTGGGCTGCATCGACGTCATGCAGAAAAAGGCCTAGCTCCGAAGCGGCACTCGAGGGCGCGACCCCACGAGGAAAGCTGCGCATTTCAGTTGAGCTCAATAGGACTCATACAGGCTATAATCCAAATCCACGATCAACGAGATTGATAAGCTCATAATACTCAACATGGCCACGGCAAAGGCCGGATAAACACTCAACTGCCCAGGACCACCGTCACCCCGAATGACTCCCGACATTAAAACTTAGTCTATCTAGCTATAAAGATCCACTCAGCCCCCACACACGAGCGTAAATGCAACCTACACTAATCCGACCGCTCACCATCCCCTAATCGAGGCGAGAAAAATATAATGAAGCGATAAGAACAGGCACAATATAGATAATTTTTCTGGTGTCTAAATACAAGTTAAAAAGCTAATAATAAATGTTTTCTAGCGTCAATAGCTCTCTAATTCATACCAAAAATGTATAGGGGTCCAGTTGTAGTTTTCTCAATTTTTCAAACAACTATCATATTTTGCTAGATAAACAAAATGCTAAATCTAGCATGTTGGCATCTAACAAATAGATATAGGAAGGAGCTCGATAATTTTGGTAAAATCCAACCCACCTGAAATGCTACTCCAACCACAGAAAGGAGTCGAAGGGGCGCGGCGAAGCCTACTGTCAGTAAGAAGCTTCGGCTTGGCAAAACTCATGAACTCGAAGCTCTGTTGGCCTCAATTAGCACCTCCTCCAGAAGCTCTGTTGGCCTCACCAAGTCACCTCCAACCTCAGCCCAAACTCCCAACACAAAAATCCAACACCACCAAGCTCTGCCCAAGTGCACGAAAAGGGTCTCAGCTCAGCTCAACCACAAGGTCAGCCAATATCACCTCAACCTCAACCTCCACCTCCACCTCATTCAACTCATTCAACTCGCTACACAACACAACCGTGCACACGCACACACCAAGAAAGGGAGGAAAAGACCAAAACACATCAAGAAAAGCTCAACAACTCAAGCTCTCAGCTCAACTGCTCGAACAAACATCGAAAAATCCAATAAACTTCAAAAAACTCAAGAAATTCGAAAACTCAAAATACATGAAGTCTACCTCAACTCTAGCTGGAAGGGGTCCATGGTCAAACTCTCCAACTCATGGACTCGCTACTCGGCTCTCTCGACCAAGCTCCGAAGCTTTAGCACGAGATAGAAGCGGGCTCCGAGATGGTGGTGGTGGTGGTGGTGCTATTGCTGGAACTACTCCTACACACTTAGAAGAGAAGGAAGAAGAAGAAAATGGAGGAAAAGGTGATCTCCAAGTTCTATGGCAGTAGGGGTGAACATGTGTCGGAGGGGGTATAAATAAAAGAGGCGAGCAGGTGAAATGAATCGCGGAACATCAAACTGGGCTAACTTGTCCAACACAGGAAAAACAGAATTCGGGTGCCCTAACGCTCATCCGGGCGCCTTAAACTTCGCGGCTATAGTATTAACAGGCTCACCTAGGGCGCCCGATCCTCTACAGTGCTATGCCTAGTTCCTTGGAGCCACTATTCCTCTTCAGCACAGCTACCAAGGCGTCCGAAACCTGCGCCCGTTGCTACAGTGCTGGACCCGAATGTCCACCAACTCCATGATAGCCGTACCATCAGACACAAATATCAAGGCAAATCCAACCACTCACTTTTTGATTGCTGTAGTAACTTCCATGCGCCCGGAGGTTAAGATCCGCAAATGTGTAACTAGAATCGTGCTTTTCGGGAGTCCGTAACAAGTTTAGGGCGCCTGAATTGCCAGGAACTTCAGTTCCTTTTAAATTTGTGATCTCAAGTCCATTTTCGCATCTATTTTGCGCCAAGCAACTCTCGCTTGGCCCGACCATCTCCAGATGAGTCGGCCAGTTAAAAGAAACGCGCTCGAATAGTTACGAAGCTCCGATACACTACACCCCTGGACCAGACCGCCTGAACTAGTTGACCTAGTTCGAGCCGGTTCAGGGAGGTGAATTGAAGGGCTTTTATTAGTTCATTGGCTTATCCTCACTCACCTAAACAAACACACAACACTCTCTTTCTCTCTTTCACTCTCCCTCACACTGTTCCTTCTATTTCTCTCTCTAGAACCATCTCTTAGTTAGGGTTTGGAGAGGAAAAGGGCTTGGAAAAGTTTGGAGAGGAAGAAGGATAATATAAAGAAGGCTTGGGAGCTCATTTTTCGTGAGAAGTAAGATAAGTTTTATGAGTTTTGGTGTAATACTGGGGAATTTGCATATCACTATACTGGACTTTGACCAAATCGGGTAAAGTTTAGTTAGGAGTGGTCTTGGCGACGTTTAAGTGGTGTTCTGAGGATGTCGAAACAATTAGAGAAGAGTTTGGACTCTGAGGAGCAAGAATATTAAAATTCTAAAATGTTCAAAATTTAAGGGTTTGCTCTCGGGGACTAGTCTGTCTCCCACAGACCGGTCCGTGATCATCGAGTCTAGACTCCAGCGGAAGGTCCGGACTCTCCCCGAGGGTTCGAACCATGAGGGGCAGTCTGGTCCGCCTTTGTGCACCTGCAGGAGGTCCCTTCGGGGATCGGGCCATCTCCCACGTACCGGTCTGCTTAGACCTGGTTTGCCCAAGTCTAAGCCGATTCAAGATTGAACCGGGGGAGCCTTTTTTATGGTTCGTTGGCTCCCCCTCTTCACCCAAACACACATACACACCCTCTCTTTCTCATTTTCACTCTCTCTCACACTCTCCCTTCTCTTTATCTCTCTAGAACCCACCTCTTAGCTAGGGTTGGAGAGGAAAATAGCTTGGAAAAGCTTGGAGAAGAAAAAGGAAAAGAAGAAGAAGGTTAGGGAGCTCAGTTTTCGTAAGAGGTAAGATGAGTTTTATTGGTTTTGGGTTAGGACTTAGCTTAAATTATTTAAAATTGAGATGTTTGGGAACCCCACAAGATTCTAAACTAAATTCTTACATCAATCCTCCGGATTTTTTTGGTTTAATCTAAGAAAATAGATTTTTTTGGTTTTAAATGTGGTTTTGAAATTTTTAGGATTTTGATTCTGTTTGATCTTGTAAATCCCTAATCGAGGATTGTGAAAACTCATTAAAAATATTTAATTTCATAGGCAGCAGCGTTACGGAGGTCGATTTGAGAGAACGGGCCAAAATCGTTGTTTTTTCTTTTGTTACCTTTGTGGTGTGTCGAGGCGGGGTCGAACGTTAAATTCCTTGGATTCTCCACCATTTAGCATCGACACAAGATGGGTGGTGCCTACTGAAATGGATGAACCCTCTATGTCTAAGTTCCTATGTTAGGTCATATATAGGTATTATATTATTTGATGCATGTGGGATTAGTTTTATGCGTGTAATCGCAATTTCCAACATGCTTTAGTCTAGATTGGGTGGCATGAGTTAAAGATCCAAAATATGGAAGGCATGAGAATTGGGTCATGAAAAAGACAAGAATGCTAGAATTGCATTAAAGGATTATAGTTGGAACTTAGAAAACTTGTGGTAAAACTAGGGAATAACACAGAGTTGAACTGAACCTAGTGAGAACAATATAGATCGAGTGGCATCTATTATATATAGAGTTAGCTGTGGGCTAGTGTATACGTCTCACAAGTCGAGATGGACGCTTGGATTGATAAATCCTCCAGTTAGCGTCCTTAGGATTTGGTGGAGCTCTTCGGATCAGAGAGTTAGATCATACTCACATTGTCTGCTCGGATCGTGGAGGTAGCTCCTCCACAGGCAGTATATTCCGGAGTGTCACGTTATGCGTGGAGACCCAAGTCCCTATGTTTCTTTACCCATGATCCAGGGCTTCTTGACGCCTTTGTCAAGAGTTGGAGGCGTGTTCGCGCAAAACGGACACCGAAATTGGATTCAACGCAAAAAACCGATCAAAATCGCCTATTTGGATGTTTTTTTATGGATCCGAACGCCCTAAAATGGGTTTAGGGCATGTTTACTATAGCTCGGGTAGCGGGGCAGCGCGGGCAGGCAGGCACCACGCGGCGAAGCGCAGTTGGGCGCGCTGTGGATAGGGGTGGACATGTGGCCTTGTGTGATTGGGCGACGCGGGATTTTTGTCGGCCATTGGGGCGGCGAGACGTGGCACAGCTTCTTCATCACTTTCTTCCCCAAGCTTGGAGAAGATCCACCATTGAAGCATTCTCAGCCACCTCCGTAGACGTTCAGTGCAAGGCCTCTACAGGACAAACCCCTTGAATATTTTGGCTGATTTTTGGTTTGGGATCTTCACGAGAGGTAGGTCTACAACTTTGATATTGATCACCCCTCCCAGATCTTGAGTTTTCTTGCGGTTTTTCTGCCATCTCTGGAGCCTTCGTGCACAGAGTAGAGTTTTGGATAGCACATAGTATTTATGGGTTTTCTCTGTGATTTGTGTATGAATTTTAAAGTTCAAAGGCTTGATTTGCATCTACTCTCGTAGAGGAATGCATTGGTACCTTTCTTGCTAGATTTGGTGTATGTTTGCCTATGTAACTTTATTGATCTTTCAAACCCTATGGTGAAGTTTGCAGCAGAATTCTATTTTGGTATTGTTGTGATGTTTAGACTTTGGGGGTGCAGTTTTTGTGGTGATTCTTAATTATTTTTGGGATTTTAAAGTTTGGGCATCTTCTTAAGATCAAGGTGAGCAATTTCTCTTTTGGTTTCAGTTAAAAATTCCTTTTGGATTTGTCTCCACACCCGATGGTACTACATGCTGAAATTTCAATGTAATTATGGACAACATTGAACACTTTGCTTAATTAGATAATTAAGGGTACCTTAAGATGAATTTTTGAGACTTTGGTGATGATCCTTAGACAGAGGAAGACTTAAAATTTCTGTTTGGAGCTTTCATTTGAGGTATAATGTACAGAAATTAATTCTATCTTCAAAATAGTTGTTTGCTAGAATTTTTTCAAGAATTCTGCGCAGCAGTTAATGATTTGATGATTGCGCTCAATCCGGCAATGATCTCAGAGTGATCTTTGGTGTGTTGGATTCGTAAGAGGTAGGGGATTGTGCACGCCATTTTTTTAGCAAAATTGGACTTTGGATCATTGAGTTTCCAGGTGGGTTTCCAAGCACATCAAACCTTCGATTTACCCGCTTGGGCTATGAAAATTTAGCATGATGATGTTTGATCTTGTTCTCGCTATTCCTCAGTAAATCATGCTTGATTGGTTATATTTTGATGATTCTTGAGCCTACATCATGTGAGATTGATTGGTTATGTTTAATGATCCTTGAGCCTACAT
>CM055069.1:40604055-40703219 GCA_029204045.2 Tillandsia leiboldiana | reverse complement strand
GTGGACCAGATGTGGCAGTCAGCTCGCTTGGGTCGATGGTGCACTTCCATGTCTAGTAGGTTGCATACACGTTTTGGTTCTCTCCCCCGTTTTTGCCCCTTTATTTAATGGGCAGGGTGCTTCGAGAGTCGCCGCCTACTCAGTTCAGTCCTTAGTACTTGGGTTAGTGTTGTCTCTTGAGGACTTGGTGGGCAACCGGTCGGCTGGCGGTGGTACTCACTGAGAACTCTTCCCTTTTTTTGGTGTAGGTCCCACACCCTTTGGGGGTTTTCCCCCCCCTTTCCTCTCCCTCCTTTGTTTTGCAAGAGTCTTCGCGGTTTTGCCGACGTCGGCGATGTTGATCGTGCAGGGGATTCGCAAGCTAGATCAACCCTTCGTTGGAGATAAGCGGCACCCTTCAAGGGATCATCAGGGGATTAGTTGTTTCTTTTCCGCATTTGAAGAGACTTTTGTAGGGAGATATTTTTTGGTATTGAGAGACGTACACTTTGTATATTGGGAGTTACCTCCCTGTTGGGTTTGAGCTGTACTTGAGGAATTGTATTATTACATTTGGAGGCGAGACAGTGTTGATTTTATTGCCAGTTGTAACAGTGATTGATTGTAGTTACAGCAATTTTTATTAAGCTCTGTATCTGTTTAGTTAGAGTAACTTTTTGCAGGTAGGACCGTCGCCTATGAAGGTTGGCAGAGGTGGCGGATCTGTTTGGACGGTCCCCGGGTCCCAGTTTCGACCCCCGGGCGTGACAGATTAAGAGTTGTATCAGAGCCTAGTTGTAGGTCATGGTGGACTTAGAAACCCTAGCTTATGGTTTTGAACCCTTGGTTGACTTTGTGAGTCGTGATTTTTTTAGCGAGAGTCCCGATTGAGTTTGTTTATATACCTCTCCCAAGGGACGGGTGAGTGATTGGCATGTTTTTCTCCTAAGTGATTATGTTGCTGCAGACAACATAATGCTGTTGAACGGGTGACATGCTTTAGACTTTCGCTGGATTGGGTCGAGTGTTGTTGTGTGCTGTTTTGTTGTGTCGTCGTGGCGAGCGGTGTCTCCCCGACGCTGGGTTTTTGACCCGTGTGCATCCTGTCATAGCTGTTGATCTTGAGCAGTTGGTTTTGGCCGGATACCTGGATTGAGGTCAGAGAACCCCGGACCCAGAGGACAGGATTGTCTGAGGCTTGTCAACGAGCTGAGGGAGCAGCTGGTCTTGGTGACACAGTTGTCGGAGCACTGAGTAGCCCCCTCTGTGCCAATTTTTAGTGTCGAGGCACCGAGGCAGGGTGGATCGTTGGACCGCTGGTGGCGGTGGGACATGATCGACCTATTGAGCCGTATTTGGTAGATGAACACCCCGACTCGTAAGATTGAGTTTGGAGCCTTTGGAGGCAGAGTCCTGGCTGGTGGTGATGGAGTGGATTAATTGAGAGCCTCCCGGTGCTAGAGGGATGTATGCAGTTGTTGAACTGCGCGCTCCGATTCGAGGGACGAGGCGCATAGGATAATGAGACTGGGAGTGGATTGCGCCAGGACACCTTTCTGTTATTCAGTCCCTCCATTGTAGGTTGTAGCCGCCTCGTTGGAGCAGGCATTATGTATGGAGCGTGGCATTGCAGTCCTTTGATAGGGATCAGCCGCCATAGGTGAGTTCTGGATTTTCGCTTGCGCCGGATGATGGAGGACAGATCGGCCGGCAGGGCATGTCTAATTTCTTTTCCTGGATAACGAGTTCCCGGATGTCAGAGGTCGGGTGGACCCCGAAGGCAACATCAGTATTTTTATTTGAGTGCGCAGCGATAGCTGGATTTGTTATCTGCGGAGGATCGTGTTCGTCGCCTCAATGTGATCATAGACAGAGGTCGTGCTTCCTAGTGGTAGCCCTGATTTTCAGGCAGATTGAGCGACACCCACTGCTTGAGCGGATGAATCTGTGCCGCCCGGTTGGAGGGCGCCACGGTAGTGGATTGAGTGTCGCAGGTGGGATTTCACCACGGTAGTCGGAGTTAGAGCATGTTCCACTCTTACATGGGTTAGAGGCAGATTTGTTACCACATGCACTAGAGGTACAGGTTCCGGTTGTTGTTGTGCACGTGGAGGAGGCTTTTGGATCATGTCCCAGTGCGGCCGGACCGCGGAGATACCGGCAGAATTATTGAAATTATAGCATTAGGTGTTTTGAACCTTATGCGTGAGATTGTTGGGCACTATGCCACAAGTTCGACTGCGGGAGAGGACTTTGATCTTCGTCAAGGCGGGCAATTGGAGGCTTGCTCGTTGAGGTTGTTAGAGCACTCTGGTTGTAGCGACAGGGTGAGAGTTGGCTACTGCGGCACCGGACTCAGGGATATCTCTGTTGCCCCGAGATCCCGTGTGTGATTTCACCTTAGTTTTTGTAATGCCGCCGGTTAGGGAGATAGAGATTGCGTTTGACGTGGTTCGAGGAACCGCGCCACCCTGGACAGCACCTCATTGGATATCGCCGGTAGAGCTGAGAGAGAGCCGATGGCACTGTTGCAGGGTCCGATGGATCGAGGGGTCTGTTTGACCTAGTGCCACGCCGTTGGTATACAGTGGTGATGCCACGTCATTGATACACAATGTGAGGTCCTTTTATGGTATCTAGGACCTTATGATGGAGTTTTCTCCGGCAGTTGGTGTATGATTCGAGTACCCACTAGGAGTTGGACAGCCGAGGACTTCGCCTAGATGGCGTTTTGACACGGTGGGGGCATTATGAGTTGTTAGCGAGGCCCATGGAATGACGAATGCCCTGTGGACTTCAAGATCTGAGGGATTGTATGTCCCAGTTGTTTGGACGGACTGGGAGTGGTGTTTCCGAGGATATTTTGATTCCCTCCCAGAGTGACTTGGAGCACGAGGAGCACTTTGTGGATGTGCTACCATGCCCGTGTGGATGAAGTGGTATGCCAAGTTATTGAGGTACAAGTTGTAGCTGCAGAAGCATACCTTCTTGGGTCGCGTTGTTCGAGCCGTAGGGCGGCGGTGGAACCCTACCTAATGGATGTTATTCAAGTTGACTGAGACCAACTTTCATTTTTGAGGTGAGGAGCTTCTAGACTTGGCGGTGCCGAGAGAGCATGCCAATGGATAATGTGTCTGATCGTAGCGCCAATGCTAGTGTTTCCTGTGTTGGGAGATGGAATTGTGTGATTTAGTGATGCCTCCCATTGTGGCGGTAGAGTTCCGTGGGTGGATCTTCGTCCACACTTCATTAGTCCAACCCTATGAGTGTTATGCAGGCAGCTTGGTTCCACTTGAGCCTTTCTGTACGTCCTTTATTTCCAGCTTGGATTGATATACCTGGGCGTAGGCCATGCCTGCTTGGCTATCATTTCTGATTACTCAGCATCTTGAGTGGGATTTTCGCGGATTGTCGTGCTGGTTTGGGATTTTGACCGCGAGTTTGGGCATCCGCATTATGATCGCCTTTCGAGCCAGTTTTCACCCCTTCACTGACGGTTTGGTCCCCGTCAAGGCATCTTTTCGAACCCGTGGTCTGTCGGGTTTTGTTGGCATGTTGAGTGGCCAACCGTGGCCATGAGATTTCGTCTCTTGAGGATCCCTTTTGAGGGTTGCCTCGTGGTTGAGTAGGCCACTCGGGTAATTTTGGATCGGAAGTAACCGGGTGAAGACCCCAGCTTATTGGATCCTTTTCCTCATAGGATGAATCTGTGGTATACTTCGGGGGTCCTGGTGGGTAACACCAGGAGGTGTTTTGGTGCTGTTGCGCTGATGATTATTCTTTTTCCCCCGCGCTCTGATGGGGCCTCTGTGTGGTTCACGTCTCAGCTCAGGATGTTTTTGCTTTTGGATCCCTCGCCCGTGATTGACTTGCCCCTTTTGAGATCTGTGATTGATGGAGTACGAGGGACGCCCGTTGCGATTTCTGGCTCGAGAGATGAGAAAATCGCGTGTCGGGCCATGCCGTACTTGTTGTTGTTGTTGTTGGGGAGTAATCACGGGATGAGTGATGTTTTGGGAGCTGGAGGCGTTATTGATGGGATACCTACCCGTGATATGTGGGACCCTTGGGGGATTTGAGCTAGTTTCGAGGACTAACTTTCCTTAGTGGGGAGGATGTGAGGACCTGGATCCCCACGACGAGATTACTGGTTCATCTACATCTCCCGGAGGCCTATGTGGCGTGTTGGTGGGATTTGTGCCCCAATTGGACATTAGTGTTGGGCTCAGTGTGTTAATGGATCACGTGGGTGATCGTGGACTCCGTCGGAGCTCCAGAATGGTTTCGCGCGTCATGGATATTAAATTGGACCCAGCGCGAAGTTTGGATCAAGGAACTCTTCCGGATGCCTTCGGCAATTTTTAGAGTTGGAATTTGGCAAATTGGACTTCGGATTGGATTCAGCGCGCGAAAACGATGAAATGGACTATTCACTTGCTTTTTTCCGAGTCCGGTGTGTTCGGCACGTTTTTCGGACGCAAGGGTACTGTTCCGGCACCGGCGGCGGCGGCGCGCGGCGGCCGTCAGCGGCGGAGCGCGGCGGAGCAGGCTCTGGCGGTGCGCGGTCCACCGCGGAGGCGTGCACCGGTCGCGGGCCAGGTGGCCGGTTCCCGGGTTGGGCCGGCGCAGCGGGCGCGGTCCACGGGAAAGGCGTGTGTACGGTGGACCGGTGGGGGTACACGTGGCGCACCGGTTGGCCGTCCACGTGCACCCCGTCCACGGTGCACCTGCGGCGCCTCGGGAAGCGTGCGAGCAGAGGCGCAGGCGGCGGGCGCAGAGCGCACGTGGTCGCGTTGTCGGGCGGTTCCCCACGCGCTTGGGTGGACACGCGTCGGCGTCTGGGGGCTCCACGTGTCGCGCGGGGAGCGGCGGGGTTGCTGTCGCCTGTTTGGCGGGCACGTGGAGCCCAGGGTGGTTCGGCGGCTACAGTGCGCGGCAGCGAGGGGATTCGGCTGCTACAGTCGCGCACCACAGTGCGCGCGTATCGCGCCTATAAGTATTTTCCCCGCCGAAATTGCTTCAGTTGTCCGGCAGCCCTCAATTGTTTCTGCAGCGAATCCGATACGAAGCATCCTGAGCTCCTTCTCCACCTCCCCTTTTCCGCCATTTCCGAGCCTCCTCTCGCCTGGGTGCCTTCAGCAAAGATGATCCCCGAGTTTGGCTGCATCCTTCTGCAAAGTTTTGGGATTTTTGGTGGCACGCTTATGAGTTTCCATTTTTACGGCGCGGCGCGACGCTCGTCCTTTGGGTTCCCCTTCGTCGCGTTTCGGTGCGCGAGCTCCCCCGGCCTAGTCCGACCACCTTTTCGCGTGATTTCTTCGCCGCTGGATGCGCGACGGACAGATCTACGATCTTGGTATTTTCAGCTTTCCCTCATTTTGCCGCTTTTCGAGGTGTTTGTTCGAGCTTACTGTGAACCCCATTTCTGTGAAGGAGATTTGGACAACGGCATGGTATTTCGGCGTTATCTCCGCACCGGGGCATCGTTTGACGATGTGCTTATACACTTTTTTTCATCTACTCGGCGCAAGGAATATAACAGTATTTTATTGGATTTTTCTGAGTTTTGCCCGAAGGTATATGTTCTTCCCCTTATCTATAAATGGAATTACAGTTATGTTGCTGTGTGGTTTTGCGCACCTGTACTGTGGAATTTGTAACTCGGCCTACGGGGCTCGTAATTGGACGTGCAGGTACTCGTTTCGAAGGTATCGACGCGAGGATTACTATGGTATTTTTATTGGATTTTTCTGGGCACTTTCAGCAGGTGAATTAAGCACGGCTTTGGGACTGATTTTCTGACTGTGTATTCTTGGTTAATTTTGGGAATAAAAGTGTAATGTTGAGCCTTATTGTTGTACCCAGGGGTGTTTTCAGTTGTTTGGAGCCAAGGCTTGCGCGACTTGTACCGAGGGTGTTATGTTGGCAGATTTTGGACCCTGAGCGTCTACCCACTTCACCGACTTCAGGTTTGCCTTGGTTTAAGCGCTTCAGGTGGGTAAGCTTAATAGCAGTAACTATTTAAGGCATTGAGTATGTTGTGGCAAATATAAGCACACTTGTGGGTTGTCACCCCTCTATGACTGATGCATGCATGTTTAGGGTACATGGTTTATGTTGGTAAGTAGGTAAGCTTGATAATGATATTTGTATAAATGATTGCAAGAATAGTATTTATGAGGTATATTGAGGACTTGCATGACTTGGACATCTATGTGATGACTAGTGTAAGCTTACCTAGGATAATGTTACCCTATGAGATTATGTAACATGCCATGTTAGCACATAGCCTTTCATGTGGTTGGTTTATGCTTTGGGACAGGATTTCGTAGCTATGTGCGGATTTGTACTCTGAGGAGTTATTATGATCGTTCTATTGATGAACCTTGAATTGTGGACAGGTCTAGTTTTGGGATTCCGGCATGTTGTTTATTCCTAAAGGATCTATTATTATGCTTTACCCCCCCCCCCCCCCCCCCCCTTTATTCCTTGAGGACTTTTGCATGCTTGTATGGTCATGTAGTTAGGCCATCTTTTACTGCTGCACTACTTATGGGAACTTGACTTAGGAGAAACCATGCTTTTCCTTTCTCCGCCTTTGCTAGTCAAGTGGACAGTGTTGCTCGGGTTCGAGCAGGGGTCTGGATAGGGTAGTCAGGACTTCGTGTCTGGGACAGGTTGGCTTAGTTGTGGGGCTTTGCGGCAACCGCGGATATTGGGCGGTTTGACCGGATGTTTCTCTATGCACCTGATTGGGTATCAGTTTTCTTTAGTGGATGGAGTTTCCCACTTATCGTTTAGTGCATCCGATTGAGGTCGGGTCTTTCCTTGGTGGTTGAGTTTTCCCACTTTGATCAGATTGATGATCAAGTCCTGCTGTTTTGAGATACTGGTGATATTGATGACAGAGATGCTTTACTCGTGTGGGTAGCTCCCCTCGAGTGCCGCTCCGGAGTAGGCTTCAGACCGTGTTGGGTTCCGGTCAGACCGTGTTGGGTTCCGGTCAGACCGTGTCGGGTGCCGGTCAGACCGTGTTGGGTTCCGGTCATTTGGACAGTGGAGATACTGAGTTCGGGAGATTGGTGACAGAGCAGGCAGTACCGGGTTTATACCGGTTCATTCGATTGAGTTTATTTCGGTCAAATACTTTTATTGTTACACTCGTGCCTGGGGGCCGAGTGCAGACTGGTAGTTGAGTTTAGAGCAGTGCTAGTATTGTTGAGAGCCGTCTGGTTGACGGTGGTCCCGTGTTGTTGCGAGTACTTTGACCGCTGTGTGAGAGGTTCAGCATCATGATTCTATCCGTTCTGAGAGAGAGCGTGGATTTTGACCATAGCCTGCATGATCCTCTACTCGATAGCGAGCTAGTCCGTTTGGACGCCCTACGTAATTCCTGCCCGTCAGCGGGAGGTGGTTGTAGGTGGGCGCAGGTTTGACTGGACCAGATGTGGCAGTCAGCTCGATTGGGTCGATGGTGCACTTCATGTGCTAGTGGTTGCATACCACTGTTTGGTTCTCCCCCTTTTTGCCTTTAGTTAGGGGCAGGGTAGCTGTCGAGAGTCTCCAGCCTACTCATTTCAGTCTTATGACTTGGGTTAGTTTTTGTCTCTTGAGGACTTGGTGGGCAGACCGTCGGGTCTGGCGGTGGTACCCACTGAGAACTCCCTTTTTGGTGTAGTTCTCACACCCTTTGGGGGTTTCCCCCCCCTTTTCCTCTCCTCTCCTTTGTTTTGCAGAGTCTTAGCGGGTGTTGCCGACTCTGCGGATGTTGATCGTGCGAGGGAGTCGCAAGCTAGATCCCTACCCGTCGTTGGAGAGTAGCGGCACCCTTCAGAGGAGATCATCAGTGGATTAGTTGTTTCTTTTTCCTCTTTTGAGAGACTTTTGTAGTGAGGATATTTTGTATTGAGAGACTGTACACTGTTGTATATTGGAGTTACCTCCCGGTTGGGTTTAGAGCTTGTACTTGAGGTTATTGTATTATTATTATTTTGGGAGGCAGACAGTGTTGTTTTATTTCCAGTTGTACAGTGATTGATTTTAGTTACAGCAGATTTTTATTTATAGCTCTGATATCTGTTTAGTTATAGTACTTTTCTTGCAGGTAGGACGCTTCGCCTATGCAGGTTGGCATAGGTGGCGGATCTGTTTGGCGGGCCCGGGTCGCAGTTTCGACCCCGGGGCGTGACAAATTGCGAACAAAATGCGAATCGACTCGAGTCGAGCTACCGGGGCGAACGTCTCATCAAAGTCTATTCCTTCAATTTGTGAATAGCCCTGAGCAACTAGGCGTGTTTTGTTCCTGATAATGGTACCATCCTCGTTTTTCTTGTTCTTGAAAATCCATTTAGTACCAATCACGTTGTGTTGCTTCGGTGGCTTCGTTAGTTCCCAGACTTCGTTTCTTTCGAACTAATGGAGCTCTTCCTGCATTGCTTCAATCCAGTAATCATCCTGAAGAGCTTCATCGACGTTCTTTGGTTCTATCATGGAGACATAACATGCGACTCCACAAACCAACTGTCTCCGAGTCCTGACTCCTTCTTGTGGGTCTCCAATAATGTTCGATTCTGGATGATCCTTGGAGATACGTAGAGTTTGAGGTAACGGAGTACTCGGAGGTACATGTGATGATTCCTGTATATCAAATAAACTTGAAGAACCATTAGATGCATCAACTTTATCGAAAGAATTATTATGAGAAGATGCATTTACAAGAGTATCATCATCTAGAGACATATCAGGGGTAGATTTATCAGATGCAAAATAAAAAGCTTCATTTACTTTAACATTAATAGATTCTACCATCGTTTTAGATTCAAGGTCAAATACCCGATATGCTCTACTGTTTGTAGAATAACCCATGAAAATCCCTTCGTCACTTCGAGAGTCGAATTTTCCAAGATTTTCGCGGTCACGTAAAATGTAACAGCGACTCCCAAAGATACGAAAATATTTGATATTCGGTTTTGTAAAAACCATAGTTCATATGGTGTATTTAAAGTTTCCGGGCGCAAATACACTCGATTAATTACGTAGACGGCGATGTTCACAGCTTCAGCCCAAAAATGTAACAGTAAATTCCGGCTGTGAAGCATAACACGCGCCATCTCTTGAACAACCCTATTTTTGCGCTCGACTACACCATTCTGCTGAGGTGTATAGGGTGCTGAGAATTCATGTTTTATGCCGTTGGAAGTGCAAAAATCAATGAATTCTCCACCTCTATCACTTCTGACACGAACGATCTTTTCATTTCTTTCAATCATAATACGATGACAAACCTCATGAAAAGAGTCGAAAGTATCCGCTTTCTCTTTTAAAAATGTTACCCATTTATATCTAGAGAAATCATCAACCAAAAGAAAAATATACCATTTACCTCCCAAAGATGGTTGACGAGTCGGCCCCATTAAGTCCATATGCAGTAATTGTAAGGGCCGATTGGTACCCACGTGGTTCAAGTTCTTATGTGCAGCCCTTGATTGTTTTCCCTTTTGACAACCTTCACACACAATGTTTTCTTTGAAAGAAAGTTTAGGAACCCCCTTAACCACGTCTTTATTTGAAATCTTTGCTAGTTCCTTAAAATTTATGTGACCTAGTCTTTCATGCCAAAGAGTTTCATTATCTAAAAAATCTAGGTTATATTTTTCAGAAATTTTGTTTCGAACGACATAGTAATTATTTTCAGATCTAACCCCTTTCAAAAAGAATACATGGTCCTTATCAGTTACAATACATTCTGCAGAAGAAAAATTAACTGAAAAACCATTATCACAAAGTTGACTGATACTAATGAGGTTAGTCTTAAGGCCTTCAACAAATAAAACATTGTTCAAAACCGGGCCTTCTGGAATAGCGATTGTTCATTTTCCAACAATTTTAGAAGAACGACCGTCTCCGAAAACTACAAGTCCTCTGGAGATTTTCTCTAAAGTTTGAAAATAATTTTTGTCACCGGTCATGTGACGGGAACATCCACTATCCAGATACCAAGACGAATTGTCATAAGCATGCAAAGAAGTATGAATGACAAGACAAGGGAAGATTTCACCTTTGCGCACCCAAACCTTTTTGGACTGCGTTGGTAATGAATGTGAAGTTATTCTCCTTGGTGAATGCGTCTTGATTGATTGGTTGCTTTTCTTTGATGACGTCATCTTGTTAGATAAACTACCAAGGCTTTTTTCCTTTGAAAGGTTCTCCTTTGATTTCCGGGGAATCACCTTTTTGGTAGTTGTAGCAAGAGGTGCTTGATGTGATCTTTTCGCTCCAATCTTGCAATTTCTTCATATGTGCCCTGCAAAATCACAACGAAAACATACCTTTGAACTTGTCGAACCCGAAGTAGGTGAGGTAAGGTTGTTGTCGTTGATTGCAGTGAATTCCGTCGTCGGAGGAGGAGATACCGACTGGGGCACAAAAACTGTCCCAACCGAACTAGGACTGTCTCCAGTTTGATTTTATCCAAGGCCGAAACGGTTCTTTTGACCAAGACCAAGCATCTTATCCAACTTGCTCCTTCCCGAAGAAAATCGCTTTAAATCATCCTTAAGTTGGAAAATGGTCTTCGTCATTTTCATTTATTTCTGACGAGCCTCGGAGTAGAGCTTCAAGAAGTAACTTGCTTTATCCACTAATTTTACATGTTCCTTCTCGAAATGCTCATTTTTCTCTTGAAGGGAAACATTTACTTTGATCAAGTTATCCCTTTCCACTTCAAGAGCGTTTGAGAGAGAAGTTGCCCTTTTTGCTTCCTCTTCGAGATCCTGCAATCTCCCTCTCAAACCCTTGTTTTGCTTTGCCAGTTTCTTTGAATCCTTTAAAAGTTTATGGTAGGCAAAAGCAAAATCTTCACCTTCGAAATTACTCGATTCGTCGTCCGTTGCATTCTTTTCAACTTGGGAGGAGTTGGACAATGAATCGGATGTACTTGCCATAAAGCACACGAAGGGTGAAGTTGTGGACGCGTGGAACGCCGTTGCGTTATTTTCTTCATCACTAGAAGATGACTCATTAGACGTTGAGGTGTCATCCCAAGTGGCGGCTTGCATCGCTTTCTTCTTCGACGGATTCTTATTGGGACACTCCGTTAAGATATGGCCGTATCCTCGGCACTTGAAGCATTGAATTTGTCCCTCCGAGTTTTTCTTTTCCTTTGAAAAACTCTCTTGCTTTCTTGACTTGAAGCTAGAAGAACCTTTGCCTTTCTTCGACTTTACGAAGGATGAAGTTTTGCTTGTCTTACCCCTTCGAAAGTTTCGCCGAAATTTCTTGGTCAAGAGAGCAAGCTGCTTCTCGAAATCCTCCATTGATAGGTTCTCGTCGTCGTCTGAGGAGGATGAATCCGCGTCTTCTTCTTTTGTTGTTTTCAACGCAAAACCTGAAGACTTTGAAGAATATGCCTTTCCAGAAGAATAGTTAGTAGGAAATGTCATTTCATATGTTTGAAGTGCACCAACTAATTCTTCTACACGGATTTCGTCCGGGTGTTTAATAGTTTCAATGGCTGTAACCTTGGAACGAAATCTTTCAGGAAGAGTCCTTTAAATCTTTCTTACAACTTTAAATTCTAAAATTTTCTCTCCCAAATTAGCACATGTATTCACGATGTCTTGCAATCGCATATAGTAATCTGTGAAAGATTCATTTTCTGCCATAAAAATAGAGTCAAATTTGCTCGTAAGCATTTGTAGTTTTTGAATCTTCACGAGGTTTGTTCCCTCATGTGTAACTTGTAGAACATCCCAGATTTCTTTCGCAGTCTCACATGCCGAGATGCGAGAGAATTCAGTTTGTGACAAAGCATTAAATAAGGTGTTAACTCCTTTGCCATTGTAAGAAGATGAGTCAATCTCTTTCTTGGTCCATTTCTACCTAGGTTTGATGGTGTAAACATCAACAATAATTTCAGTTGGATTTGACCATCCTAACTCGATTGATTGCCACGCCCGTTCGTCGATGGAAATAAGAAATGCTTTCACCTGTACTTTCCAGTAGGCATTGTTTGTTCCATCGAAGAATGGGGGTCTGTTGATGTTTCCACCTTCAACCATTGTTTACAACCCTATTCCCGCTCTGATACCACTTGTTGGGTTATGATAATATCGATCTAAATAGGGGAAAAAATACCTAGAGGGGGGTGAATAGGTGTAAACGATAAACACTCAAAAATCTTTGCGTAATAAAACCCAATGCGGAAAAATAAATAACACGCAGAGATTTTACGTGGAAAACACCATCACGGGAGTAAAAAACCACGGGACCGATAACATGGTGAAATCAACTAAGATTAAACACGTACAAAGGTGATATACCGTACTCACACACGACTCAACCTTTTTCCATACGCTTCGAGTTGATCTTCTCCGCTCGCTCCGCAACGCGCCTCGAATCCACGATTTGCGTCCAACGCCGAATCCACGGCGTCCAACGTCGAATCCACGACGTCTGACCGAATCGACAGTCTCCACCAAGTAGTATGTCTCGATCACACGAATGTACCTCGCTCCGAATCCACGAGAGCGGTAGCACCTTGAATCCACAAGGCCACGCGAATCCACGCGCCGATTTTGGGAAAAATCGTTGTTTTTGGTGGTGATGATCCGCCGAATACTTAGATCAAAGATAGATCGGAAATACCATCTAAATATTCATTAATTTGATTCTACTTAAAATCTGAGTATGAAAACCTAAAATCAAATTAATTAATATATATGAAGAAACATAGAATTAAATCTAGTTATTTCCTTTCTTCTCTATAGGTGGATTTTTCTCTTTTTCGACCGTATTTTGGATTACCCTAAAAGATGAATCGTAGGGTTTATTTATAGGTTAGAGACCATTGGAAGAGGAAAAGAATAAAAAACTAACCTTATCTGGAAGTTTTTAGGTCGACGGTCCGGACTGGAATAATGCGATCCGGACTGTCGTCACTAAACAGAATTTTTCTAGAAAAACCACGTTTGGGATCTGGACTGAAGAACCACGGTCCGGACTATTCATGCGATTTCTGTAAAATCCACGTTCGGGGTCTGGACTGAACAAGATATGTTCTGGACTGGATTTGCGCATGAACTACCCTATGTTCGGGGTCCGGACTGTAGTACCCTGATCCGGATCCTGAACATATGACATGTCCAGTTTTTTATTTTTATGCGATTAAAAATCCATCCAAGTGTTTCTACACTATAAGAAGTATTCGGATCACCAAACTTATTTAGTTAAACGTACCTGATCCTTTTGAATTCTTCTTTCTTGAGATTGAGGTATATGATTCAAACTTCTTCATCTTCAATCTTCAAGACTTAAACACTTTCACGAAATACGCCAAAACAAATTCCTTAACAATATATAGTTGTTGTCATTCATTATAGCATTAGAGGCATGATAGTGGTAGTTTTCTTTATCAGCAGAGTTATTTCCAGTTTTACCACTTCAGTTCCTTTCTTGCCTCTAGTAGACTCGGTGGTTACGTCGGAGTATTGATGATTTTCCTACTGAGAACTACTATTTCTAGTAGTTCTCACACCCGTGGTTTCTCAGTCTTTTTCAGATTTCTCCACGGCGGTTGCGGTGCCGGCGGGTCAAGGTGAGGGGATCGAGGGGCTAGATAGATCTCCTACCACATTTATGAGCTAGCGGTGGACCCAGTATTATTTTATTTTGTTTATAGTTTAGTTGAGCAGACTACTGTATATTTGGGTCTAGCTTTAAACAGCTGGTTGTATTTTACAGTTTTTGAGAGATGGACATGTATTATTTGTGCTATGGGAGATGTTGATGTACATATGTTTTTATGTATGCAGTTTTAGTCTGAGATTATTTTAATTTTCAGCTTTGTACTTTTGCTCTATTATATGCTTCTCTTATATCTGAGTAGGTTTTTGCGCTTCGTGTACGCGAAAAATTTCGTATGCATAGCGGATCTATAGACAAGCCTGAGTTTTGGTTTACACCCAGGGCGTGACATAATGGGTAGAGGTGTGTTCTCTTCAACAGATGACCCTAGATTGGTGTCATTCTCCCATGGGTCACGTGATATGAGTCATGCTCGGCATTAGACGAGCGCAATGATTAAGTTATGAAATGGATGAGTCATACCGAATATAGCATTTGATGCATATCGTCAAGGCATAGTGGTAGTGTTTCTTTCTATATACACAGTATAGATTGTGACACCCCCGGAATTTGGATTAGTCCTCTATATAAATGATATAATAGGACTAAAATCTCTAACCCGGCTATAGCATTTTGGATGGTAGCAAGATCCAAGAGGAACATGAGAGTTAAGCGTGCTAGAGCTAGAGTAGTTCTAGGATGGGTGACCCCCTGGGAAGTGGGGCGTCACAATTGGTATCAGAGCCATTCACCAGCCGGAAATGTGAGATGAGTCTCGGCTGAGCCAGGGTTATAGCGGGTAGAGCGAGGCTCCCCGGCTAATGACCGCTGTGAGTGGAGTGCAGCTCCTCACAAGGTCGGCTAAGGCTAGCGAGACGAGTCTCACATCGCCTGGTGCTTGTGAGTGTGCTTGAGCCTGACGTGGACGTCAGGGCTTAAAGGGGGGAAGAATGTGACACCCGGCCCCCGGAATTTGGATTAGTCCTCTATATAAATGATATAATAGGACTAAAATCTCTAACCCGGCTATAGCATTTTGGATGGTAGCAAGATCCAAGAGGAACATGAGAGTTAAGCGTGCTAGAGCTAGAGTAGTTCTAGGATGGGTGACCCCCTGGGAAGTGGGGCGTCACATAGATGGTTACACCTTTTCTTACTTATCTACTTATGCCTTATTTGGACCTAGTGGAAGAGGTGCCTGGCTGAACCTATGACCCCCCCAACATTAGAAATAGTCATATATATAAATGATATAATAGGATTAAATCTCTTAACTCGGCTATAGCATTTTGGGTGGTAGCAAGACCCAAGAGGTTAAGAGAGTTAGGCATGCTAGAGCTAGAGTAGTTCTAGGATGGGTGACCCCCTGGAAAGTTGGGGTGTCACAGTTGGTATCAAAGCCATTCACCAGCCGAAAATGTGAGACTCGTCTCGGCTGAGCCAGGGTTATATAGCGAGTAGAGTGAGACTCCCTAGCTAATGACCGTTGTGGGTGGAGTGCAGCTTTCCACAAGGTCGGCTAAGGCTAGCGAGATGAGTCTCACATCGCCTGGTGTTTGTGAATGTGTCCGAGCCTGACGAGGACGTCAGGGCTTAAAGAGGTGAGGAATGTGACACCCCCGAAATTTGAAATAGTCCTATATATAAATGATATAATATGACTAAATCTCTTTACCCGGCTATAGCATTTTGGGTGGTAGCAAGACCCAAGAGATTAAGAGAGTTAAGCGTGCTAGAGCTAGAGTAGTTCTAGGATGGGTGACCCCTTGGAAAGTTGGGGCGTCACAGAACCCACTTGTAACTTTGTTTAGTTCTTAGCCCTTGTTTTGCAGAGTCCTCACCGAGCACAGCGGCGCAAGATCACGGCAAGGGCATAGTGCTCTAGATAGCACTCTAGATAGTGATATCAGAGACAGTGGCATGAGTTCGACTCACACGGTACAGGTGTGGGGGGGGGGGGGGGGGGGGGGGGGGATTGTTGGCTATTTATTTATGGGTTAAAAATAGGTCCAATTTCCTACCCCGTGACAATAGGCCTAGAGTACTAATAAGTTGAGTTCGGTGAGCCCAATAAATTGAGTGGGGCTACGATTCATAATAGATCTAACAACAAGAGACCCAACAATAGACCTAATATCCAAGTTCGTTGAGTCCAGTCGAGACCCGTGGGTGCTGTGTCTGTACGCTTTAAGTGAATTGGTGTCATATTTCTAACAGCTAAAGCTTTTGGAAGATCCTGCCGCTCTCGATGATGTTGTGGTAGGTATTGTTATCTTTGTAACACCCCAGGATTTGGATTGGTCATTTATATAAGATATAAATAGGACAAAATGTTTTAACCGAGCTATAATATTTTGGGCGATGGTTAGGCCTAAATGGTTAAGAGGGTTAAGCTTGCTAGAGTTTAGAGTAGTTTTAGGATGGGTAACCCCCTAGAAAGTTGGAGCGTCACAGTTGGTATCAAAGTCACTCCCCCTTTTTGATATCCAATTAAAATCTGAAAATACTAAATAAAAACATAAATCTAAAATTTATTTGTTATCATCAAAATTATTATTAGATAAAATCCAGCAATCTTTTCCTTTTTGATGATGACAAATAATTTGAAAAGGCGATAAAACAGATAAATAAGCCGCCCCTCAAAATAAGCACAAAAAAAAATCTTTCAAAAGAAAAGACTGAGGTAACCTTTTCTTCTCCCCCTATTTGGAATCATTCAAAAAGAAATTAAAATAGGAAGAGCAAGAAAAAAAAATTGCACAAAAACCATATAATTTTTTTAAAAATAAAGTAGAGATCAAAAAGAAAGAAAGAAAATCTAGTAAACATAAAAAGAATACGAAAGCAAAAAAAAAAAAAAAAAACATCGTCTCAATATTTAACATCCTTATTTCTCTGCGAAGGCAATCAAAATTTTCAAAATTAAGTGCCTTTGTAAAAATATCGGCCAATTGTCGATCTGTTTCAACAAATTAAGACACTTTTTTTTTTGTTTATATGATCACGTAAAAAGTGATGTCTTAAATCAATATATTTAGTTCTACCATGTTGAATAGGATTTTTAAAAATATTGATTGTACTAGTATTATCACATCGATTAGGAGTATTAAAATATTGAAATCCAAAATCTCTTAGAGTTTGTTGCATCAACAAAATTTGTGCACAACAACTTCCGGCAGCTATATATTCAGCTTCGGCCGTTGAAAGTGCTACATAATTTTGCTTTTTGGATGACTAGGATACAAGCGAGTGTCCTAAAAATTGACAAGATCCGCTTGTACTCTTTCGATCAATCTACTTTACAACCTACAAAGTCGGCATCGATATATATAACCGATTAAATCAAAAGAGCCTATCCTCAGATACCACAAACATAGGGTTAAATGTGATTCTTTAGGATTACTTGAAAACGAGCACAAAGACAAATTAAAAATATAATATTGGGTCGACTAACAGTTAAATATAATAAACTACCTATCATACCTCTGTACAACTTAGTATCAACCGATTTGCCGGATTTGCCCTTGTCTAATTTTGTTGTTGTACACATTGGAGTGTTGGTAGGTTTTGTATTGTCCATCCTGAATCATTTAATAAGATCACGAGCATATTATGTCTAACTTAGAAAATTTTCTTCATGTGTTTATTTTATTTGAAGCCCAAGAAAATAGTTTAGCTCTCCAACCATACTCATTTCAAACTCATCTTGCATTATTTTAAAAAAATCTTTGCACAAAACTTCATTAGGAGAACCAAAAATAATATCATCGACATAAATTTGAAAAATTCAAAAATCATCATTAACATGTTTAATAAATAATGTAGTGTCAACTTTACTAATCCTAAAATTTTTTGAAATTAAAAATGAGCTAAGTCTTTCATATCAAGCTCGTGGTGCTTGTTTTAAACTGTAAAGTGCTTTAGAAAGTTTAAAAACGTGATTTTGAAAGTGTGATTTTCAAATCCTGGTGATTGTTCAACATAAACCTCTTCATTAATAAAGCCATTTAAAAAAGCACTTTTTACATCCATTTGAAATAATTATATATTTTATAAAGAAGAAAAGGCTAGTAAGATTTGAATAGCTTCAAGTCGTACCACCGGTGCAAAGGTTTCGTCAAAATCTATTCCCTCTTGTTGGTTGAAACCTTGAGCCACTAATTTGGCCTTGTTTTGAACCACGACACCATCTTCATTTTTCTTGTTTCGAAAATCCCATTTCATACCAATTACGGGATGGTCGGTTCTTTCTACAAGGGTCCAAACTTGGTTTCTTTCAAATTGATTCAATTCAGCTTGCATAGCAATGACCCAATTTTCATCATTGCATGCTTCATCGAGATTTTGAGATTCAATTTGTGAAAGAAAAGCTAAGTTGTTGCAAATTTCTCTAACGGAGGCTCTAGTGTGTATACCATCTGATAAATCACCGATAATTTGATCAAGTGGTTGACTTATGCTTCCAATATTTTGGAATGACTTCACCACCTGTAGATGGTCTTTCACCTTCTTTCGATACAATTTTAGTACCATTTTGTAATGATTCAAATGATTCATTATCTTTTGTTGAATAAAAGTCCTACTCATTATCTTTTTCAATTCGTCGATTTCTTCATCATTGGAGTCCACTTCAACGTTAGCTTCATTAAACATAATATGCATGCTCTCTTCCACTACTAAAGTATGCCGATTATAAATACGGTATGCTTTACTAGTAGTTGAGTACCCTAGAAATATACCTTCATCAGATTTTACATCAAAATTTTTCCGATAATCCTTAGTATTTAAAATAAAACACTTACAAGCAAAAACGTGAAAATATAACTTTTTAGGAGGTTTTTCATTCCAAAGCTCATGACGAGTTTTGTGCAAAATAGATCGAATAGAAACACGATTTAAAATATAACAAGCCGTATTTGTTGCATCGGCCCAAAAATAAATAGGTAAACCATTCCAAACCTCCGGATCCGGGATTTGAACTGAAAGAGACCATTTCTTATAGGGTCCTATTTTTTCTCTCAACTACTCTATTTTGTTGAGGGGTTCTAGGAGTCGAAAATTCATGCTTAACACCATTCAAAGAACAAAAATCATCAAAATTTCAATTAGAAAACTCACCACCATCATCACTTCTGTTACGCTCCGAGACCGCCTATTTGGTCAGTTCGGGCACACTGACAGGCCCGCCAATCGGGCATGACCTCTCATACTCAAAAGGAACGGTCGATAACTCAACGGCAATAAGCACAATGAGGATAATACATGTATATCAGAGTGAACTAATACTAAACCGAACATTCAACTTTAAACATAAATACAACTGAATAAAGCTGAAATGAAGTACTGAAATGAACATTATTATATAACAACTAATTACAAATTTTCTTTTGTTTAACCTTACCAAACACGTCTAGACTTTCTAGGTCTCTATACTGCAGGGTTCTTGCCCTTATCACGTGCCTCGCCGGCGGCACCTGGATTTGTAAAAATGTAAACCACAGAGTGTGAGAACTACGAATAGTTCCCAGTGGGTTCATCCACTAAAAAACATACTCTACACCTTTCGGTCCAATAGAAGCATTAATAGCAAGATATATTTATACAGATATGGAAAGTTGTAATGCTATACTAGCATGCTGGTATGAAAATCACTACACTACTAGTCCATGCAAGCTACTATGCCATGCCACACTAGGCTACCATACTCACACTATGCCGCTATATAAGGTTACATCTAACCCGACCGCACCCGGCCATCATGATCATATTGGTTTAGATTTCATAATTAGGCTTCGTAGAGAGTCGTCTCCTTCGCGCTCCCTCTCTACTCAACGTTTGCTTAAGCTCCTTTAGAGCCCCCTTTTCCACCGAGAGCTGAGTCTTGCTCACACACTCTCCCACTTGCCTCGAATGAGTTTAAGGCACTTTGGCACCCATTTACTCGAGAAGCTGAGTTTTGCTCACACACTTCCCCCCAGAGTCAAAATATGCTCGGCCCCTCCTATTGGCACTTATCGCTCACTTCCGGAAGCCTCACTTTTATCTTTTACCCTAGGTTATTTACTCTAGAATATCTTGGGTGACCCAAGGACACTGATTTAGGTTAGAGTTCTTTGTTTACTCAACTTGTTCATTTAAACCCCGAGTTCTTACTTTAGGGTTGCAAGATGCCCCAAGGACATCAACACTCTAACCTTAGAGTTCCTTGACTCTATGTTATAAAGTCTACATTCCTACCTTAGATTTTACCTAAGTCAAATGCCACTCAATCAGCCTAGATATCTCGTAGGTTTTATACCACACAAGCCACCTTACTTGACCTAGGTTTTCTCTTAAATCAAATCCATGTCAACAACCTACAACTAAGTTTATTATCCATTAAAACACGGCTGAACCTTACCCATCTCTTTTATATCATCTAGGGCTAAACCCTAATTTTACCTATGAGTGCTAATGTGTTTCTGCACAAACTACTCTTACAAAAATACATCTAAATCAAAAAGCAAAGGAAGAAAGAGATGAAATCACCCTTTTCGGTGAAATACCCCACCTTGTAGTCTCTTGTGGAAGAGATGGGTGCTTGATCTACTAAATCCAAGGAAAAACCCCTAAAATAAGATTTAGAAACCAAAAAAGTTCATTAGAAACCCTTTTGGAACCCAAAAATCCCTAAAACCCCAATATCTCATAAATCCTAAAAACTCACCTCTTGTTTTCTTGCTAAAAAAAGGTAGAGAAGGGTTCTTCTTCCTCCCAAAGGGCTCTCATAGCGATCCTCTTCCGTTTCGTAGCTTTGAAAGAGATCAAAATCCACAAAAACCCTACTCTCCAAGCTATGGTTCTTGTTCTTCTAGAGAGAGAAAAAGAGGAGAGAGAGAGAGTGAAGGGTGGCCTGAGGTTGGGGGAGAAGTCCCCCAGTCTTATATACCAATGGCCCATTGTTATTTACAAGTTTGCCACTCTCCCAGACTTTTCTGCCCGCGAAGGTCCGGACCTTTTTCCCGAAATAGTCCGAACCCTGAACGTTCCCTACACTATGTGTGCTGAAGGTTCGAACTTTTTCCCCTAAAAAGTCCTGACCCCGTACGTAGATTTTCCTACACACAAAAACAGTCCGAACTTTTGCAAAAAAGTTCGGACCCTGAACGTTGGGTCCAAATCTTCTCAACTGAAAAGTCTGGTTCTTTCCTCCATGATGGGGACCTTTCTTAAAAGGTTCAGTGTCACGCCCCGAGTTTTAAAAACCAGTCTAATTTTTTTTTTTTTTTTTTTTTTTTTTTTTTAAATCAGAGTTACAAATACTGGGCGTAACAGACCGCCACATGCATATGAAATTCTCTATCCCAACGGATAGAGTCTTCCCTATACATGCACGGCTAGGCAAGTACAATATCATACAATCAGAGATCAAGTACATATTTTAACTAAACCAACAACATAAATAACTGACTTAAACAAACCAAAACTAAAACATGATAATAGTAACTCCGTAACATCAGTTTTAAACATCATAATAAAACCAAAAACTAATGTATTTAGATGTCATAATCAACTGCTAATAATCACTATCTCAAATTCTCAGATAGGTCATTAGGGGGACAGCTCTATCGTGACAGCCTCACTCGTACGTCCCGACATCCCTCCACCCGACGGACCTAAAAAATGGTCACCCAGGGGGTGTGAGATACAACGACAGTGTATCCCAGTGGGCACGACGAGCCGAGAAATAGCTAATCGTACCTACTGGGTACTCAAATCTGCGGATAGTAACTGAGTAACTGGTCAGTGGATAAAAGCTGAATAACCAAATAACAAGTCTACTGATAGTCAAATATACTGAACAGAAGCTGAAAAATCAGACAATAGGTCTACTGATAATCAAGTATACTGATCACAAGATGAAATAAGTAGAAATGTCTACTGCAGATAATCAAGCATGATGACAGGAGTATAACTGCAGATATCAAATAAATGCTGATAATCATGATATAACTGTAAATAATCAAGCAAGAAGCTAAACAGATATGGTACAGAATAAATAACTACAGGTGACAGAACATGATAATAAAAGTTATTCGTCAAGAATAGAAACTCAAGTACTCAATCACAATGCCACTATTGGTCTCACAGAACCTCAGGCAATGCCACTGATCCGCACCATATCCGCTGACATAACCCTGCACTCATAGATGCAATGCACTCACAGATGCAATCGGGGGCTCACGGGTCCTTCCTCTAGACCACTTTACCTGTAAAGAACACTATGACGGTGGCCAAACCATCAGTGTACGTGAAGTACAGCAGTGCGTGGCGATCATAATGTTATGCTCAAGCTCGCGGTCCAACGACCGGGTAGTCGGCAACAAGCCGAGATCCCAACAGGGAAACAGATGTCTGTATATATCAATCATAGGTCTATCCTGCATATCTGGAATGTAAAAGCAAGTATCTCTGGATATAAATGCAGTATAACAAGGTAACAGATATTATAATCAAAATATGATAAACAATCAACAGGCTTGATCAGACCATGAAGTCAACTGTACCGAGGTATATGAACTGCTGAACAGATATACAGGAAATGTCCAAGTAAATGTCTATCATCTAGGAATATAAGACATGTAGGCATAATCAGGACTAGATCAAGAACAAGTGTCCGACTGGAGTAAAGCAACCAGAGGGCCGAAAAGATAAAGCCCGGACCGAAGATAAACCCACCTCAATGTAGGCCGATCCCGACTCCCGTACACTACTGGGAGGCTGGTGCTGAACTGCTGGGCCCTGAACAAAAACTGAAATCAGAAACTGACTCACTCATACCCATCCCGTCAACACTATAATAATACGATGCTATTATAACCGTTGTTTCGACTCGTTCTTCCAAACCAGGAAGCCGTTGACTATGCCGTAAATTACGGCGCGTTCGATTCGACGCGACAAAACCCGTGCTCATGAGTTTGAGCTGGCACGAG
The DNA here is from genome assembly GCA_029204045.2 of Tillandsia leiboldiana. Classification (NCBI taxonomy): domain Eukaryota; kingdom Viridiplantae; phylum Streptophyta; class Magnoliopsida; order Poales; family Bromeliaceae; genus Tillandsia; species Tillandsia leiboldiana. Next base: position 40,680,645 of record CM055069.1, on the reverse strand, counting down.
GACCGAGGGCAAAGTTGGCCCAATAAAACTAAGTTCACAAGACCTAGCTTAGTCAACCAACCTAACTACTCGTTCTAACCAGCAATTAGCATGAGCATCATGTATAGGAGGATAAACAAGGTCGAGGGCTCACCTCTGGTGCGTCGCAGACTCGCCGGAAAGATCGCCGGATCAAGGTAATCCGATCTCCAACAAAACTAGGGTTCAGCTTGGCCGAGCCTTGTTCAACTCAGAATCAAGGTGCAATCTGAGGCAAGCAGCAGTAAGAGGCTGAACCCAGATAAGGCTCGGTTGCGACCCGACCCAACGCCGGCGGCTCCGGGCAGCGGCTGGCCGTAATAAAGCTCCTCGACCGCCCTAAATGCATGCATGGAAACTTCAGTAAATAGGGCTACTAGGTTACATGCAAAGGCATTTATGGAATGCCCTCGACCAAGAAACGTTACCTGGGTGGTTGGCCGGCGACCAGGAGCGGCGGCGACGGCCGGGGGTGGAGTTCGGGTTACCACCTGGTGCAACCACAGAAGTCAGATCCCTTATGTTCAAACTTTCTTGCAAATGCATGAAGAAGTTTCTCTCACCCCAGAGAACTCACCTGAGTGCTTGGATGGTGGTTAGGGGCGGCGGCGACGTCCGGCGACAAAGCCCAACCGAGCTCGGTGAGGATGAAGGTGCCCTAATGGTGGATTCCGACCCGAAGCACGAGAGGCCCTCCAACTTGGATCAAATGGTCCCGCTTGGTACTACGGTGCTTGCCAAGCCGATGGCCGGCGACGCGGGTTAGCGGCGGCGCCGGATGGCAAAGATCGGCCGAGGAAGAAGATGACCCGATTTAAGGGCTGGCTCGTGCGGCTTAGATCCTTAGCCGATTGCCACCAAACTTGATGGAACCCTTGTAGTCGTCAAGAGGAAGAAATCCAACGGTTCAGATCTGGGTTTCAACGGTTGGATGAAGCCGCGCCCGAGATCGGCCAAAATGTGATTTTCCGGCGAGATGTTGCTCCCGCCGACAACAGGGTCGACGGCGGCGACTCGGGCTTCACCAAGTTGGTCCTCTCAACATTAGGAAACTACCACATAGGTCCTTAGGCCATTTAAAACAGAAGGGTTGCAAGAACTCACCTCGTCGGAAAAAAGAAGAAGAAGGAGATCCTCCGCCGGCGGCGTGCGGCGGTGTAAGGTGTCGGGAACACCTCGGCTGGGTCTCACAGGCACAGAGGAGTTTCCAGATGAAGCTTGGAGTAACTCAAGTCCTCTGGGAGCAACCCTCACCTCCCCAAACCGAGATCTAAGAGGTTCCTTGATTCCTCTTCCTCTCCGGCGACGAGACGGCGGTAGCCGGTGGCGTAACTTCAGGAAGGGACGCTCAGAGGAAGGTAGAAGATCGGATGGAGGCGGCTAGTGCTAGGTTTCTAGGTTTCAAGGGTTTAACGAGAGCCCCAATGGGAGTTATATACAACTTGCAACAAAATGCTCTTTAACCCCTCAACCTTGAGTGTTTTGAGCCAAGTCCTTCACAGCAACTTTGTTTCACAGTAAAGTCCCTTTCCATAATTTTGCACGCATTTCGGAGCATAAAATACAGGGGTGTTTGTGTAAAATATCATATTTTTTGCCGTATTTCACGCTTTTCGAGGCATTTTAGTCGTCAAATCGAAAAACGAATTTCGCCACGACGTCCGGCTCGACGAAAACTATCAGGTAGCGATTTTCGTTTTTCGACGAAATGTCCGGATAAATTCTCGGTCCATAATTACTGTCCAATTATACTGTTTTTCATGCTTTTTGAGACTCTAGGGTCGTCAAACGGAATTTCTGTCAGTGCCATTATGCTCAGATTGACGAAGCCGATCAAAACGACTACCTGGATCTCTATGTTCGGAGTCCGAACAGTGGATTGGTCAACGTTGGCACCGAGGGGATTTAAAAATAGGGGTTACTGTTCATTACTGTTTGAATCCTGTGCAAAACCATTATTCACTTAAGTCGCGGGTCCCGCCCGACCATTATTCACTTAAGTCGCGGGTCCCGCCCGCTTCTTCGCTGATTTCTGGGAGATCCGACCGTTGGATCGAAATTTGGTCAATATCATTTTCGATCAGTTCGACGAGACGGTAGCACTGGTGATCTCATACTTCCGAGATCAGGCTCGGATTTTGAGAAGTGATATTTTTGTCTCGTAAACTGTGCAACTTGCACACCGGTAAATGATCAATTAGGTCATCTTCGCTCTTTCGAATTCAAAATCAACTTGAATTTCATTCTTTTCTTTTATTTATTTCAAATAAAAATCCTGATTATTACATCACTCCCACCTAAAATGAAGTTTCGTCCCCGAAACTTAATACAACTAGGAGTCAAATAAATGGGGAAAACGCTCCAACATATCTGATTCGTGCTCCCAAGTGGCTTCGCGTTCCTCGTGATTCTCCCATTGCACCTTGACATAGGGGATCGTCCTGTTCCTCAGCTTCTTCTCATCTCGCGCAAGGATCTTCAGAGGTACCTCATCATAGCTCAGATCCTCACGAAGTTGGACGGCGGTAGGGCTAATGACATGTGAAGGATCCCTGATGTACTTTCGGAGCATAGAGACATGGAAGACGTTATGCACACGGGCGAGGCTGGGAGGAAAAGCCGGTCGATAAGCCACAGGACTAATGCGCTCCAAAATCTCAAAGGGACCGACAAACCGGGGACTGAGTTTGTTGCGGATCCCAAAACGCTTGATTCCACGAGTTGGCGACACCTTCAGCAGGACATGGTCACCAACTTGGAACTCCGAGTCTCATCGTCGCTGGTCCACATAGCTCTTCTGCCTGCTCTGCGCGGTGAGCAACTGCTGTCTCGCTACGCGCACTCTGGCCTCAGCATCCTCAAGCAACTCTGGCCCAATAATACGGCTCTCACCGACGTCGTCCCAGCAGATAGGGGAACGACATCGTCGACCGTACAATGCCTCATAAGGAGCCATGCCGATACTCTCCTGATAACTGTTGTTATAGGCAAACTCCACCAAAGGAAGATACTGGCACCACCTGTCTCCATATTCAAGTACACATGCTCTCAGCATATCCTCTAGGATCTGAATAACTCGCTCAGACTGCCCATCACTTTGTGGGTGGAAAGCAGTATTGAAGTTCAGCTTTGTGCCCATAGCCTCCTGTAAGCTCCTCCAGAATTGAGACACAAAGCAAGTGTCTCGATCCGAGACAATCGACATCGGAATGCCATGGAGTCGAACAATCTCACCAATGTAAAGCTGGGCGAGTTGATCTCGGGTCCATGTCATATGTATCGGCAGAAAGTGGGCCGACTTGGTGAGTCGATCCACAATGACCCATATCGCATCATGGCTTCGCTGGGATCGAGGCAGACCGGTAACAAAATCCATAGTGATCTGGTCCCACTTCCAAACGGGTACAGGAAGCGGTTGCAGTTTCCCTGCCGGTCGTTGGTGTTCTGCCTTCACCTGCTGGCAAACCAAGCACCGTACCACATGGCTCGCCACATCGGCCTTCATCCCAGGCCACCAGTAGTGTTGTTTCAGATCCCGGTACATTTTAGTCCCTCCAGGATGTACCGTATATAGGGATCAATGAGCCTCAGTGAGAATATCCTTCTTCAACTCGCTGTCATCTGGAACACACCAACGGCCCCTGAATCGGATAGAGCCATTGGCGTGCAGCTGATAATCATCCGTCTGTCCCAGCGATATCAACTCTCGAATCTTCTAGAAGGAAAGGTCTGACTGTTGTCCCTCCTTTATGTGATCTAGTAGGGTAGGCTGCACTACCATCGCTAAAAGTCGAGCAGTCGATCCCGAAAGAACAATCTCCAACTCCAGTTGCTGAAACTCAGAAATCAGACGATCTTGCTCTGTAATCAACAATAACTCAGGTGATACATGTTTTCTGCTCAAGGCATCAGCCTCCACATTGGCCCGACCTGGATGGTACTGAATGGTCAGATCATAGTCCTTCAGCAGTTCGAGTCATCGTCGTTGCCTCAAGTTCAACTCGTTCCAGGTAAAGAGGTACTTAAGGCTCTGATGATCAGTGTATACCTCACAATGGACACCATACAGATAATGCCTCCACAGCTTGAGAGCGAAAACCACTGCAGCGAGCTCTAGATCATGCGTCGGATAGTTTTGCTCATATGGCTTCAGCTGTCGAGAGGCATAAGCGATCACCTTCTCGTTCTGCATCAGAACACAGCCCAGACCGATCCGAGAGGCGTCACAAAAAACCACATAGTTCTCGCCTTGGACCGGTAAAGTCAAAACAGGTGCCTCAGTCAGTAGCCGCTTGAGCTCGTCGAAAGCAACCTGGCATTCTGGGGTCCATATAAACTTTTCCTCCTTTCTAGTCAAACGGGTCATCGGAGCGGCGATTTTGGAAAACCCCTTGACGAATCGTCGATAATACCCGGCAAGGCTGATAAAACTGCACACCTCCGTCGCATTGGTCGGCTGGGGCCACTCTTTGATAGCCTCGATCTTCTTAGGATCCACAGCGACACCATCAGCAGATATAATATGCCCAAGAAATGCGACTTCCCTGAGCCAAAAGCCGCACTTCTTGAACTTGGTATATAAGTTGTTCTCCCGCAGCACTTGGAGAACCTGTCGCAGATGATCCTGATGCTCCTTGTCACTCTTCAAATAAACCAAAATATCGTCGATGAAAACCACGACGAAACGATCGAGGAAGGGTTTGAAAACCCTATTCATCATATCCATAAACGCTGCTGGGGCATTAGTAGGCCCTAACGGCATCACTATAAACTCATAGTAGCCGTATCTAGTACGGAAGGCGGTCTTCGGAATATCCTCCACCCTTACCCGCAGTTGGTGATAACCAGATTGTAAATCGATCTTTGAGAATACCACTGACCCCTGGAGTTGGTCGAAAAGATCGTCAATCCGCGAAAGAGGATAACGGTTCTTGATCGTAACCTTGTTCAACTCCCGATAATCAATGCACAGACACAGACTACCATCATTTTTCTTCACAAAGAGCACAGGTGCGCCCCATGGAGAAACACTGGGTCGAATAAAATCCAAGGTCAATAAATCCTCTAGCTGCGTCTTCAACTCCTTCAATTTTGCAAACGCCATGCGGTAGGGCGCTCGCGAAATAGGAGATGTGCCGGGTACAAGATCGATGACAAAATCAATTTCCCGCTTGGGTGGCATCCCCGGAAGCTCAACAGGAAATACGTTCGGAAAATCCCGCACAATAGGGATATCTTCGATCCGACAAGTAACAGTAAGGGTGTTGACAGCCATAACAAGATATGCCACCCACCCACTCTCTAAGTGACGAACTGGGGTCACAGAACAGATCCCCAAATATGCTGAAGGCTCGAAACCCGAGTAGATCAACTCCGTTCCACCAAGCGGATCCAATGTCAATCTTCGAAAAGTACAGTCGATAGTAGCCCGATATCTAGCTAACCAGTTCATCCCCAAAATCACGTCGTATTGACGAAGTTTGAGGACGAACAAAGATATAGGAAAACTCCGTCCGCCAAGATGAATCGGGCATAATCGGAGTTCCTCGTCGATAAGGAAGCTATGACCAGGGATCTCTACCCAGAAACGATGTCTAGTCGGCTGGACGATAATACCATGGGCGGCAATAAAATGGGTGGAAATAAAAGAGTGCGAAGCCCCCGTATCAAATAAAGTCCTAGCATGATGACCAAAAATAAATGTAGTACCTGCTAGGTTCTCCTCCGGAGTAGGCTCACCATGAGTCAGAGCAAAAATGCGTCCTCCAGGAGTCTGACGCGTCCCAGTAGGTGGTCGAGGAAGAGGGGGACGCCCAGAGGAAGCAGAACTAGGCGCCGGACCCTGTCGTCGAGGTGGTGCTGCTGGTACAGGAGCTGCAATCTGCGCGGGTGCAGATCCCCGCTGGCACGTTGCAGATATATGTCCATGCTGGCCACACTTGAAGCATCGGCCATGTCTTTCGTCGCAGTCGCTCACACGATGTGTACCTCCGCAGAAAACACACGGCGGGGGTCCCCAGTTGGGGTTGACGAAGGCACTGGTGGCCGGTGATTTCCTGGGCCACTTCTTACCCTTGTCCTTATCTGCAGCATTCCGCTCAGCACGGAAGATAAGGACGTCCGCCTCAATGGAAAGGCACCGCTCCACACAATTGTCGAAGTCGGTGGTCAGGTGGGACGAGAGCTGGCGGCGAATCTCGTGCCTCAGCCCCTAGGAGAAAAGCCGTACTTTGCGCCGTTCCTCGCACACTGCTTGTGGAACCAGGTCAGCAATGCGCGAGAACTCCTGCTCGTACTCGCGAATGGATCTGTCTCCCTGACGTATGTTCTCCAGCTCTCGCTCAAGACCTTCCTTGGTGGTCTCCTTCAAATAGTGGTGGTACATCGAAGCCTTGAACTCAGTCTAGGAGGGTTCAGGCAGACCCTTGAAGTGCTGTGCCCGATGATGCTTCTACCATTTACTCGCGCTGTCCTCGAGGCAGTGCACAGCAATATGCACTTTGTCGCGCTCCTCAGTATACAGATCTTGGAACAGCTTCTCCATATGATCGATCCACTGCTCGACAGCCCAGTGGTCGTCATCTTTGCCTATGAATATTCGCGGCTTGAACTTCTTAAACTCAAGAAGGACGGCCTTCGCTCGAGCTTTCTCTGCTTGGTCAGCCTTGGCATCAAAGTCAGCATCAGCAGCCGGGGAGATGGATCGAGACGACGCAGATGTCATCCCGGCAGTAACAGCAGGGGCAGCGGCAACCCCCGGTACCGCTCTAGAAGTAGCAGCTACATCAGGAACTAGCCCCGCAGGTGGTGGCACGGGTTTGACAGGCGGCTCAGCCAAACCCTCAGGCTCGGCGACGGCCGGTGCAACAGGTGGTGCAACCGGCGGTGTAACATCTGGGACTACTGGTGGGGGATTAGATGGGGCAACGGATGGAACAGGAGCAGCAGCCTGCTGCTGTATCAAATGCTGGACCAACCCAGTCAGAGTCACCAACTGAGCCTCGACCTGCTGTAGTCTGCCAGGGTCCTCAGGCTCTCTCTGCACCCTGGGTGGTCGGCCGACACCTCGGCCAATGCCCCCACCACGGCCACGCCTAGGAGGACGAGCCATCACTGTAACAACACAATCAGGTCAGGAACAGACTCAAAAATATAGCTTGAGTTCCTAAGCCCAGAAACTCGACATACCCAACACTCTCACATAATAAGTCATCCTAGGGTTCATCCTAACCAGATCCTAACCATTTTTCCTAGGTACCGTTTACCTTTTGCTCTAATACCATAAAATCCATCACGCCCCGAGTTTTAAAAATTAGTCTAAATTTTTTTTTTTTTTTGAAATCAGAGTTACAAATACTGGGCGTAACAGACCGCCACATGCATAGGAAATCCTCTATCCCAACGGACAGAGTCTCCCTTATACATGCACGGCAAGGCAAGTACAATATCATACAATCAGAGATCAAGTACATATTTTAACTAAACCAACAACATAAATAACTGACTTAAACAAACCAAAACTAAAACATGATAATAGTAACTCCTTAACATCAGTTTTAAACATCATAATAAAACCAAAAACTAATGTACTAAGATGTCATAATCAACTGCTAATAATCACTATCTCAAATTCTCAGATAGGTCATCAGGGGGACAGCTCTATCGTGACAGCCTCACTCGTACGTCCCGACATTCCTCCACCCGTCGGACCAGAAAAATGGTCACCCAGGGGGTGTGAGATACAACAACAGTGTATCTCAGTGGGCACAACGAGCCGAGAAATAGCTAATCGTACCTACTGGGTACTAAAATCTGCGGATAGTAACTGGTCAGTGGATAAAAGCCGAATAACCAAATAACAGGTCTACTGATAGTCAAATATACTGAACAGAAGCTGAAAAATCAGACAATAGGTCTACTGATAATCAAGTATACTGATCACAAGATGAAATAAGTAGAAATGACTACTACAGATAATCAAGCATGATGACAGGAGTATAACTGCAGATATCAAATAAATGCTGATAATCATGATATAACTATAAATAATCAAGCAAGAAGTTGAGCAGATAGGGTACAGAATAAATAACTACAGGTGACAGAACATGATAATAAAAGTTATGCGTCAAGAGTTGAAACTCAAGTACCCAATCACAATGCCACTATTGGTCTCACAGAACCTCAGGCAATGCCACTGATCCGCACCATATCGGCTGACATAACCCTGCACTCATAGATGCAATGCACTCACAGATGCAATCGGGGGCTCACGGGTCCTTCCTCTAGACCACTTTACCTGTAAAGAACACTATGACGGTGGCCAAACCGTCAGTGTACGTGAAGTACGGCAGTGCGTGGCGATCATAATGCTCTGCTCAAGCTCGCGGTCCAACGACCGGGTAGTCGGCAACAAGCCGAGATCCCAACAGGAAAACAGATGTCTGTATATATCAATCATAGGTCTATCCTGCATATCTGGAATGTAAAAGCAAGTATCTCTGGATATAAATGCAGTATAAGAAGGTAACAGATATGATAATCAAAATATGATAAACAATCAACAGGCATGATCAGACCATGAGCTCAACTGTACTGAAGTATATGAACTGCTGAAAAGATATACAGGAAATGTCCAAGTAAATGTCTATCATCTAGGAATATAAGACATGTAGGCATAATCAGGACTAGATCAAGAACAAGTGTCCGACTGGACTAAAGCAACCAGAGGGTCGAAAAGATAAAGCCCGGACCGAAGATAAACCCACCTCAATGTAGGTCGATCCCGACTCCCGTACACTACTAGGAGGCTGGTGCTGAACTGCTGGGCCCTGAACAAAAACTGAAATATGAAACAGACTCACTCATACCCATCCTGTCAACACTATAATAATACGATGTTATTATAACCATTGTTTCGACTCGTTCTTCCAAACCAGGAAGCCGTTGACTATGCCGTAAATTACGGCCCGTTCAATTCGACGCGACAAAACCCGTGCTTATGAGTTTGAGCTGGCACGAGGCCCGAGGGCAAAGTTGGCCCAATAAAACTAAGTTCACAAGACCTAGCTTAGTCAACCAACCTAACTACTCGTTCTAACCAGCAATTAGCATGAGCATCATGTATAGGAGGATAAACAAGGTCGAGGGCTCACCTCTGGTGCGTCGCAGACCCGCTGGAAAGATCGCTGGATCAAGGTAATCCGATCTCCAACAAAACATGGGTTTGGCTTGGCCAAGCCTTGTTCAACTCAGAATCAAGGTGCAATCTGAGGCAAGCATCAGTGAGAAGACGAACCCAGATAAGGCTCGGTTACGACCCGACCCAACGCCGACGACTCCGGGCAGCGGCTGGCCGGAATAAAGCTCCTCGGCCTGTGATGACCCGGATCTTCATTGGGGGATAATGGCTTGGTCAGTGACTTCTGGAGGACTATCTTAGGAGATGGGAGTGTTTGGGTGTGAATCGGACTCAAGAAATGGACTCAGTGCGTTGAATGGACCCCGAGTGTATTCGGATACTCCCATCGAATTTTGGGAGGAGCTTTCGGTAAAACAGAGGCTGTATTTGGATTCAGCACGGAAAAACGATGAAAAACGGCTATTTACTTGTATTTTTCTGAGTCCGAACGCCCAAAAACGGAGACCCGGAAGTTTCTGGTGCATTTTGGTGCAAGGGGGAGCCGTGGACCGGCCGGAGGACACGTGGTAGGGGCGGATTGGCCTGTGCACACGTCCCGGTCCACGGAGTTGAGCGTTGGTGCAGTGGACCAGGCGGGAGGCCACGTGGCGGCTCCGTATTGGCGGGCGCAGGGCGCTCGGTTCACGGGAGAGCACGCGGGTGTACGGTGGACTGGAGCGGGGACACGTGGCAGCACTTCATTGGTTCGGTGCAGTGGACGTGGCACACTCGGGGGTGCGCGGGCAGGCCGGGCAGGTGCGCGGGCAGGCGCGGGGGTGCAGGCTGGTGGTGTGCCACGTGGCAGTTTCCTATTGGTTGAGAGGTGGACACGTGGCAGTCCGTGGTTCGTCGGGTGCACGGAGTATGTGCACCGGGTGTAGCGAGCGCGGGGCTTGACACGTGTCGCGCGGGGATTGGGCACGTCACTGTGCGCATGCGGGGGGAAGGTGGCGTGGCTGGCGGCCGGCTGGCGTGGCGGGCACGGCGGCGACGTGGCGCACGCGGGCGCCACGTGGCGGCCCGCCGTTGGCGGGCGCCACCTACCGCGTTGACCAAGCGGGCCACGCGGCTGAACGGGAGCGGCCGGATCCGCTGTTCGCTGTTCGGGGACACGTGGCGCAATCTGGTGAGTTCGGGCGCTGGATGAACGACCCGGATCAGCGCACTATGCGCGCCCGAAACATTTCGGGCGCCTGAAACTTGGGACACAGGGGGAATTAAGTCAATTGTTTGGAATGGGCCATAAATACTTCACTTGGGCTGTTCTTTTGGGCCTTTTCCCGAGCTCCTCTCGGGTTGGAGCCTTAAGGGAATTTGTTCCTCACCTTGTCCCCTACTTGTAGATGGATTCCCGGAATTTTTGGAGGCCTCGGCATCAGCGTTATCTGCGATTCGGCGCACTGCGACGATTCTCTTACAGTTGGCTTTTCCGTTACAGTTCAGTCTTAGAGCCCCCTTGGGCCACCCTGAGGGAATTTGTGAGTGATTTTCATGGCAGCGTGTTCTAAAGAGGTAAGGCTTTGTTTTCCGTGTGGATCGTTTCATCTCATTTTGGGTTTTTGGCATAGTTCCCGAGGCACCTTTTGACCCCCATTTTCTGTGGTGAGTTTTGGACAGCATGGGCTTGTTTGATTTATTTCTTGTCCTACGAGCATCGGATCCAGGCGTATAGATACTTGATTTGGATCTACTCGTCGTGAGGAACACAGTGGTGATTTTTTTGGGATTTTTGGAGATTGATTCGAAGGTGAGAATTAAGCTTTCCCTGGACTGTTTGCCACAGGATTTTGGTTGTGTGGCGTTGCGGCTTACCGCGGTGTTTTGTTTGTAACTTGACCTACAGGTATCAGATCGGAACGCTCGAGCACTCGTTTCGATCGGCTCGACGCGACGATCGCAGCAGTTATTTTTTTGGATTTTTCTGAGTTCATCTCACAAGTGAAATTTAGCCATTTTCGGGACTGATTTTGGACAGCGGGTTATTGTGCATTTTTGGATTAATTGTACGCCGTTTTGATTACCGTGCAGTGTGCCGTGATTACCTGAAGTGAGGGCGTATTTGGGCTGTGATTTGCGTGCTCGGCGAATCGAGGTCGGTGGTTGTTGCATACCTCTACTTCTGACTTGCTCACTAAGTTTATTAGAGAAGCCCTCTATTGGACATATTGATTGATTACCATGCATGATTGAATGATATAAATGTGAGCCTATCATTTGAGATTAATTTTGTGGACATAGCATGTTGGGAATATTATTGGGATAATATTGTTGCGAAAACATGATTGCGGGAACATTTTTGATAGTGATAATTAACATGCCATGTTGGCACATAGATTTTATGAAAGTTGGTTAAATGGATTAATTACTGGGACATGACGACATATCTATGTGCGGGTACCACTTTGGGATTTATTATGGATCAGGGATTATATACATGTGTAGTTGGCAATTGATTTTAGCATGGTGATTATATCTATGTGGATTTATTATTTGTTACACATGTGGGACTGTTATTTGATATTCTCTCTTTCATCTTGCATGAGGACTTTTGCATGCTTGTATGGACATCTAGATAGGCCACTATTTATTGCTACACTATCATGTCGGGATTTGACTTAGGAGAAATCATGATTGTTTCCTTTCTCCTTCTTATCTAGACTTTCGAGTCATGTTGCTCGGGTTCGACCAGAGGTTTGGGATAGTGTAGCCGGGACCTTAGGGTCGGAGACAGGATGTACTTGATGTTGGATTTGTGGGTTATTACGGCAACCGCGGACAGTAGGCGGTTGACCGGATATTGATTATTTTACCCGATTGTGGATTGTGGGTTATTGCGGTAACCGCGGACATTAGGCGGTTAGCCAGGTGTTGATTACTTTACCAGATTTTGGTCTTGTGGGGTGTTGCGGCGACCGCGGACATTGGGCGGTTGACCGGATGTTCACTTATGCATCAAATTGGGTATCAGATTTCTCTAGTGGATGGAGTTTCCCACTTATTGAGTACTATTGCATCAGATTGGGTATCAAATTTTTTTAGTGGATGGTGTTTCCCACTTATTGAGTACCATTGCATCAGATCGGGGTTTCATTAGTGGACGGAGTTTCCCACTTTGATCATAGTCTTGATCCAGTATTGCTATATTTAGATATGCGTCACAGGATTACTTTACTCGTGTGGGTCGCTCCCCTCGAGTGCCTCTCCGGAGTAGGCTTTAGATCGTGACGGGTACCGGTCCATCTGATTGGGATTTCGAGCCTTGTGTGATGGTCCCCTACTTAGTTCTTGAGTTCGACAGCAGAGCGGGCAGTACCAGTTTTACTGGTGGCTAGATTGGGTTTATTTGGTCAGATACTGTTTCCTGATGCATTCATACAGTCATTTCTTTCGGTATTGCATTTAGAGGCATACTAGTGGTGGTTTTACCTTATTCAGCAGTTATGTTTATAGCTTTACCACTTATTCCTTTTCTTGCCTCTGGTAGACTTAGTGGGTACGCCGGAGTTTGAGGCTTTACCCACAGGGGGAGGCTACTGGTTTACTAGTGGTTCTCACCCGCATTGTTGTTTCCCTCTTTTCTTCCTCCTGTTTTGCAGAGTCTTCTGCGGGTGTTGCTGATCTTTCGGTCGCTGTTCGAGGCGAGGGAATCACGAGCTAGATCCTTCCCGCCCGAGGAGTGTAGCTGTATCCCAAGGTTGGAGATTCCTTGTAGCTGTCAGCTGGTTTTTACCGTTTAATTTGGAGAGAGATCTTTTGTAATTGGAGAGACTGATGTACTATAGTTTTAGTTTATTTTCCATTTATAGTTGAGAGATGTTGTACTGAGGACATTGTATGATGATTATCTGTATTTGAGGAGATGGATATTGTATGTTATTTCATGTTGTACTGTGATTGGATTTTTATTTTACAGCATTTTATTTCCGCTCTGATATTTACGTAGCTATAGTACTATCTTTTGCAGGTTAGGTGCTTCGCCTATGCAGGATTTTGCATAGGTGGCGGATCTGTTGGCGAGCCCGGGTCGCAGTTTCGACCCCTGGGCGTGACAGATTAGGATGGTATCAGAGCTTAGGGATAGGTCAGTTGGGACTGTAGAATCCCTAGGCTTGTGGTTGGACACTAGGATGACTTCGTGAGAGTCGTGGTTTTATGGAGAGTCCTGATTGAGTTTTATACCTCTCCCAAGTGATGGGATGGGTGACTGGCATGTTTATTCTCCTAAGTAATTATGTTGGCTGCAGACAACATAATGCGGTGGAACGATTGACATGCTCTAGACTCTCGCCGGATTGGGTCGAGTTTTATTTTGTGCTGTGGTGCAGTTAGTCGTGGTGAGCGGTGTCTCCCCGACGCGTTGTGCGGATTGGTGTGCACTCGTCGCAGCAGTTGAGCTTGAGCGAATCGTTTTGGGGCCGGATACCCGGATTAAGGTCGGAGAGCTCCGGACCCAGATGACAGGATTGTCAAAGGTTTATCAACGACAGAGTGAACAGCTGGTATGGGTTACACAGTTGTCGGAGCAGTGGGCAGCCCGACAGTGCTTTTCTCCAGAGGCCACCTGGTTGCAGTATCCTCAGCGGCAGTGATTTCTGTGACGCCGATGGAGTGAGTTGCCCCCTCCGTGCAAAAATTTAGTGCCGAGGCACCGAGGCGGGGTGGATAGCTGACAGTTGATGAGCTGTAGGACATCATCGATCGATGGAGCCAGTTTTGGCAGATGAACCACCCCAATTCATGGAATTGAGTTGGAGCCTTTGGAAGCAGAATCGTGGTTGGTGGTGATGGAGTGATCAATTGGTTGAGAGGTGGATACGTGGCAGTTTGTGGTTCGACAGGTGCACTGAGTATGTGCACCAGGTGCAGCGAGCGCGGGGCCTGACACGTGGCTCATGGGGATTTGGCGCGTCACTGTGCGCATGCGCGGGGCTGGTGGCGTGGCGGGCACGGCGGCGAGTGGCGCACGCGGGCACCACGTGGCAGCCCCCCATTGGCGGGCCCCAGTCAATTGTTTGGAATGGGCTATAAATACTTCACTTGGGCCGTTCTTTTGGGCCTTTTCCCGAGCTCCTCACGGGTTGGAGCCTTTAGGGAATTTGTTTTTCACCTTGTCCCCTACTTCTTGATGGATTCCCAGAATTGTTGGAGGCCTCGGCATCGGCGTTATCTGCGATTCGGCGCACTGCGACGATTCTCATACAGTTGTCTTTTCTGTCACAGTTCAGTCGTAGAGCTCCCCGGGGCCACCTTGAAGGAATTTTTGAGTGATTTTCACGGCAGCGTGTTCTAGAGAGGTAAGGCTTCGTTTTCCGTGTTGATCGTTTCATCTCATTTTGGGTTTTTGGCATAGTTCCCGAGGCACCTTTTGACCCCCATTTTCTGTGGTGAGTTTTGGACAGCATGTGCTTGTTTGATTTATTTCTCATCCTACGGGCATCGGATCCAGGCGTATAAATACTTGATTTGGATCTACTCGTCGCGAGGAACACAGTGGTGATTTTTTTGGGATTTTTGGAGATTGATTTGAAGGTGATAATTAAGCTTTGCTAGACTGTTTGCCACAGGATTTTTGTTGTGTGGCGTTGCGGCTTACCGCGGTATTTTATTTGTAACTTGACCTACAGGTATCGGAACGGAACGTTCGAGTAGTCGTTTCGATCGGCTCGACGCGATGATCGTAGCGGTTATTTTTCTGGATATTTCTGATTTCATCTCACATGTGAAATTTAGCCATTTTCGGGACTGATTTTGGACAGCGGGTTATTGTGCATTTTTGGATTAATTGTACGCCGTTTGGATTACCATGCAGTGTGCCATGATTACCTGAAGTAAGGGCGTGTTTGGGCTGTAATTCGCGTGCTCGGCTAATCGAGGTGGGTGGTTGTTGCATACCTCTACTTCTGACTTGCTCACTAAGTTTATTAGAGAAGCCCTCTATTGGACATATTGATTGATTACCATGCATAATTGAATGATATAAATGTGAGCCTATCATTTGAGATTAATTTTGTGGACATAGCATGTTGGGAATATTATTGGGATAATATTGTTGCGGAAACATGATTGCGGGAACATTTTTGATAGTGATAATTAACATGCCATGTTAGCACATAGATTTTATGAAAGTTGGTTAAATGGATTAATTACCGGGACATGATGACATATCTATGTGCGGGTACCACTTTGGGATTTATTATGGATCAGAGATTATATACATGTGTAGGTTGCTGTTGATTTTAGCATGATGGTTATATCTATGTGGATTTATTATTTGTTATACATGTGGGACTATTATTTGATATTCTCTCTTTCATCTTGCACGAGGACTTTTGCATGCTTGTATGGACATCTAGATAGGCCACTATTTATTGCTACACTATCATGTTGGGATTTGACTTAGGAGAAACCATGATTGTTTTCTTTCTCCTTCTTATCTAGACTTTCGAGTCATGTTGCTGGGGTTCGACCAGAGGTTTGGGATAGTGTAGTCGGGACCTTAGGGTCGGAGACAGGATGTACTTGATGTTGGATTTGTGGGTTATTGCGGCAACCGTGGACAGTAGGCGGTTGACCGGATATAGATTATTTTACCCGATTGTGGATTGTGGGTTATTGTGGTAATTGCGGACATTAGGCGGTTAGCCAGATGTTGATTACTTTACCAGATTTTGGTCTTGTGGGGTGTTGCGGCGACCACGGACATTGGGCGGTTGACCGGATGTTCACTTATTCATCAGATTGGGTATCAGATTTCTCTAATGGATGGAGTTTTCCGCTTATTGAGTACTATTGCATCAGATTGGATATCAGATTTCTCTAGTGGATGGTGTTTCGCACTTATTGAGTACCATTGCATCAGATCAGGGTTTGATTAGTGGACGGAGTTTCCCACTTTGATCGTAATCTTCATCTAGTCCTGCTATATTGAGATATGCATGACAGGGTTACTTTACTTGTGTGGGTCGCTCCCCTCGAGTGCCACTCCGGAGTAGGCTTTAGACCGTGACGAGTACCGGTCCATCTGATTGGGATTTCAAGCCTTGTGTGCTGGTCCCCTTCTGAGTTCTTGAGTTCGACAGCAGAGCAGGCAGTACCAGTTTTACTGGTGGCTAGATTGGTTTTATTTGGTCAGATACTGTTTCCTGATGCATTCATACAGTCATTTCTTTCGGTGTTGCATTTAGAGGTATACTAGTGGTGGTTTCCCTTTATTCAGCAGTTCTGTTTACAGCTTTACCACTTATTCCTTTTCTTACCTCTGGTAGACTTAGTGGGTACGCCGGGGTTTGAGGCTTTACCCACAGGGGGAGGCTACTGGTTTACCAGTGGTTCTCACCACCATTTTTGTTTCCCTCTTTTCTTCCTCCTGTTTTGCAGAGTCTTCTGCGGGAGTTGCTGATCTTTCGGTTGTTGTTCGAGGCGAGGGAGTCACGAGCTAGATCCTAATCGCCCGAGGAGTGTAGCTGTATCCCCTGGTTGGAGATTTCCTGTAGCTGTCAGCTGGTTTTTACTGTTTACTTTGGAGAGGGATCTTTTGTATTTGGAGAGACTGATGTACTATAGTTTTAGTTTATCTTCCATTTATAGTTGAGAGATGCTGTACTGAGGACATTGTATGATGATTATCTGTATTTGAGGAGATGGATATTGTACGGTATTTCATGTTGTACAGTGATTGAATTTTATTTTACAGCATTTTATTTCCGCTCTGATATTTGCGTAGCTATAGTACTATTTTTTGCAGGTTTGACAATTCGCCTATGCGGGATTTTGCATAGGTGGCGGATCTGTTGGTGAGCCCGGGTCACAATTTCGACCCCGGGGCGTGACAGATTAGGTTGGTATCAGAGCTTAGGGATAGGTCAGTTGGGACTGTAGAAACCCTAGGCTTGTGGTTGGACCCTAGGATGACTTCGTGAGAGTCGTGGTTTTAGGGAGAGTCCTGATTGAGTTTTATACCTCTCCCAAGTGATGGGACGGGTGACTGGCATGTTTATTCTCCTAAGCAATTATGTTGGCTGCAGACAACATAATGCGGTGGAATGGTTGACATGCTCTAGACTCTCGCCGGATTGGGTTGAGTTTTGTTTTGTGCTGTGGTGCAGTTAGTCGTGGTGAGCGGTGTCTCCCCGACGCGTTGTGCGGATTGGTGTGCACTCGTCGCAGCAGTTGAGCTTGAGCGGATCGTTTTGGGGCCGGATACCCGGATTGAGGTCAGAGAACTCCGGACCCAGATGACAGGATTGTCAGAGGCTTATCAGCGGCAGAGTGAACAGTTGGTCTGGGTGACACATTTGTCGGAGCAGTGGGCAGCCCGACAGTGCTTTTCTCCTGAGGCCACCTGGTTGGAGTATCCTTAGCGGCAGTGATTTCTGTGGCGCCGATGGAGCGAGTAGCCCCCTCTGTGCCAATATTTAGTGCCGAGGCACCTTGGCAGGGTGGGTAGCTAACAGTTGATGAGCTGTGGGACATCATCAGTCGATGGAGCCAGTTTTGGCAGGTGAACCACCCCGATTCATGGAATTGAGTTGGAGCCTTTGGAAGCAGAATCGTGGCTGGTGGTGATGGAGTGATCAATTGAGAGCCTCCCTGTGTTGGAGAGTTTATGCAGTT
This sequence comes from Tillandsia leiboldiana, assembly GCA_029204045.2. Classification (NCBI taxonomy): domain Eukaryota; kingdom Viridiplantae; phylum Streptophyta; class Magnoliopsida; order Poales; family Bromeliaceae; genus Tillandsia; species Tillandsia leiboldiana. The sequence goes on along the minus strand of CM055069.1, from coordinate 40,662,836 downwards.
GTTGAATTGCGCGTTCCAGGTTTCGAGGGACGAGACGCATAGGATATGTGTGAATGGGAGTGGATTACGCCTGGATACCTTTCAGTTTAGTTGGTCCCTCCGTTATGGATTATTGACGCCTTGGTGGTGTAGGCGTTGTGTTTGGAGGGTGGCACTGCAGTTCCTTTGGATAGGGACTTGCCGCCAGCGGCGAGTTCTGGATATTGGTGCTTGGCACCGGGTGATGGAGGACAGATCAGCCGGCAGAGGCATTTCTGATTTCTTTTCCAAGATAGCGGATTTTCGAGACGCCAGAGATCGGGTGGACCACGATGGCAGCATCAGCATTTTATCAGAGTGGCGCGGCGGTAGCATGGATTGGTTATCAGTGGGCGACCGCATTCGTCACCCTAGTGTGTGCAGAGACAGAGGTCGTGCTCTCTATGTGGATAGTCTTGATTTCCAGGCAGACTGAGCGACGACCACTTGCGTCAAGAGGATGAGTCTGTGCCGCCCGGTTGGAGGGCGCCACGATAGTGGATCGAGTGTCGCAGGTGTGATTTCATCACGGCAGTCGGAGTTAGAGCATGTTGCATTTCTGCATGGACTAGAGGCAGATTTGTTACCACGTGCACTAGAGGTACAGGTTCCTGTTGGTGTGGTGCATGTGGAGGAGGTTTGTGGATCAGGTGCAGTGCAGTTGAGACCTCGAGTTGTATCGGCAGACTTATTGGTATTTGTGTCAGTTCGGGGTTTTGACCCACTGCGTGGGATTGGTTGGCACAATGCCACATGGTGTTTGACTGCGGAGAGAGAAGGTTATGATCTTCTGCGAGGCGGACAATAGAGGCTTGTTTGTTGAGACAGTTAGAGCACACAGGTTGCAGCGACTATGCGTGAGGTGCCTACGGCAGCACCGGGACTCAAGGATGTTCCTGTTACCCGTGAGATCCCGTGTGTGATTCCACCTGAGTTGATGATGATGCTACCGATGAGGGAGATTGAGATTGCGATTGACAGGGTTCTGGGAACCGCGCCAACCTCGACAGCACCTTATTGGATATCACCTGTAGAGCCGAGAGAGCTGATGGCGCAGTCGCAGGATCTGATGGATCGAGGGTCTGTTCGACCTAGTGCCACCCCGTTGAAACACGGCAGTGATGCCACACCGTTGATACACGGTGGTGATGCCACGTCGTTGACACACGACAGTGAGGATTCTTGTGTGGGGTGACCGCAGGCAGGTCCGGGTATTATTTAGGACATTTCGATGGAGTTATACTCTGGCAGTTGTTTGCTTAGGATGCATTATCTTTTCGGAATCTTACAGCTGAGTATTTTCGCCAAGATGGTGTTCAGGACACGATAGGGGCATTATGAGTACAGTGAGGTAGATGGAATGACTAATGCCCTGTCACCTTTAAGATTTGAGGAATCGTGTGTTCCTACTGCACTTGAATGGATTATTGGCGATATTCTCCCGGGATATTTTGATTTACCCCCTCATTGTGTGATTTAGAGCTTGTGGAGCACTTGCAGATGGTGTGGCAAGGTCTGTGAGGAAGAAGCTATATACCAAGTTGTTGTGGTACAAGTTTTAGCTTCGAGAGCATATCTTCTGGGATTATATATTCTAGCCATAAGGGGGAGCGGTGGAAATCTTGCCATAATGGATGCTATTCGAGACTGGCCGAGACCGACAGTTATTGTTGAGGTGAGGAGCTATTTGACCGGATAATGCCAGTAGAGCTTGGCGAATAGGTGATGAGACTGATACCATCGCCGATTTTAGCATCGCCGGTGATGGGAGATGGATTTGTGAGATACAGTGATGCCTCCCATAGTGGCTATGAAGTTATAGTTGGATTATTGACGAGCATCCAGTATCACCCCGACAGGGCCACTGTGGTGGCGGATACCCGGAGCAGGAGAGCTATTTGGGGTTGAGTTTGATGATTCCGTAGCTGGCGCTGTGTGGGACTGTTGAAGTGAACAGGGCTCGAGGTTGTGTCCCTGGGGGTTCCTTTTGATGGTAGACTGCGGTGGAGCAGTCCACTCGGATGGTCAGGATTAAGAGTGACCGAGTGAGGACCCCGGCTTGTTGAGACTTCTTCCCTTCTTGGATGATCGCGTGGGGGTGTTTTGGGTTGCGCTGGTCGAGTTGGCACCAGGGTGTGGTGTTGACGTGTGTGTTGTACTATTCTTCTCCCCTTTTCCCCCTTCCTTTTGTTGGAGTCCCTGAGGTTTTTCCATGTCTCAGCACGGGGGTGATGTGCTTTTGGATCCCTCGCCCGTGATTGACTCGCTCCATTTGAGATTTGTGAATGTTTGGAGTACGAGGGACGCCCGTTGCAAATTCTGGCTCGTGTGATGAGAGGATTGTGCACTCGGGCCATGCCGTACCGGTTGTTGCTATTGTTATTGAGGAGTAATCACGGGGAGTGAGTAGCGACTTGGGAGCGGGAGACGGTGTTGATGGATACCTACCCTAGTTTTGAGACTCCTTTTTGAGTTGTTTTAGTTTCGAGGACAAAACTTTCTTTTAGTGGGGGAGGATGTGATGACCCGAATCTTCATTGAGGGATTATGGCTTGGTCAGTGGCTTCTGGAGGACTATCTTCGGAGATGGGAGTGTTTGGGTGTGAATCGGACTCAAGAAATGGACTTAGTGCGTTGAATGGACCCCAAGTGTATTCGGATACTCCCGTCGATTTTTGGGAGGAGATTTGGGCAAAACGGAGGCTGTATTTGGATTCAGCGTAGAAAAACGATAAAAAACGGTAATTTACTTGTACTTTTTTGAGTCCGGACTCCCAAAAACGGAGACCCGAAAGTTTCTGGTGCATTTTGGTGCATGGGGGAGCCGTGGACCGGCCGGAGGGACACGTGGCAGCCGCGGATTGGCCGGTGCACGCGTCCCGGTCCACGGAGTGGAGCGCCGGTGCAGTGGACCAGGCGGGAGGCCACGTGGTGGCTCCGTATTGGCAGGCGCAGGGCGCTCGGTTCACGGGAGAGCACGCGGGTGTAAGGTTGACCGGAGCGGGGACACGTGGCAGTACTTCATTGGTTCGGTGCAGTGGACGCGGCACACGTGGGGGTGCGCGGGCAGGCCGGGCTGGCCGGGCAGGTGCGCGGGCAGGCGCGGGGGTGCAGGCTGGTGGTGTGCCACGTGGCGGTTTCCAATTGGTTGAGAGGTGGACACGTGGCAGTCAGTGGTTCGTCGGGTGCACGGAGTATGTGCACTGGGTACAGCGAGCGCGGGGCCTGACACGTGGCGCGCGGGGATTGGGTGCGTCACTGTGCACATGCGGGCGGCAGGTGGTGTGGCAAGCGGCGGTTGGCAGGCAGCCGGCTGGCGTGGAGGGCACGGCGGCGACGTGGCGCACGCGGGCACCACGTGGCGGCCCGCCATTGGCGGGCGCCACCTACCGCGTTGACCAGGCAGGCCATGCGGCAGAACGGGAGCGGCCGGATCTGTTGTTCGCTGTTCGGGGACACGTGGCGCAATCTGGTGAGTTCGGGCGCTGGATGAACGGCCCGGATCGGCACACTGTGCGCGCCCGAAATATTTTGGGCGCCCGGAACTTGGGACACAGGGGAATTAAGTCAATTGTTTGGAATGGGCTATAAATACTTCACTTGGGCTGTTCTTTTGGGCCTTTTCCCAAGCTCCTCTCGGGTTGGAGACTTAAGGGAATTTGTTCTTCACCTTGTCCCCTACTTCTTGATGGATTCCCGAAATTTTTGGAGGCCTCGGCATCGGCGTTATCTGCGATTCGGCGCACTGCGACGATTCTTTTACAGTTGGCTTTTCCGTCAAAGTTCAGTCTTAGAGCTCCCCTGGGCCACCCCGAATGAATTTTTGAGCGATTTTTACGGCAACGTGTTCTAGAGAGGCAAAGCTTCGTTTTCTGTGTTGATCATTTCACCTAATTTTGGGTTTTGGCATAGTTCCCGTGGCACCTCTTGACCCCCATTTTCTGTGGTGAGTTTTGGACAGCATGGGCTTGTTTGATTTATTTCTCGGCCTACGGGCATCGGATCTTGGCGTATAAATACTTGATTTGGATCTACTCGTCACGAGGAACACAGTGGTGATTTTTTTGGGATTTTTGGAGATTGATTCGAAGGTGATAATTAAGCTTTCCCTGGACTGTTTGCCACAGGATTTTGGTTGTGTGGCGTTGCGGCTTACCGCGGTGTTTTATTTGTAACTTGATCTACAGGTATCGGATCGGAACGTACGAGTACTCGTTTCGATCGGCTCACGCGACGATCGCAGCGGTTATTTTTCTAGATTTTTTCGAGTTCATCTCTCATAGGTGAAATTTAGCCATTTTCGGGACTGATTTTGGACAGCGGGTTATTGTGCATTTTTGGATTAATTGTACGTCGTTTTGATTATCGTGCAGTGTGCCGTGATTACCTGAAGTGAGGGCATATTTGGGCTGTGATTCTCGTGCTCGGCGAATCGTGGTTGGTGGTTGTTGCATACCTCTACTTCTGACTTGCTCACTAAGTTTATTAGAGAAGCCCTCTATTGGACATATTGATTGATTACCATGCATGATTGAATGATATAAATGTGAGCCTATCATTTGAGATTAATTTTGTGGACATAGCATGTTGGGAATATTATTGGGATAATATTGTTGCGGAAACATAATTGCGGGAACATTTTTGATAGTGATAATTAACATGCCATGTTAGCACATAGACTTTATGAAAGTTGGTTAAATGGATTAATTACTGGGACATGATGACATATCTATGTGCGGGTACCACTTTGGGATTTATTATGGATCAGGGATTATATACATGTGTAGTTGGCTATTGATTTTAGCATGATGGTTATATCTATGTGGATTTATTATTTGTTACACATGTGGGACTGTTATTTGATATTCTCTCTTTCATTTTGCATGAGGACTTTTACATGCTTGTATTGACATCTAGATAGGCCACTATTTATTGCTACACTATCATGTTAGGATTTGACTTAAGAGAAACCATGATTGTTTCCTTTCTTCTTCTTATCTAGACTTTCGAGTCATGTTGCTCGGGTTCGACCAGAGGTTTGGGATAGTGTAGCCGGGACCTTAGGGTCGGAGACAGGATGTACTTGATGTTGGATTTGTGGGTTATTGCGGCAACCGCGAACAGTAGGCGGTTGACCGGATATTGATTATTTTACCCGATTATGGATTTTGGGTTATTGTGGTAACTGCGGACATTAGGCGGTTAGCCAGATGTTAATTACTTTACCAGATTTTGGTCTTGTGGGGTGTTGCGGCGACCGCGGACATTGGGCGGTTGACCTTATGTTCTCTTATGCATCAGATTGGGTATCATATTTCTCTAGTGGATGGAGTTTCCCACTTATTGAGTACTATTGCATCAGATTGGGTATCAGATTTCTCTAGTGGATGGTGTTTCCCATTATTGAGTACCATTGCATCAGATCGAGGTTTCATTAGTGGACGGAGTTACCCACTTTGATCATAGTCTTGATCCAGTCCTGCTATATTGAGATATGCGTGACAGGGTTACTTTACTTGTGTGGGTCGCTCCCCTCGAGTGCCACTCCGGAGTAGGCTTTAGACCGTGACGGGTACCGGTCCATCTGATTTGGATTTCGAGCCTTGAGTGCTGGTCCCCTATTGAGTTCTTGAGTTCGACAGCAGAGCAGGCAGTACCAGTTTTACTGGTGGCTAGATTGGGTTTATTTGGTCAGATACTGTTTCCTGATGCATTCATACAGTCATTTCTTTCGGTATTGCATTTAGTGGCATACTAGTGGTGGTTTCCCTTTATTCAGCAGTTCTATTTACAGCTTTACCACTTATTCCTTTTCTTGCCTCTGGTAGACTTAGTGGGTACGCCGGAGTTTGAGGCTTTACCCACAGGGGGAGGCTACTGGTTTACTAGTGGTTCTCACCCCCATTGTTGTTTCCCTCTTTTCTTCCTCCTGTTTTGCAGAGTCTTCTGCGGGAGTTGCTGATCTTTCGGTCGTTGTTCGAGGCGAGGGAGTCACGAGCTAGATCCTTACCGCCCGAGGAGTGTAGCTTTATCCCCTAGTTGGAGATTCCATGCAGCTGTCAGCTGGTTTTTACTGTTTACTTTGGAGAGGGATCTTCTGTATTTGGAGAGACTGATGTACTATAGTTTTAGTTTATCTTCCATTTATAGTTGAGAGATGATGTACTGAGGACATTGTATGATGATTATCTGTATTTGAGGAGATGGATATTGTACGGTATTTCATGTTGTACAGTGATTGGATTTTTATTTTACAGCATTTTATTTCCGCTTTGATATTTGCGTAGCTATAGTACTATCTTTTGCAGGTTAGACGATTCGCCTATGCGGGATTTTGCATAGGTGGCGGATCTGTTGGCGAGCTCGGGTCGCAGTTTCGACCCCGGGGCATGACAGATTAGGTTGGTATCAGAGCTTAGGGATAGGTCAGTTGGGACTGTAGAAACCCTAGGCTTGTGGTTGGACACTAGGATGACTTCGTGAGAGTTGTGGTTTTAGGGAGAGTCCTGATTGAGTTTTATACCTCTCCCAAGTGATGGGATGGGTGACTTTCATGTTTATTCTCCCAAGCAATTATGTTGGCTGCAGACAACATAATGCGGTGGAACGGTTGACATGCTCTAGTGGAACGATTGGGTCGAGTTTTGTTTTGTGCTGTGGTGCAGTTAGTCGTGGTGAGCGGTGTCTCCCCGACGCGTTGTGCAGATTGGTGTGCACTCGTCATAGCAATTGAGCTTGAGCTGATCATTTTGGGGCCGAATACCCGGATTGAGGTCAGAGAGCTTCGGACCCAGATGACGGGATTGTCTGAGGCTTATCAGCGGCAGAGTGAACTGTTGGTCTGAGTGACACAGTTGTCGGAGCAGTGGGCAGCTCGACAGTGCTTTTCTCCTGAGGCCACCTGGTTGCAGTATCCTCAGCGGCAGTGATTTCTGTGACGCCGATGGAGCGAGTAGCCCCCTCCGTGCCAATATTTAGTGCCGAGGCACCGAGGCGGGGTGGATAGCTGACAGTTGATGAGCTGTGGGACATCATCGATCAATGGAGCTAGTTTTGGCAAATGAACCACCCAGATTCATGGAATTGAGTTGGAGCCTTTGGAAGTAGAATCGTGGTTGGTGGTGATGGAGTGATCAATTGAGAGCCTCCCTGTGCTAGTGAGTTTATGCAGTTGTTGAAATACGCGCTCCAGGTTTTGAGGGACGAGGCGCATAGGATATGTATGACTGGGAGTGGATTATGCCAGGATACCTTTCAGTTTAGTTGGTCCCTCCGTTACGGATTATTGACGCCTCGATGGTGTAGGCGTTGTGTTTGGAGGGTGGCACTGCAGTTCCTTTGGATAGGGACCTGCCGCTAGTGGCGAGTTCTGGATATTGGTGCTTGGCGCCGGGTGATGGAGGACAGATCGACCGGCAGAGGCATTTCTGATTTCTTTTTCCAGGATAGCGGATTTCCGAGACGCCAGAGATCGGGTGGACCTCTCGATGGCAGCATCAGCATTTTATCAGAGTGGCGCTGCGGTAGCATGGATTGGTTATCAGCGGACGACCGCATTCTTCACCCCAGTGTGAGCAGAGACAGAGGTCATGCTCTCTATGTGGATAGTCTTGATTTTCAGGCAGACTGAGCGACGACCACTTGCGTCAAGCGAATGAGTCTGTGCCGCCCGGTTGGAGGGCACCACGATAGTGGATCGAGTGTCGTAGGTGTGATTTCATCACAGCAGTCAGAGTTAGAGCATGTTGCATTCCTGCAAGGACTAGAGGCAGATTTATTACCACGTGCACTAGAGGTACAGGTTCCTGTTGGTGTGGAGCATGCGGAGGAGACTTGTGGATCAGGTGCAGTGCAGTTGAGACCTCGAGTTGTATCGGCAGACTTATTGGTATTTGTGTCAGTTCGGTGTTTTGACCCACTACGTGGGATTGGTTGGCACAGTGCCACATGGTGTTTGACTACGGAGAGAGAAGGCTATGATCTTCTGCGAGGCGGACAATAGAGGCTTGTTTGTTGAGACAGTTAGAGCACAAAGGTTGCAGCGACAATGCGAGAGGTGCCTACGGCGGCGCCGGGACTCAAGGATGTTCCTATTGCCCGTGAGATCCCGGGTGTGATTCCACCTGAGTTGATGATGATGCCGCCGATGAGGGAGATTGAGATTGCGATTGACGAGGTTCTGGGAACCGCGCCAACCTCGACAGCACCTCACTGGATATCACATGTAGAGCCGAGAGAGCTGATGGCGCAGTCACGGGATCTGATGGATCGAGGGTCTGTTCGACCTAGTGCCACCCCGTTGATACACGGCAGTGATGCCACACCGTTGATACACGGTGGCGATGCCACGTCGTTGACACACGACAGTGAGGGTTCTTGTGTGGGCTGACCGCAGGCAGGTCCGGGTATTATTTAGGACATTTTGATGGAGTTATACTCCGGCAGTTGTTTGCTTAGGATGCATGTATCTTTTTGGAATCTTACAGCTGAGTATCTTCGCCAAGATGGTGTTCAGGACACGATAGGGGTATTATGAGTATAGTGAGGCCAGATGGAATGACTAATGCCCTGTCGCCTTTAAGATTTGAGGAATCGTGTGTTCCTACTGCACTTGAAAGGATTATTGGCGATATTCTCTCGGGATATTTTGATTTACCCCATCCTTGTGTGATTTAGAGCTTGTGGAGCACTTGCAGATGGTGTGACAAGGTCTGTGAGGAAGAAGCTATATACCAAGTTGTTGTGGTACAAGTTTTGGCTTCGAGAGCATATCTTATGGGGTTACATATTCTAGCCATAAGGGGGAGCGGTGGAAATCTTGCCATAATGGATGCTATTCGAGACTGGCCGAGACCGGCAGTTATTGTTGAGGTGAGGAGCTATTTGACCGGATAATGCCAGTAGAGCTTGGCGAATAGGTGATGAGACTGATACCATCGCCGATTTTAGCATCGCCGGTGATGGGAGATGGATTTGTGAGATACAGTGATGCCTCCCATAGTGGCTATGAAGTTATAGTTGGATTATTGACGAGCATCCAGTATCACCCCGACAGGGCCACTGTGGTGGCGGATACCTGGAGCAGGAGAGCTATTTGGGGTTGAGTTTGATGATTCCGTAGCTGGCGCTGTGTGGGAGTGTTGAAGTGAACAGGGCTCGAGGTTGTGTCCCTGGGGGTTCCTTTTGATGGTAGACTACGGTGGAGCAGTCCACTCGGATGGTCAGGATTGAGAGTGACCGAGTGAGGACCCCGGCTTGTTGAGACTTCTTTCCTTCTTGGATGATCGCGTGGGGGTGTTTTGGGTTGCACTGGTCGAGTTGGCACCAGGGTGTGGTGTTGATGTGTGTGTTGTACTGTTCTTCTCCCCTTTTCCCACAGCCTTTTGTTGGAATTCCTGAGGTTTTTCCACGTCTCAGCACGGGGGTGATGTGCTTTTGGATCCCTCGCCCGTGATTGACTCGCTCCATTTGAGATTTGTGATTGTTTGGAGTACGAGGGACGCCCGTTGCAAATTCTTGCTCGTGTGATGAGAGGATTATGCACTCGGGCCTTGCCGTATCGGTTGTTGTTATTGTTGTTGAGGAGTAATCACGGGGAGTGAGTAGCAACTTGGGAGCGGGAGACAGTGTTGATGGATACCTACCCTAGTTTTGAGACTCCCTTTTGAGTTGTTTTAGTTTCGAGGACGAAACTTTCTTTTAGTGGGGGAGGATGTGATGACCCGGATCTTCATTGGGGGATTATGGCTTGGTCAGTGGCTTCTGGAGGACTATCTTAGGAGATGGGAGTGCTTGGGTGTGAATCGGACTCAAGAAATGGACTCAGTGCGTTGAATAGACCCCGAGTGTATTCGGATACTCCCGTCGAATTTTGGGAGGAGCTTTGGGCAAAACAGAGGCTGTATTTGGATTCAGCGCGGAAAAACGATGAAAACAGCTATTTACTTGTATTTTTCTGAGTCCGGACGCCCAAAAACGGAGACCCGAAAGTTTCTGGTGCATTTTGGTGCATGAGGGAGCCGTGGACCGGCCGGAGGGACACGTGGCAGCCGCGGATTGGCCGGCGCACGCATCCCGGTCCACGGAGTGGAGCGCTGGTGCAGTGGACCGGCGGGAGGCCACGTGGCGGCTCCGTATTGGCGGGCGCAGGGCGCTCGGTTCACGGGAGAGCACGCGGATGTATGGTGTACCGGAGCGGGGACACGTGGCAGCACTTCATTGGTTCGGTGCAGTGGACGCGGTGCACGCGGGGGTGCGCGGGCAGGCGCGGGGGTGCAGGCTGGTGGTGTGCCACGTGGCAGTTTCCTACTGGTTGAGAGGTGGACACGTGGCAATCTGTGGTTCATCGGTGCACGGAGTATGTCCACCGGGTGCGGCGAGCGCGGGGCCTGACACGTGGCGCGTGGGGATTGGGCGCTTCACTGTGCGCATGCGGGGGGGCAGGTGGCGTGGCAGGCGGCGGTTGGCAGGCGGCCGACTGGCGTGGCGGGCACGGCGGCGACGTGGCGCACGCGGGCGCCACGTGGCGGCCCGCCATTGGCGGGCGCCCCCTACCGCGTTGACCACGCGGGCCACGCGGCAAAACGGGAGCGGCCGGATCCGCTGTTCGCTGTTCGGGGACACATGGCGCAATCTGGTGAGTTCGGGCGCTGGATGAACGGCCCGGATCGGCGCACTGTGCGCGCCCAAAACATTTCGGGTGCCCGGAACTTGGGACACAGGGGGAATTAAGTCAATTGTTTTGACTGGGCTATAAATACTTCACTTGGGCTGTTCTTTTGGGCCTTTTTCGGAGCTCCTCTTAGGTTGGAGCCTTAAGGGAATTTGTTCTTCACCTTGTCCCCTACTTCTTGATGCATTCCCGGAATTTTTGGAGGCCTCGGCACCGGCGTTATCTGCGATTCGGCGCACTGCAACGATTCACTTACAGTTGGCTTTTCCGTCAAAGTTCAGTCTTAGAGCTCCCCTGGGCCACCCCGACGGAATTTTTGACCGATTTTCATGGCAGCGTGTTCTAAAGAGGTAAGGCTTCGTTTTCTGTGTTGATCATTTCACCTCATTTTGGGTTTTTTGCACAATTCCTGAGGTACCTTTTGACCTCCATTTTCTGTGGTGAGTTTTGGACAGCATGGGCTTGTTTGATTTATTTCTCGGCCTACGGGCATCGGATCAAGGCGTATAAATACTTGATTTAGATCTACTCGTCGCGAGGAACACAGTGGTGATTTTTCTGGGATTTTTGGAGATTGATTCGAATGTGATAATTAAGCTCTCCCTGGATTGTTTTCCACAGGATTTTGGTTGTGTGGCGTTGCGGCATACCGCGGTGTTTTATTTGTAACTTGACCTACAGGTATCGGATCGGAACGTGCAAGTACTCGCTTCGATCGGCTCGACGCAACGATCGCAGCTGTTGTTTTTCTAGATTTTTCCGAGTTCATCTCAAAGGTGAAATTTAGCCATTTTCGGGACTAATTTTGGACAGCGGGTTATTGTGCATTTTTGGATTAATTGTGCACCGTTTGGATTACCGTGCAGTGTGCCGTGATTACCTGAAGTGAGGGCGAATTTGGGATGTGATTTGCGTGCTCGGCGAATCGAGGTGGGTGGTTGTTGCATATCTCTACTTCTGACATGTTCACTAAGTTTATTAGAGAAGCCCTCTATTGGACATATTGATTGATTACCATGCAAGATTGAATGATATAAATGTGAGCCTATCATTTGAGATTAATTTTGTGGACATAGCATGTTGGAAATGTTATTGGGATAATATTGTTGCGGAAACATGATTGCGGGAACATTTTTGATAGTGATAATTAACATGCCATGTTAGCACATAGATTTTATGAAAGTTGGTTATTTCACCTAATTTTGGGTTTTGGCATAGTTCCCGTGGCACCTCTTGACCCCCATTTTCTGTGGTGAGTTTTGGACAGCATGGGCTTGTTTGATTTATTTCTCGGCCTACGGGCATCGGATCTTGGCGTATAAATACTTGATTTGGATCTACTCGTCACGAGGAACACAGTGGTGATTTTTCTGGGATTTTTGGAGATTGATTCGAAGGTGATAATTAAGCTTTCCCTGGACTGTTTGCCACAGGATTTTGGTTGTGTGGTGTTGCGGCTTACCGCGGTGTTTTATTTGTAACTTGATCTACAGGTATCGGATCGGAACGTACGAGTACTCGTTTCGATCGGCTCACGCGACGATCGCAGCGGTTATTTTTCTAGATTTTTTCGAGTTCATCTCATAGGTGAAATTTAGCCATTTTCGGGACTGATTTTGGACAGCGGGTTATTGTGCATTTTTGGATTAATTGTACGTCGTTTTGATTATCGTGCAGTGTGCCGTGATTACCTGAAGTGAGGGCATATTTGGGCTGTGATTCTCGTGCTCGGCGAATCGTGGTTGGTGGTTGTTGCATACCTCTACTTCTGACTTGCTCACTAAGTTTATTAGAGAAGCCCTCTATTGGACATATTGATTGATTACCATGCATGATTGAATGATATAAATGTGAGCCTATCATTTGAGATTAATTTTGTGGACATAGCATGTTGGGAATATTATTGGGATAATATTGTTGCGGAAACATAATTGCGGGAACATTTTTGATAGTGATAATTAACATGCCATGTTAGCACATAGATTTTATGAAAGTTGGTTAAATGGATTAATTACTGGGACATGATGACATATCTATGTGCGGGTACCACTTTGGGATTTATTATGGATCAGGGATTATATACATGTGTAGTTGGCTGTTGATTTTAGCATGATGGTTATATCTATGTGGATTTATTATTTGTTACACATGTGGGACTGTTATTTGATATTCTCTCTTTCATCTTGCATGAGGACTTTTGCATGCTTATATGGACATCTAGATAGCCACTATTTATTGCTACACTATCATGTTGGGATTTGACTTAGGAGAAACCATGATTGTTTCCTTTCTCCTTCTTATCTAGACTTTCGAGTCATGTTGCTCGGGTTCGACCAGAGGTTTCGGATAGTGTAGCCGGGACCTTAAGGTCGGAGACAGGATGTACTTGATGTTGGATTTGTGGGTTATTGCGGCAACCGCGGACATTGGCGGTTGACCGGATATTGATTATTTTACCCGATTGTGGATTGTGGGTTATAGTGGTAATCGCGGACATTAGGCGGTTAGCCAGATGTTGATTACTTTACCAGATTTTGGTCTTGTGGGGTGTTGCGGCGACCGCGGACATTGGGCGGTTGACCGGATGTTAGATTATGGATCAGATTGGGTATCAGATTTCTCTAGTGGATGGGGTTTCCCACTTATTGAGTACTATTGCATCAGATTGGGTATCGGATTTCTCTAGTGGATGGTGTTTCCCACTTATTGAGTACAATTGCATCAAATCGGGGTTTCATTAGTAGACGGAGTTTCCCACTTTGATCATAGTCTTGATCCAGACCTGCTATATTGAGATATGCGTGACAGGGTTACTTTACTCGTGTGGGTCGCTCCCCTCGAGTGCCACTCCGGAGTAGGCTTTAGACCGTGACGGGTACCGGTCCATCTGATTGGGATTTCGAGCCTTGTGTGCTGGTCCCCTACTGAGTTCTTGAGTTCGACAGCAGAGCAAGCAGTACCAGTTTTACTGGTGGCTAGATTGGGTTTATTTGGTCAGATACTGTTTCCTGATGCATTCATACAGTCATTTCTTTCGGTATTGCATTTAGAGGCATACTAGTGGTGGTTTCCCTTTATTCAACAGTTCGGTTTACAGGTTTACCACTTATTCCTTTTCTTACCTCTAGTAGACTTAGTGTGTACGCCGGAGTTTGAGGCTTTACCCACAGGGGGAGGCTACTGGTTTACTAGTGGTTCTCACCCCAATTGTTGTTTCCCTCTTTTCTTCCTCCTGTTTTGCAGAGTCTTCTGCGGGAGTTGCTGATCTTTCGGTCATTGTTCGAGGCGAGGGAGTCACGAGCTAGATCCTTACCGCCGAGGAGTGTAGCTGTATCCCCTGGTTGGCGATTCCTTGTAGCTGTCAGCTAGTTTTTACTGTTTACTTTGGAGAGGGATCTTTTGTATTTGGAGAGACTGATGTACTATAGTTTTAGTTTATCTTCCATTTATAGTTGAGAGATGCTGTACTGAGGACATTGTATGATGATTATCTGTATTTGAGGAGATGGATATTGTACGGTATTTCATGTTGTACAGTGATTGTATTTTTCTTTTACAGCATTTTATTTCCGCTCTGATATTTGCGTAGCTATAGTACTATCTTTTGCAGGTTAGACGCTTCACCTATGCGGGATTTTGCATAGGTGGCGGATCTGTTGGCAAGCCCGGGTCGCAGTTTCGACCCCGGGGCATGACACGGCCACCCTAAATGCATGCATCGAAACTTCGGTAAATAGGGCTACTAGGTTACATGCAAAGGCATTTATGGAATCCCCTCGACCAAGAAACGTTACCTGGGTGGTTGGCCAGCGACCAGGAGCGGCGGCGACGGCCGGCGGTGGAGTTCGGGTTACCACCTAGTGCAACCACAGAAGTCAGATCCCTTACGTTCAACTTTCATGCAAATGCATGAAGACGTTTCTCTCACCCCAGAGAACTCACCTAAGTGCTTGGACGGTGGTTAGGGGCGGCGGCGACGTCCGGCGACCAAGCCCAACCGAGCTCGGTGAGGATGAAGGTGCTCAAATGGTGGATTCTGACCCGAAGCACGAGAGGCCCTCCAACTTGGATCAATGGTCCCTCTTGGTACCACGGTGCTTGCCAACTCGATGGCCGGTAGCGCGGATGAGCGGCGGCGCCGGATGGTAAAGATCGACCGAGGAAGAAGATGACCCGATTTAAGGGCTGGCTCGTGCGGCTTGGATCCTTAGCCGATTGCCACCAAACTTGATGGAACCCTTGTAGTCGTCAAGAGGAAGAAATCCAATGGTTCAGATCTGGGTTCAAACGGTTGGATGAAGCCGCGCCCGAGATCGGCCAAAATGCGGTTTTCCGACGAGATGTTGCTCCCGCCGGCAACAGGGTCGACGGCGGCGACTCGGGCTTCACCAAGTTGGTCCTCTCAACATTAGGAAACTACCACATAGGTCCTTGGGCCATTTAAAACAGAAGGGTTGCAAGAACTCACCTCGTCGGAAAAAGGAAGAAGAAGGAGATCCTCCGCCGGCGGCGCGCGGCGGTGTAAGGTGTCGGGAACACCTCGGCTGGGTCTCACAGGCACAGAGGAGTTTCTAGATGAAGCTTGGAGCAACTCAAGTCCTCTGGGAGCAACCCTCACCTCCCCAAACCGAGATCTAAGAGGTTCCTTGATTCCTCTTCCCCTCCGGCGACGAGACGGCGGTGGCCGGTGGCGTAACTTCAGGAAGGGACACTCAGAGGAAGGTAGAAGATCGGATGGAGGTGGCTAGTGCTAGGGTTCTGGGTTTCAAGGGTTTAATGAGAGCCCTAATGGGAGTTATATACAACTTGCAACAAAATGCTCTTTAACCCCTCAACCTTGAGTATTTTGAGCTAAGTCCTTCACAGCAACTTTGTTTCATAGTAAAGTCCCTTTCCATGATTTTGCACGCATTTCGGAGCATAAAATACAAGGGTGTTTGTGTAAAATATTGCATTTTTCGTCGTATTTCACGCTTTTCGGGGCATTTTAGTCCTCAAATCAAAAAAAGGACTTCGCCACGACGAAATGTCCAGATAAATTCTCGGTCCATAATTACTGTCCAATTATGCAGTTTTTCACCCTTTTTGAGACTCTAGGGTCGTCAAACGGAATTTCCGTCTGCGCCATTATGCTCAGATCGACGAAGCCGATCAAAACGGCTACCTGGATCTCTATGTTCGGCGTCCGAACAGTGGATTGGTCAACATTGGCACCGAGGGGATTTAAAAATAGGGGTTACTGTTCATTACTGTTTCAATCCTGTGCAAAACCATTATTCACTTAAGTCGCGGGACCCGCCCACTTCTTCGCTGATTTCTGGGAGATCCGACCGTTGGATCGAAATTTGGTCAATATCATTTTCGATCAGTTCGACGAGACGGTCGCACTGGTGATCTCGGACTTTCGAGATCAGGCTCGGATTTTGAGAAGTGATATTTTCGTCTCATAAACTGTGCAACTTGCACACCGATAAATGATCAATTAGGTCATCTTTCCTCTTTCGAATTTAAAATCAACTTGAATTTCATTCTTTTCTTTTATTTATTTAAAATAAAAATCCTGATTATTACATTCAAACTTTCTCAAAAAGGTCCGAACCCCAAAGGTCATTTTCTCACTTTTTCATTGCCTCGAAAAATATGTTTTCACTCTACGAGGCCCTAAACCCCACGGGATCATTCTGACATGCTCGTAAGTCATTTCTAACGTACCCACAACCCTTTTGACTGCTCCGAGGTCTCTTGTAAGCTGATTTTCAATACAGAACTGATTTTAAATTTCGTTTTCAACTCACTTTTGGTCCGAATGCCTTTTACTTCGAACCAAACTTGCTTTAACTCTTCTAAACCACATTTTTAAACATACTTAGGGTGTCTTATCCGCACTTTGCCATTTTAGCAAAAGCCGGGGCACCACAACTTTGAATTTTTGAAACTTTCAAATCTTTTTCGTTTTGAATTATTTTTAAAAAAACTTTAAAAAATTCAAAAGCTTTGTTTTTATGTGACAAAAATAAAATCCAAGTAAAATGAGTAAAATCATCTATAATCACAAAAACATAATTTTTGCCGCCTAAACTAGTAATACTAATAGGACCAAATAGATCCATATGAACAAGTTCTAATGGTCTATTAGTAGAAACAATATTTTTAGGCTTAAAAGAGGACTTGACATGTGTTGGTGCCGAAAATAGCGGTCAGGGATCGACCCTGGGGTGTTCTTTGACCCTCTTGATGTGAATGCGTCGAGTGCCAAGGATCAAACGATCAGGTCAAGGAAGGATCCGCTCGACCGAGTTCTTCTCTGGTATTCTTGCGACCGTTCGGCTTAGAGTAGCCAAAGACGGGATATGGAGGCAGAGAGAGGTTGGATTCGATTTAGAGTAGTCGAACCGGGTAAAAGAGACAATAATTGGACACGACTAAGGAGCCGATTAGGAATTGTATTGCATAGAGAAAGGGGATACAAGGAGGAGGAAATGGATAGAAATTACAAGTAATCTACTCCTAAGAAAAGTGGTAAAAATGCTGGTATGAAAAGGTAAGTTAACCTACTCCTAGGAAAGCAGTAAAGATATGAAAAGCGGGAGGTGGTCTCGGGCTTACGAGGTTGCCGGACCTCTTTTTCATCGATGGTTCGGGTATTTATACTCTTTCCGAACCATATTTACATGCGCCGATTTGAAATATTGACACGATTTGGGGGGAATCATCATAAATTCCGCAATCACTTCCTCTTGAGTTGAACTTCCTCAAATAAGATAGTAGTCATTTTTTCGTTCAAGTTCATCCCCTTATTATCGCGCTAGAGAATGATCCTCGGCGCCTTCTAATGATGGGCGCTGCTTGCCATTCAAGGTTAGTTGCGGGATTTGCACCTACATCTCGCATCCCTTTCTTTCAAGGTTTTTCCTCTTTCGACCTGAGCAACCGAAAACCGACTATGGCTTCGTTCAACTGGAGTGATCTGATGCCCGTCTTCAGTCGAAGTTGGCCATGGATGAGGTGCTAATCTTCTTGTCGGCTGCTTCTCTTATCGGCTGATGCTTTCAGTCGATGGCATATGTCGCGTGGTGCACCTCCACGTGACTGAGATTGGTCCCTATCCGGATGCGGACCTTTCTTCGGCCGACCCTTCCTTTATTAGCTGTTATTCTTAGCCGACGACATCGCCACATGTCAATCCCTCAGCTGGCAAAAATTTCAGTCTCAACAACATGCTTTCCTCTAGCGCATGTGTCACAAAATTTATTTTTCGAATAGTCAAGTTTAGGGAGACCCTTAACTAATTCTTTTCTCAAAAGTTTAGATACGACATCATTGCTTGCATGTCCTAGCCTCCAATGCGATAACCAAATATCATTATCAAAAACCGAAAAACAAATCTCTCTACTAGGAAAGATTTTGCTCAAATCGATTGTGTATACATTTCCAGTTCTACAACCTTTAAACATAATATAGTTTGAGTTAGAGTCAATTACGTTTGTCACGCCCCGGGTGTAAACCGGAACCCAGGCCCGTCTACAGATCCGCGGTGCACACGGTATTTCCCGCGTACACGAAGCGCCAAACCTGCTCAGATATAAGAGAGAATAATAAAAGAGCAATAAAAACAGAGCTGAACTAAAAACTAATACATCACAGACTGAAGTTGGAAATAAAATACAATACATCTGTATAAGTGATACATCGGTCTCTCCCAGCTCACCAAAATAAATACAACCTGCTGGCAAAAGCCAGTCCCAAATGTAAAAGTACAACCGTCTGAGGAAACATGGGTACATCAACAGTCCAGCTAACCCGCTCATCCTGCCTCGAGATCTATCTACTCAGCCGTCCTCTCTCCTCGACCCGCCGTTGAAAGCCCAGCAGCACCCGCAGAAGACACTGCAAAACAAGGGAGAAGAAAAAGAGGAAAGAAGAATGGGGTTGAGAACTACTAGTAAACCAGTAGCCTCTCCTAGTGGGTAAAGCCTCAAACTCTGACACACCCACTAAGTCTACCAGAGGCAAAAAGGAAAGAAGAGTGGTAAGAAATGAAACCGCTGAAAAAGGGAAATCTACCACTACTATGCCTCTAAAATACAGTCCTAGACTGGAATAACCGTATGCAACAATAACCAACCGTCCCAGATGAACCCAATCTATACCGCCCTCATCATCGGGCAAGTAAGCCGCGCCGATGTGATAGCAAAATTCCTGCTGCCGCCCTCATCATCGGGCAAATAAGCCACGCCGATGTGATAGCAAAACTGTCCATAACTGTCTGGCCCTGGCCTCCGGAGGGGATCTCGAGGGAAGCGACCCACACGAGTAAAGCATCACCGGGCAATAACCGCGCCGGTGTGATAAGTAACAAAAGCAGGACTGGATCACAACTATAAAGCCCCAGTGGAACACAACCCTCCACTAAAAGAAAACTGATTCCCAATCAGATGCAAAAGTAACCATCCGGTCAATCGCCCAATATCCGCGATTGCCGCAATACCCCAAAATCCACGACCAGGTCTCACAATCGACCTCCGGTCAACCGCCCAATATCCGCGGTCGCCGGAATAACCCATAATCATAATCATGTCCCACATCCGACATCTGGTCAACCGCCTACTATCCGCGGTTGCCACAAAACCCTCTAGTCCATAATCATGCCCTATCACCGGTGTCCTATAACCGACATCCGGTCAACCGCCCAATATCCGCGGTCGCCGCCAAAACCCATAATCCATAATCCAGGCCCCGGCTACACTATCCCAAACCCCTGCTCAATCCCGAGCAACAAAAACCACCTGACTAACGAAAAGGAGAAAAGAAGCAAACAAGGTTTCTCCTAAGTCAAGTTCCAGCATGAAAGTGTAGCGATAAAAGATGGTCTATCTAGATGTCCATACAAGCATGCAAGTGTTCTCAAGGAAATAAAGGAAAAGGTGTCCAAAAGTGGTTCCACATGTGTAACAATTAATAGCTCCGCATAGATATAACCATCATGCTAAAACATTATCCAACCACACATGCCTATAATCCATGTTCCCTAATAAAGCATCACTATCCACCTATGCATGTCATAAAATCCTCAAATAGTACCAACCACTAACAAGATAATCATATAGTCCGAAATAAATATTCCATTCCACATGCAAGGTTAAACGCTAACATTCTATCCATACAAACATGTACAAGTCCCAACCACTATCAGATATCCACAAGCATGCAAGTCCCAATTACAATTATCAATCATGGATGTCCAAGAAGGATCTCTCTAATACTCCTAGTGGGTAAGTCAGAAAAGAGGGATAAAGCAACCACCCACCTGGACACGCGCAATCCGCAGCTGTAAAACCTCCTCGCTGTCCAATATCCCCTTTTCACGTCAAATGCTCAAACAGATAAACCGCCGTGATTGTTGTCCACAATTACCCCAAAACATACATACAAATAAGCACACAAGTATCCGAAAACATACTGTCCAGAATTCAGTCCCAAAGATGCCTTGTTATCACCTATGAGAAGTGCCCGGAAAATTCCAATAAAAATACTGTCACGATCCTCACGACGAACCCGTCGAAACGAGTACCTGCACGCTCAAATCCGAGTTTCCTACACTGAGAAACAAATCCGACAAGGGAACCACCCCGAAATAAACGAATCGCAAAATCTGAAGCTCAACTTCCTGTAAACAGAGATTTCTCACCTTCGAAAAATATTCTGAAAATTCCCAGAAAATTTGAGGTTGTTCCTTGCGCTGTGTAGATGAAAAATGCCATTTGAATCACCCCAATCCGATGCTTGTGCGCAAAGATATGGCCAAAATACCGCACCGCTGTCCAAAACTCCGCCCAAGAAAAAGGGTCAAATGGAAGCTCGGGGAACTCCAAGATAAACTCGAAATGAGGAGGAGCACAAAACACGAAGATCAAAGCCCTACCTGTCGTGAGTCCAACGGCGCAAGAATCGCCTCAATCGGAGGTCGGAGTAAGCCGGGGGAGTCCTCGCACCAAAATGCGACGAAGAAGATCACAAACGAACGAGCGTCGTGCCGCGCCGTACAAATGGTAACCTCGGGATGCGTGCCGTAGAAAAATCCTGGAATCTGCAGGTGGATCCGGCTCTGGGAGAGGAAGAGATCTCGTGAAGGTGGCACTGTGAGAGGAGGAACAGGGAAAGAGTTCTCAGTAGCTGAACTCGGCCTATTTATATGCTGGAAGAAACAATCCAAATAATACCCAATATATCCTAGGTTTCGGGCGCATGCCCATTTCCGGGCGCCCAAAAGCTCCACGGGCTGCCCTGCGACGAGCGCCCGGATTCCCCTGGTGGAGCCACGTCACCCCGGAACACGGGACAGCGTCCCCAGCCGCTCTACGCCCGCCACGTCGCCCGCGCCCGGTCAAAGCGGTAGGTGGCGCCCGCCAATGGCAGGGCGCCACGTGGCCCGCCCTGACAGGTCGCCGACAGCGCCCAGTCGCCGCCTGCCACGCCGCCTGGCGCCCTGACGTGCACGCACCCCGAGGCGCCCCGGTGCGCCTCCGTGGACCCCGCCCCCGTGAGCCCACCAACCGCAAGACGCCTCGTGCCCAGACCGGTCCATGCACCACTCCGCGTTGCTCCGTAATCCCAGTCCACTGCACCGACCCTACCGCACGCCGCCACGTGTCCAGCGCGCTCCCGTGCACCGCGCGCCTGCCCGCGCGCCCGCGCGCCTGCCCGCGCGCTACCCGCGCCCGCACGCTGCCCGCCGGCGCCGGAGTTACTGTTCCGGCATGAACAGTAATCGGTTGCGCAAAATATCAAGTAGGTAGTCCATTTTGACTGTTTTCGCACGCTGAATCCGAATTTGATGTCCATTTTGCCAAATTCCAACTCCAAAATTTGCCGAAGGCATCCGGAAAGGTGTTCCTTGGTCCAAACTTCGCGCTGAGTCCATTTTTAATATCCGCTTCGCGCGAAACCACTTCTAAAGATCCGACGGAGTCCACTGATCACCCACGTGATCCATTAAGCCCGAAGTCCGCCACTTGTGTCCAATTGGTGCACAAACACCTCCAACACACAGTACAGGCTCCCCAGATGTCACCAATGACTCTACCACAGCTCTGCAGAGATCCAGGTCATCACATCCTCCCCCACTAAAAGAAAGTTTCGTCGTCGAAACTAAAATCAATCATCAACCCGGAACCTCAACCAAATAGAGGTGGTAAATATCCAATCATCCACCACTCAAGCTCCCAAAGCTGTCTAATACCTCCTCTAGAGACGCGATGCAATCCTCGGGTCTCTAACTAGAACAAAATAGAGGCGGGCACTCCAGAAAACCGCACCACCCCATCCAGGTACAGCTGGGCTAACCGCTCGAGCTACCAAGTAGTCTGCATCGGTACAAGCATCCGCTCCTCCCAGGGCCCCCGATAAACCAACCACCAGTCCATCGGCACAAAGGCTCGATCCAAGTACCTCTGTACTCCCGAGGTATCCAACATAAGTCCCCCCAACTGATCCCGTAGCCTCTGATCTCTAATCCAAAACCGTCGGGATGTAGAAGCAATTTCCCAACTCTCCGGCATCAACACACAGCTATATGCAGTAGAGAAAATCAGATTACAAATCCACCTTCAGGAAGACCCGGGACCCTTACAGCTGGTAAATCAAATCCTCCATGCTCGACAAGGGTGCTAGCTCCAGATAGTCACTTCATCAAATTCCCGGGGACCCACACAAAGCCGAAGTGAACCAACCATCCACAGCTCGAATAGCACCGGCGCCCCCAAAGGCGACACACTTGGTCTGACAAACTTTCCAAAACATCGAATCCTGGAGTTGTGTCCTCAACTCCCAAACTAGTGACATGCAAGACCACTCCGATAGGAGAACAGCTGGGAACTCGCAACCAAAGGGGGGTATCCCCGAGTCCCAGCGCCGCCGTAGGTCCCTCAACCACACCAGCCAAAAGTTTACTCATCCACTGCGAAACACCCGCCTCGCTCCCGAAGTCAAAACTATAGAGGCGAAGATAACCCTCAAGCAACCCAAGTGCACCAACACCTCCGGGCCTGGCTCCCCAAGAAAATTGTCCTTGCGCCATAATCAACCGCCACGAAAGAAAACTGAACCCGCCAGCCCAACAAGTACCACCACACCGACCGCTGTAACATATGTGCTCCGACAGTCTGAGAAATCCACTATCCTGGAAAAAGAAATCGGGAATGCCTCCACCGACTGATCTGTCCTCCATCACCCGGCGCCAAGCGCCTCAATCAGAACTCGCCTCAGGCGGTAGATCCCAATCCAAAGGAACTACAATACCACGCTCCACACCCGGCGTCTACTCTAATGAGGCGTCCCTAATCCGTACTGGAGGGACCCAATGAGTTAAAAGGTATCCTGGGGCAATCCACTCTCAAACACTCATATCCTCTACGCCCTGTCCCTCTATACATGGAGCGTGCAGTTCAGCAACTGCGTTAACTCTTGCCACAAAAGGCTTCCAAGTACTCTCTATCCCCCTCCCCACCGAACAAGACCCTGCCTCCAAGGGCTCCATACTCACTCCCACAATTCGGGGTGACTCATCCGCCAAAATTGGCTCACTTGATCAAAGCAATCCCACAGCTTACCCGCTGTCAACTGTCCACCCTTCCTTGGTGCCCCAGCACTAAACGTCGGGACGGATGGGGCTACTCGCTACTCCGACAACTGTGCCACTGCTCTGACAACTGTGCCACTATGCTGCTCCGACAACTGTGCCACTGTGCTGCTCCGACAACTGTGCCACTGCTCCGCTGATCTGCCTCCAACACACCTACCCTTCGGGTCCGGAGCTCTCAGACTCCAATCTGGGTATCCGGCCCGAAACAACCAGCTCAGACACAACTGCCGCACCAAGGTGCACCCGGGTCAGGGCCCAACGTCGGGGAGACACCGCTCACCACGACAAAACCGCAAATCAGCACACCCCAAACACTCGATCCAATCTAGCGAAAGTCAAAGACATCCCTCTATTTTTTGTAACTTTATGTTGTCTGCAGCCAAGATAACTGTCCCACAAAAATAGGATATGTCGATCCCTCTTCACTCACAGGAAGAGTCAAACAAATAAATCACCGACTTTCGTAAAATGTCGCGTCTCTCACGCACTAACATCCTAGGGTCCGCCGAAAAGCCTAGGGTTTCCTAAGTCCCAAATGACCTATCCCTAAGCTCTGATACCACATAATCTGTCACGCCCCGGGTGTAAACCGGAACCCGGGCCCGTCTACAAATCCGTCGTGCACACGGTATTTCCCGCGTACACGAAGCGCCAAACCTTCTCAGATATAAGAGATAATAATAAAAGAGCAATAAAAACAGAGCTGAACTAAAAACTAATACATCTCAGACTGAAGCTGGAAATAAAATACAATACATCTGTATAAATGATACATCAGTCTCTCCCAGCTCACCAAAATAAATACAACCTGCTGGCAAAAGCCAGTCCCAAATGTAAAAGTACAACCGTCTGAGGAAACATGGGTACATCAACAGTCCAGCTAACCCGCTGATCCTGCCTCGAGATCTATCTACTCAGCCGTCCTCTCTCCTCAACCCGCCGCTGAAAGCCCAGCAGCACCCGCAGAAGACACTGCAAAACAAGGGAGAAGAAAAAGAGGAAAGAAGAATGGGGGTGAGAACTACTAGTAAACCAGTAGCCTCCCCTAGTGGGTAAAACCTCAAACTCTGACACACCCTCTAGGTCTACCAGAGGCAAAAAGGAAAGAAGAGTGGTAAGAAATGAAACCGCTGAAAAAGGCAAATCTACCACTACTATGCCTCTAAAATACAGTCCTAGACTGGAATAACCGTATGCCACAATAACCAACCGTCCCAGATGAACCCAATCTGTACCGCCCTCATCATCGGGCAAGTAAGCCGCGCCGATGTGATAGCAAAATTCCTGCGGCCGCCCTCATCATCGGGCAAATAAGCCGCGCCAATGTGATAGCAAAACTGTCCATAACTGTCTGGCCCCGGCCTCCGGAGGGGATCTCGAGGGGAGAGACCCACACGAGTAAAGCATCACCGGGCAATAACCGCGCCGGTGTGATAAGTAACAAAAGCAGGACTGGATCACAACTATAAAGCCCCAGTGGAACACAACCCTCCACTAAAAGAAAACTGATTCCCAATCAGATGCAAAAGTAACCATCCGGTCAATCGCCCAATATCCGCGATTGCCGCAATACCCCAAAATCCACGACCAGGTCTCACAACCGACCTCCGGTCAACCGCCCAATATCCGCGGTCGCCGGAATAACCCACAATCACAATCATGTCCCACATCCGACATCTGGTCAACCGCCTACTATCCGCGGTTGCCACAAAACCCTCTAGTCCATAATCATGCCCTATCACCGATGTCCTATAACCGACATCCGGTCAACCGCCCAATATCCGCGGTCGCCGCCAAAACCTATAATCCATAATCCAGGCCCCGGCTACACTATCCCAAACCCCTGCTCAATCCCGAGCAACAAAAACCACCTGACTAATGAAAAGGAGAAAAGAAGCAAACAAGGTTTCTCCTAAGTCAAGTTCCAGCATGAAAGTGTAGCGATAAAAGATGGCCTATCTAGATGTCCATACAAGCATGCAAGTGTTCTCAAGGAAATAAAGGAAAAGGTGTCCAATAGTGGTTCTACAAGAAAAAGGACTTTTGGTGGCGACAATTTTGTGGCGACAACGACAATTATTGTCGCCACTAATTGTAAAGCTATAGTGGCGACATTTAATTGTCGCCACCAATAAATAAGATACAGTGGCGACATATATTTGTCGCCACCAATAATTAAGATATAGCGGCGACTTTGAAAATGTCGCCACTAATACTTAGTAATTAGTGGCGACTTTTATCGCCGAGAAAAGATAAAGTTAAAGAAGATACAGTGGCGACATTTTCGCGTCGCCACCAATAAATAAGTATTAGCAGCGACATTAGAATGTCGCCACTAAAACTTATTATTGGTGGCGACATATTTGTCGCTACTATATTATTTATTTATTTATTTATTTATTTATTTATTTATTTTCTGAAGATGCGAACCGGGCCCTCTTGCATCTTAGTAATTAGTGGCGACTTTTGTCGCCGGAAAAAGGTGAAGATATAGTGGCGACTTTTGTCGCCACCAATAAATAAGTAATAGAGGCGACTTTGAGATGTCGCCGCCAATAAATAAGTAATAGCGGCGACATTAAAATGTCGCCACCAATACTTATTATTGGTGGCGACATTTTTGTCGCCACTATATTATTTATTTTCTTTTTTTTTTCCTTTGAAAATGCGAACTGATCTAAGTAATTAGTGGCGACTTTTGTCGCCGTGAAAAGATAAAGATATAGTGGCGACCAATATGTCGCCACCAATAAATAAGTAATAGTGGCGACATTAAAATGTCGGCACCAATACTTATTATTGGTGGCGACATTTTTGTCGCCACTATAGTTTTTATTTCCCACCAAATTTTCCCTTCTTACTTTTCCACCAACCAAAATCCTTCTTTTTTTTTCTTTTTTTTTTTTATTTTTTTTTGTGAGAACAGAACCCGCCCCTACATCACCCGCGCCCTAATTCACCCCACTTCTCTCTCAGTCACTCAGTCACTCACTCTCTCTCTCTCTCTCTCTCTCTCTCTCTCTCTCTCTCTCTCTCTCCCCTTCCCCAAGCCGCCGTCGCCCCACCGTCGCCCCTCGCCCCTCACCCCGCCGACCCACCGCCGCCCCTCCATCGCCCGTCGCCCCTCGCTCCTCCGTCCCCCCTCCGACCCTCCGCCTCCCCTCCATAGCCCGTCGCCCCTCGCCCCTTCGCCGTCGCTCCTCGCCCATTGACCCGCCGTCGCCCCTCCGTCGCCCCGCCGACCCTCCGTCGACTTCGGCGAAGGCCACATCCCGTCGGCGGTGAGTACGATGATCTCTCTCTCTTTCTCTCTCTCTTTCTCTCTCTCTCTCTCTCGCTTGCTCTGTGGAACCCTAGATTGTCCCTTCGGTCGATGTTTCGATGAACTCTCTGTGTGGAGATCTAGAGTTCTATGCTCGTAGATCGGTGGCGTTTGCATCGCCTTCGATCATTTCTGATTTTCAGCTTATGTGTTCGCTCGCTCGATCAATTTGTTGATCGGTTTCCTTGTTTTATGTCCGTACTGATGAGATGATATTCAAGTTTTTTTTTCAATATCACAGATTTCTTATTCTTCAATGCTGCTCAACAGTGTTCAAAATTTAGAAATTATTGACCCTCTGCATTCCGAACTGTGGGGCTCTAGCAACAAGAAGAGAAGCCTATTCCAGATGTTGAAGACAACGAAGACTATAGGAGGGTATGCTTCTTCGTAGTAGTGATTTTCAGTTTATAAAAGAAAGGCAAAAGATTAAAATCTGACTACTTTGGTATTTTGAACATTGTGTACAAATTCTATTCCTACTTAACCTTCTATATTTGCTTCATATGCCTTTCATATGTTACTTGTGGTTTAGGTCTACCTTAGATGTTTGCCTACTAAATGCTTCTTGTTTCATCTCCTGGTTTAAACTTCTAAATAAATTTTTATGTGGAATCCCTCGGTCCTTTCTAGTAAATTCTATTGCAAACCACATGTTCACTCCCTCTTTTACTGTAATATTTTTGCAGTTCTACTCTTATTATTACTTTTTCTTGTCAGAAATTTGTGATCTCTTGTAAATGATTAGCAGCTTGCATTTATCTGTTTATTCATTTATCCGCAACACTTATCATTTGTTTATGTCTTGTACTTGTTTAAATTTTAAGGAAGATTTAGTGTGGATCATGTTCCTTTTTGTTACATCAGGGTTTCTAGTACCTCCATTTTTGGCAATTCGAGAACTTTTCTCCTGTGGTCTTTTACTGTTGCTTTTTGTTACAGGTGGATTACTATTTATTGAAGGTCTTAATTCTTCCGCATTTTCTACCATTCCCATTCATCTCTCTGGAATACAAATATTCGGTTGTTTCTGATTTCAAGTTCTTAGACATCATTGGTGACTTGTTTCAAAAACCTGATAGGATTATTATCAGGAAATTAAACACACTAATCAATCTTCTTGTTTTGAATTGTCTTGGACTATATGTACTTTTTTGGTGCTCCATCTGTTCATACCAGAAATTGCTGCTGTAAATCTAGTTACTGTTGTCTGTTATTTTTGTCTGCCTTTAACCACTGCCAATCTACTTCTTTTGGCAGTTGTACTGATATTAACATTGCACTTCTTGTTATAACCTATAAAAATTCTCATGTTACACTTCAGAATTCTTATTTATATTTGATAACATCACTTTTCACATCTTAACACATCCGAATGATTCAAAGCCGGTAACATATGGGTATAGATTGTTAGCTGGCATAACTATGTTACATAATGTCTTTGACAGTTTGACTCTTCTGAAAGCTTTGGCTGTATTCTGCATTGGTCATTTGTCCAACTTACATGTGGTTGTGTATTTTAGGTTGTCAGCCTTAGTAATCTCATCCTTCTTTTCTATCACGATTTGCGATTTTCAAGATTATATGTACTTTCTTATATATTTGACTGGACAATTATTATTGGGCAAATTAGAGCTTTAAAATAAAATATTGACTACTTGATGATATGCAATGTGTAGTTTTTGTAATTACATCATTACAAACTAGATTTTCTTGAACTATGTTTTGTCCATATTTTTTATATGAAAGGCCACCTGTTAAATTGGGGTTCCTTCTCCTATGAATGATGCTCTTTAAAGGTTTTTAAATTTCATAATATCCTAATGACTAAATCTATCTATTTGCATACTAAAATATCATGAGGTAAGTTATGGCCCTCAATTTGATTTCATTGCCGTATCCCTAATGGTGTTACCGAAAAACAGAAATGGCTTAAATGAGTTGGTTGAGTTCCTAAATCTTATAATCACATATTGTTGCAGTTAAAAGGAAATTCTGACTGACTCTGCATTTCTTGTTTTGTTTTCTTGAAATGAGTCAAAATTTGAAGCCTCTTGAAATGAGTCAAAATTTTTTACACTATTCATACTGTTAAGCCTATTGATACCTGAATTGATAGCAAGTCAGACCGAAATAGTCTGTTTTGTAAACAACCTAACTTTACAAAGCTTGCAAATATTGGGCAATCAAAGTTGGCACCATAATTTTTTGTGTTGGAAGAATGAAGTATCAAACTATGTAATGTGTATGTGCTGGTCTTTCAACTCCTGACATGTCTCCACTTTTCAATTGTGAAATATTTAGCTATTCTGTGTTGCACTATGTCAATGCTTGTGCAATTTTGTTTTACTAAGTGAACTCTAGAAATTACTGTTTATACAATTTTGTCTCCTTTCATGTCAAAATGTGCAGGCACTAGAAGTTACTGTTGCTCAGGGAACTTGTATCAAATTTTGGCCTGACAAAGAGGGTATGCATTTGTTGCTTCTTACTTTTCTTGACTTTTTTTAGAAGAAAAACTGTTTTTAGGAATTACCTGAATAAAAATCTTTTTATAGATCACTTCTTTTCTCAATGTAGTTTTTACTACTACAATTCAGTTTGACTTCAACACAATTTCTGGGCGTATTCGGGAGCTTGCTTTCCAGAATCCGGAGGTAAGCATACCCGTTGCCATGTCTGTAATGCAATTAGTGTGGTAACAAATGTGTACTCCTTTCATTTGTACTTTTTAGATAATTAACTTTTTAAACAAGATTTGCATTTCTCCTAGTATATTTTTTATAAATTCTTGTACTCTGCTATTAAGGAATCCAAAACTTTGTGAGCTTTACTGCCCATTTTGTTTTAGACTTTACTAGACTATGTGTTGTCATTTTCAAGTTTGTTTTTATCTGTCTGTTCACAATTGGTGCAAGGTAGTTCTTCACATTATATTACCTAGATAAGTCTTTAGTTTTTAGTTGTTATTTCATCTTGTTTTATTTTTATCTTCCTATAGTGTCAACGTAATATTGAATTTTCATTTTTTACTTGCACAAATGGACAGTCTAGTTATAGTGGAGGTCCATTCTATACAACAGTAAGCCTATTCTACTTGACTATTATGCAACTAACATCATCAATTAGAAAACAGAAAACCATGTTCTTTATCTGCATAGGTTTGCCATCTTCATGTAGCTTCTATGTAATTTATTTTGGCTGATTAGTAGCCTAATGTCCAGCACCCAGGAAGCGTTCCCGCAGCTTCCAATTCTCGGCTTTCACCTCTTCCTGCAGCACCTGCCGCGTTCCCGCAGCTTCCAATTCTCGGCTTTCACCTCTTCCTGCAGAACCTGCCGATTTCTACAGTGATCGTGGTGCCACAATTGATATTCCTCTTGATTCAACCAAGGTATGTATACAGTAGCTGAAGAAAGTTATTAGAATAGTTGCTATTCGATACCTTTATTCCGAGACTTGTTAATTTGATTGTTGGAATTGGAATTGGAATTGGAATTGATATTCCTCTTGATCTCGATGTAATTTTCAGCTTTAACTTGCTCGAATATTTTACTTCATTTTAATATAGGAGGATGAGAATTGATAGAAGTTGTATGACACTTACGAATCGAGCATGTAATGAATATGAAAAAGGGATTGACACATTTTTAGATTTTGCATTTAAAAGATTAGGAAATGTGAAAAGAATTCGTTGTCCATGTGCAAAATGTTGCAATGTTAGACTAAAAAGCCGAGCAGAAGTAAAGTATGACTTATTTCGTAATGGAATTCTTTTGAGTTACACTAAATGGCATCATCATGGTGAATTATCAGATGAATCAAATGGTGAAAGTGATGCGGATGATGCCAATACTCCTATAGATGAGAGATGCAAAAATATGGAAACAATGCTTGAGGACTTATTTGTGCATGAAGGAAAGTCCACAATTGATGAGATAGATGATAGAGAGTGTACTAATCCTGAAGAACCTATTCCTGAAGCTCAAAATTATTATCGATTATTAGAAGATTGTAAACAAGATATATATCCGGGTTGCAAACGATATTCCAAATTATCGTTTTTAGTACATTTGTTGAATCTCAAATGTCTCAATGGTTGGACTGATAAGTCAGTTACAATGTTATAGAGTTTTTGATCGACTTATTACCGGATGGTGCAAATATTCCAAAATTCTATTATGAGGCAAGAAAGATAATTAAAGATTTAGGATTGGATTATGTGAAGATTGATGCTTGCAAGAATGATTGTGTGCTTTTTTGGAAGAAATTTGCAAATAGTCAAACATGCCCTATATGTGGTGAGTCTAGGTGGATCTCGAGTAACAGAGAGGAAAAAGTAGACTTAAGAAAGCAAAAACAAATTCCTCAAAAGGTTTTGCGTTACTTTCCTATTACATCGAGATTACAAAGATTATACATGAATAAAGAGATGGCCAGTAATATGAGGTGGCATAGTGATGCAAGGCAAAACGATGAAATTTTACGGCATCCTGCTGATTCATCGGCTTGGAAGCATTTAGATCGTAATTATCCTGAGTTTGCCATAGAGCCACGTAATGTAAGATTGGGCTTAGCAAGTGATGGATTTAACCCCTTCGGAAATATGAGCATCACACACAGTGTTTGGCCTGTTATTCTAGTTCCATACAATTTGCCTCCATGGTTGTGCATGAAAAGTGATTATTTTATGATATCACTACTTATTCTTGGCCCAAGAGCTCCCGGTAATGATATTGATGTATATTTGGAGCCTTTAATTGATGAGTTGAATGATTTGTGGGCAGAAGGGATTAGAACATATGATGCGTCCAAAAAAGAAAATTTTACTATGCGTGCTGCTCTTCTTTGGACTATAAATGATTTTCCAGCATACGCCAATTTATCTGGTTGGAGTACGAAAGGAGGTCTAGCATGTCCTTGTTGCAGCAAGGATACAGTTTCGATGAGATTGAAGTACGGGAAAAAGTTTTGTTATATGGGTCATCGTCGTTTCTTGCCACTTAATCATAAATGGCGTAATGACAAAAAATCATTTGGCGGAACAAAGGAGAATCGTCTTGCACCTAAGCCTTTATCCGGTGATGAAGTGCTAGAGCAATTGAGTGAAATGAAGCAAATAACTTTTGGGAAAGTGAATAAAAAAAGAAAACGTTCTCAACTACAACTGCATTATTTAAATTGGCGAAAACATAGCATTTTCTTCAACTTGCCGTATTGGCATACGTTGTTGTTACGACACAATGTGGACGTTATGCACGTTGAGAAAAATATTGGTGATAATGTAGTTGGCACACTTATGAATACAGATGGAAAGTCCAAAGATACTCTAAATGCACGAAAGGATTTGATGTCGATGGGTTTAAGAAATGAGCTTCACTTGATACCAATGGAGGGGAAGGTGATGGCCATACAAAATGAAATTGAAACAGTTGCTAGCAGCAAAACATATAAAATGCCTAGTGCTTTATATTGAATTCATTGATAATCAGGATGTTCTTGATCTCCTTGAGAAGGTATGTTTCTAACACCACACCTGCAATCAGATAAGGTGCGTATTTCCAATGCTTTTTGAGGACTCGTCAAAATCTTCAAAATTTTCATCAATAGGGTCAAGGTTTAAGGTGCGTATTTATTCTTTGCAAGTCAAGATAGACTGCTTCCTATCTTTTCACCTTTTCATGATTTTGATCTTCTAGTTATTCTATGTTGATTGATACCATACTAGAAATTGAAGTTCAAAGTGAAATTTGCTATGGTGCAGTATCTGCAGATTAGGTGATAAATTCATCAGATGAAAATAATCTGTAGCTTGTTGTCTTATAACTCCATTTGGCAATTTTTATGCAATGTGTCTTATCAATAACTGCTTGTTTAGTTCCTTAGACCTTCGTGTTTGGTGCTACGTTTGCAAAATAACTAATATCAACTCCTCATTTTACAGTGGCTAGTTTTTTCAGGACATGCAATCATAGTTGGAAAATGACTTCATGAAATCACTGCAGGCTGAGGTTCCATTTAAATAATTGCTTGATAAACTATTAGTTTTTACGTGCCCTTTTCTAACTTTCAGCCATTCTAATTGTTTACAGGTAACAGATGATTATGAAGCGGAAGCTATTAGACCATTGTCATGGTATCCAGGGAATGTTGCATGGCATTTGAACTTTTCTCGTATGCAACTTAGGAAGAACCAGGCACTTGAGAGGTAATTGTTCTTGAGTAGACCATTTTTATGCCATTTTAAGTACAGTACCATGAAAGAAATTTACAAGATTTTCTTTTAATGCTTCATTTGGATGGCACAAGAGAAGGGGGAATAATGTGGTACGTTTTATAGATCTAGGGGTTGTCCATAGGGGCTTGATTGCTGAATCTGGTGAAGTGAAAATTGCCATTTATCCGAAGGGGTTACAAATACACGAGAAATACCACACTTCAGACTATCCATGATTTCCTTTTGAACCTGCTCATTTTATAGAATAATCTTATTTGCAGCATTTTAATGGGTGAAATTATCTGTTTGTCTTGTAATAACATGCTTCTAACGTGAAAATTTACAGGGTTTTGCTGTCCCAAAGGAGACTCAAAATAAAGTTGTTGATTTTTCATTCCATGGGACGCCAGCTCAGATAAAGCATGGTGATGTTGTAATTGCAGCAATAACCAGTTGCACAAACACTTCAAATCCTAGTGTAATGCTGGGAGCTGCTTTGGTCACGAAGAAGGCCTGCGAACTAGGCCTCGAGGTTGAATATTCTCCCCACTTAATTTCAAATATGACAATTTGTTTTCCTACATATTTTGGTGACTTGAATCAGCTGGAAAAATGCATTTGTCAGGAAGCAAATGTACATTTCTTTTAGCTTTATTTGAACTGAGTACATAGCTATTCTGATATTAGAGAGCAACCAACCAATCTACACACATTAGATGGTTTTTAATGTACCGTACAGTGAAACCCTCAATACTAGTTTTTAAAACTGTCCTGGGAAACTGTTTGGTGGACACCTCAGTACTGGCATTAATAGGATCTGCATAATGAAAATATGTGATATTAATCTTTACACTCACTCGTAATCATAAGCTAGGGTATGGCCACAATATATTTGCACATTTGGCCTATGTGGTCACAATGTTCACACTGTATGGTTGGCAACAACTGGTGAAGTGGTAACAATTTTTTCCTCTATACTCTAACTTGTTAACAGTACATACTTTTTTAGTGGCTGCACTGCATGGCTCATCACAGCCATTTTGAAAGGTGGAGAATGTAAAAGGATGTTCCTGGATGGTAAATGCTTACCACGTGACGAATAGAATGAGCTTATTGTTAAATTCCTCCAGCATTTTGTGCAGTTTTGTTACACAAGTCACCTTCATAGTTTAGTTTTTATGTGTTAGTATAAGTTTCTGTTTGTAAAACCATCATCTTCAATGATAGACCTATGATTATCAGTACATCAAATTTCAAATGTCTACTTGTGATTCTCAGTACATTAAAATAATGGTTTCCTGTCATTATTAATCAGGTGAAGCCATGGATTAAGACTAGCCTTGCTCCAGGATCTGGAGTTGTCACCAAGTACTTGGAGAAGAGGTATCAATTACTTCGTTGAATGGCAGAATGATTGCTCATATTTTGAATCTTGTATTCTCTATCCTTATAGCTTTGCATATCTATTCAGTGGCTTGCAGAAGTACTTAAACCAGCTTGGTTTCCATATTGTTGGTTATGGGTGCACAACCTGCATTGGGAATTCTGGAGACCTTGATGAATCAGTATCAGCTGCAATCTCTGAGAATGGTAATTATTCTCATTGTTGACTGACTGATTTTCACAATAACCTTTCCATCTTCTTTGCTTCTAAACGTGGTGTGTTCTTCAGACATTGTTGCTGCAGCTGTCTTGTCTGGAAATAGGAACTTCGAGGGGCGTGTTCATCCTTTTACTAGAGCTAATTATCTAGCATCTCCTCCTCTTGTGGTGGCCTATGCTCTTGCTGGCACGGTATGAGACCATCATTAATGTTTTCTTTGTGCAACTGGCTTGGTATGTTGGCATTTAGATTCAGTTTAAGCTCTCTGGTTAGAAGGTTGTGGATTCATATCAATCTTGTTTCTCCATATTTGTATTGCTTTAGCAATAAAGAAAAGTAGTAGGATAGGTATACACAAGATGGATAAGAATTCAAATTTCACATTGTTCTCTATGGGTCTATAACTGTCAAATTCTATTAAGGTAATAAAATGAGGTGTCAAAAGTTAATTGTTGTACAGTATTTTTTGCTTGAATTTTGCAATGAACCAAGCACTTGCCTTTATAGGCACCAGAGGTTGGAGAGAGTCTGGATGGTCTCAATGTTTTGCTATTTTATCTTTGGAATGGTACTTCACCCTGCCATTTAATGGATATTAATTTCTCAGATTAGCTGTGATTCGACATCCTATAAATTTGATACAAATGTACGCAGGCCTAGAGACTGTAAATTTCCAAGACAATGCTATTACGCAAGTCGATATCTCTCCGTCCTATAGCAGCACCCTAATGTAAGTTTTGAATCAATAGTTTATACTACAACTGAAATGATGCTTTTTTAAAAATATTTCTTTTTTTTCCTTGTCTTCTGCAGACTTGTAGGAAACCCTGTGTGCTTAGACTCTCAGTATACAAATGGCTTATTCTGCCAGTTGAAGCAAAAGGTGGCAACTCCATACACTACCAGTCTAGCCAAGTGTGGTAATAGCAATACTTGCCCTATTGATCAGAGTCTAAGTCCTCAGAGTTGCTCTATTTCTCCACAGGTTCTTAATTTACTATGTATGAAACTGTATGTGCATTGTGATTTTGTCCGCACTATTAGTGGTTTGCTTTTCTTTTTTTCGAAACTGTCATTGTACTGTGTATATATACGAATTTATTTTCGGAACTCTCCTGTTGTCGCAACTTGATCACTGAACTTACACTTTGGTCTTGCGAGTGGTTTAAAAATTGCATATTCTGTCTTTTGGAGAAGATATCGGGGTATCATCTTTTGTGACATCATGTATTATTGCTACAATATATGAAATTTCTTATGTTCGCCAAATTATGTAATATTTTATCGAGATTGATATCATTTTTAGGATGACAATGTCCTCCTTTTATACGTGAAAACATATCTTTTTATCAAGTATATCGCTATATATTTGAATCAGGGAATATTGCTCTTCAACACAATACTCTGGCATTTGGTAAAGGATGAAGTTTAGGTTCATTCAAAAATTTAGACGCGACAATTTGTCGTTGCTGCTCGCCAAATCATTTCGCAAGAGGTATCCTTTTCTTACATTTGGTGGCGACAGCTGCCGCCACCTTTTATCTAGACAAGCTGTCGCCACCTTTTCTTCGGAGCCACCGTTTCTCCAGACATTTGGTGGCTACAACTATCGCCGCCTTTTCTACCGTTTTTCCAGACATTTGGTGGCGACAAATGTCGCCACTGTTTCTTCATACATTTGGTGGCGACAAATGTCGCCACCGTTTCTTCCTACATTTGGTGGCGACAATTGTCGCCACCTTATCTGTCGCCGCTTTGAGGTGGCGACATTTAGTCGCCGCCAAAACTATTTGGTGGCGACTTTTTGGCTTATAGTGGCGACTTTTGTCGCCACCAAATGTCATGATTGTAGTAGTGACATGTGTAACAATTAATAGCTCCGCATAGATATAACCATCATGCTAAAACATTATCCAACCACACATGTCTATAATCCATGTTCCCTAATAAAGCATCACTATCCACCTATGCATGTCATAAAATCCTCAAATAGTACCAACCACTAACAGGATAATCATATAGTCCGAAATAAATATTCCATTCCACATGCAAGGTTAAACGCTAACATTCTATCCATACAAACATGTACAAGTCCCAACCACTATCAGATATCCACAAGCATGCAAGTCCCAATTACAATTATCAATCATGGATTTCCAAGAAGGATCTCTCTAATACTCCTAGTGGGTAAGTCAGAAAAGAGGGATAAAGCAACCACCCACCTGGACGCGCAATCCGCAGCTGTAAAACCTCCTCGCTGTCTAATACTCCCTTTTCACGTCAATTGCTCAAACAGATAAACCGCCGCGATCGCTGTTCACAATTACCCCAAAACATACACACAAATAAGCACAAAAGTATCCGAAAACATGCTGTCCAGAATTCAGTCCCAAAGATGCCCTGTTTTCACCTACGAGAAGTGCCCGGAAAATTCCAATAAAAATACTTTCATGATCCTTGCGACGAACCCGTCGAAACGAGTACCTGCAAGCTCAAATCCGAGTTTCCTACACTGAGAAACAAATCCGACAAGGGAACCACCCCGAAATAAACGAATCGCAAAATCTGAAGCTCAACTTCCTGTAAACAGAGATTTCTCACCTTCAAAAAATATTCTGAAAATTCCCAAAAAATTTGAGGGTGTTTCTTGCGCTGTGTAGATGAAAAATGCCTTTTGAATCACCCCAATCCGATGCCTGTGCGCAAAGATATGGCCGAAATACCGCACCGCTGTCCAAAACTCCGCCCAAGAAAAAGGGTCAAATGGAAGCTCGGGGAACTCCAAGATAAACTCGAAATGAGGAGGAGCACAAAACACGAAGATCAAAGCCCTACCTGTCGTGAGTCCAACGGCGCAAGAATCGCCTCAATCGGAGGTCGGAGTAAGCCGGGGGAGTCCTCGCACCAAAATGCGACGAAGAAGATCACAAACGAACGAGCGTCGTGCCGCGCCGTACAAATGGTAACCTCGAGATGCGTACCGCAGAAAAATCCTGGAATCTGCAGGTGGATCCGGCTCTGGGAGAGGAAGAGATCTCGTGAAGGTGGCACTGTGATAGGAGGAACAGGGAAAGAGTTCTCAGCAGCTGAACTCGGCCTATTTATATGCTGGAAGAAACAATCCAAATAATACCCAATATATCCTAGGTTTCGGGCGCATGCCCATTTCCGGGCGCCCGAAAGCTCCACGGGCTGCCCTGCGACGAGCGCCCGGATTCCCCTGGTGGCGCCACGTCACCCCGGAACACGGGACAGCGTCCCCAGCCGCTCTGCGCCTGCCATGTCGCCCGCGCCCGGTCAAAGCGGTAGGTGGCGCCCGCCAATGGCAGGGCACCACGTGGCCCGCCCTGATAGGTCGCCGACAGCGCCCAGTCGCCGCCTGCCACGCCGCCTGGCGCCCTGACGCGCATGCGCCCTGAGGCGCCCCGGTGCGCCTCCGTGGACCCCGCCCCCGTGAGCCCACCAACCGCAAGACGCCACGTGCCCAGACCGGTCCATGCACCACTCCGCGTTGCTCCGTAATCCCAGTCCACTGCACCGACCCTACCGCACGCCGCCACGTGTCCAGCGCGCTCCCGTGCACAGCGCGCCTGCCCGCGCGCCCGCTCGCCTGCCCGCGCGCTGCCCGCGGCCGCGCCGCTGCCTGCCCGAGCCCGTCCGCCGCGCTCCACCGCTGCCCGCCGCGCTCCGCCGCTGCCCGCCGGCGCCGGAGTTACTGTTCCGGCATGAACAGTAACCGGTTGCGCAAAATATCAAGTAGGTAGTCCATTTTGACCGTTTTCGCGCGCTGAATCCGAATTTGATGTCCATTTTGCCAAATTCCAACTCCAAAATTTGTCGAAGGCATCCGTAAAGGTGTTCCTTGGTCCAAACTTCGCGCTGAGTCCATTTTTAATATCCGCTTCGCGCGAAACCACTTCTAAAGATCCGACGGAGTCCACTGATCACCTACGTGATCCATTAAGCCCGAAGTCCGCCACTTGTGTCCAACTGGTGCACAAATACCTCCAACACACAGTACAGGCTCCCCAGATGTCACCAATGACTCTACCACAGCTCTGCAGAGATCCAGGTCATCACAATGTTACACTGGGTTGACTCAAATTTAACAATCAATCCTTTATCACATAGTTAACTAATACTCAACAAATTATGTTTAAGTCCTTCTACTAAGTAAACATCATTAATTTTAAAACGATCGTTATCGATTGAGTCTTTTCCAATAAAACGACCTTTGGAATTATTTCCAAAGGTTATGTCCCCGCCCTCTTCATATTCAAGCGATGATAAATTTGTTGCGTTTCCCGTCATGTGCCTTAAGCACCCACTGTCTCAGTACCATTTGTCGCTTGATTTTGTCGGGTGCAGGCATACCTACAAAAAAAATCAAGTTAAGGAGGGTACCCAAGTGAATTTGGGTCTAATAGTGTTAGAACCTTTCACCGCCCAAAATTGTCTAAGTTTAAATTTATTTTTAAATTGACATTGGGTTACATGGTGCCTTATTTTGTTACAATAGTTGAATAACACATTTTTATCACCATTTGAATATTTTGCAAATAGATTAAAAATATATTTTTTTGACTAGACTTGTATTGATATCCAAGTCCGGTTTTGTCCAAATAGGATATTTGATTACCCAATATCATATTTAGAACTTTAGTGCTACTAACTGTAGAGTACCGGGACTTTGTAGAGTGCACCGACCTCGCAAGATGGCGTGGTGCGGGAAAATCACCTTGGGCGTGTTCTAATTGTGTTTACAGATGAGTTCGGGTTGATTCGGTCTGATGCGGAGGCCCCGAAGGCGAAAAGTGAGTTGGAGTTAGCAATTAAAGGATTAATTAATTAAATTAAGTAATTGATTGTAACCTGCTTTGGAGTTAAGAAGAGAAACGAGAAGAAAATGGGAAGAGAATGCAAGTGAGGATTTTTTTGTAGAGTATCGGCTTTTGGATTGAGCACACCGACTCCACAGTTGAGCTTTTTGAGTGGAAAAAGCTTTGAACATGTGTATTTTCATATTACAGTGGGGTTCGGGAGGTTTCGGAATGATGCGGGAGCTTCCGGGGCAAAAAAGTGAGTTAACGGCGAGGAAATCGGAGCTTCAGACTAGATTTTTGGATTTAGAGGTGTTGGGTTCCGGAACCAATTGCTGGGTTCCGGAACCAGCTATTGGGTTCCGGAACCGAAGGGGGGGGGGGGGTGGGGGTACCGGTACCCAGCTTATGGTACCGGTACCCAGCCTCTCAGGGACACAACAGCTTGTTGAGTTGGACTTCTTTGAGGGTGTTTTGGACCTTTCACCTCTCCAGCTGCCCTTGCACCCACGCCACCCTCTATATAGAGCCCCCAACCCTGCCTTCTCCTCCACGACAGAAAGAAAGAAAAGAAAGGAATGTGAGGAAAAGAAAGAGAAAGGAAGAGAAGGATTGAGAGAGTGAGTTGAAGGGTGTGGCTGTGGGTTTTTGGAGGAGTTGTTCTTCGCGCCGAGGCTTCGGATACCGATTGCGAACGCATTGGAGAGCGTGATCGATTTGAGGAGAGCTCGGATGGAGCTCGCGCGCGTGCGGACAGCTAGTAGAGGTTAGTACTGTGCGTTTCCGAGTTGTCGGATTTTTGAATTTTTTTTCGCAGATTTTAGATTGTTGACGGGATGATTTTGATCAATGGAATTCCTCCATTTTTTTCCTGTTTTCCCTGTGTTGGAGTAGAGTTGCAGGGGGATGCGCGCGCTGCGGAGGAGCAGCTTGTTGCTGTGTGGGCTGTTGGAGCCCTCGAGTTGCCCTGCGCACAGTGCGGAGCCGCGGCGGAGCGTGGGCTGAGTGCACAGGATGGTTGGCGGAGCGATGGTGGTTTTGACCGAGCGCAGTTGGAGCCTTGTTAGAGGCCATTGGAGTGTGCTGTGAGCCTTCGGGAATTTTTCTGGACGCCCGGCAGAGGTGCGCGCAACCAAGCGCCGAGGTGCAGTTTCCGGCAGATTTTGGACAGTGAGCGAGTCCGCGCTTCACCGATTTCAGCATTGCCTGTGGAAAGCGTTCCAGGTGGGTTGGAAATTCTTCAAGATGTATGGAATGCCTTCTAAAGCTATTGTATGCATGTTTAGCATGTCTAGCTTGATTGTTTTTATAGTTGGTAAATCTGATAGTTGCCTAGAAAATTGTAGGAAGACTTTCCTGAGCCCCAGATATTTTTAGCATGATTTAGAGGTGATTTGACACTAGACTGCATAATTAGTTGGCATTAGATTGGCATCTGAACAGTTTTAAAAATCGTCGGACCTATTTTAATGAAAACTGAGCTTTGAAAATAGTTTTAAAATATTAAGATCTTCCAGAGGGGTTGAGTAGGTTCATGATGCATAGGTTCTCGTGCCGGGGGGCCGAGTGGATTTGTAGAGCTCTGTGGGATGAGTTTCTAGTGTCATTTGAGTTGAGCTTCCTTGATTGGGATTGATGAGGTTATTCTAGATCATGAGTTGAGCATTTCTGATTTGGTCGTGGAGGTGGTTCTCCGACTTAGCTATGAGGTTTGGGCTCTGGCAGATTGAGTCGTGGAGGGTTCCCGACTTAGCCATGGATTGTGCATTATCTGATTGAGTCGTGGAGGGTTCTTCGACATAGCTGTGAAAGTGGTTGGGCATTTCCTGATCGAGTCGTGGAGGGTTTCCCAACTGAGTTGTGTTATTTGAGCATTGAGTTTTCGATCTGTTTGATCGTGGATCATAGCCTGCATGTGTCGCATGTTGAGACAGATGAGGCACGCTTGAGCTTGGTGGGGTCGCTCCCCTCGAGTTATGCTCCGGATGCGATGATGATGCGCCTAGTTGATACACTAGAGGTCGCTTTGCGTGATACTGAGATAGTCCGTGTGGGACGCCCTACGTAAGTCCCATCCCAGTGTGGATGAGGTGGCAGTAGGTAGGCGCAGGCTTGACTGAGCCAGTTTTGGCAGTCATTGAGATTTGGTTTGATGTGAGCACTTCGTGAGCGAGTGGATGCATAGCATGTTCTTAGCAGAGTTTTCCTTTGAGCATGATACTTGAGGCATATTAGCAGTAGCGAGTGTATGCATAGTACATTCTTAGCAGAGTTTTCCTTTGAGCATGATGTTTGATACATGTTAGCTGTAGTTCTTTTCCAGCTTTCCTATTATCTATTGCATACCTATCTGTTTGCCTCCAGTAGACTTAGTGGGCATACCGTGGATATTGGTGACGGTACCTACTGGGAACTACCTTCTGCAGTAGTTCTCACACCCGCTGCGGTGACAGGTTTCCTGAGGTGGCTGTTCCGGCTTGGTTCGCGCGGAGACAGCTGACTGAGGTGAGGACATGGCCGGGTAGCTCCTTACCCCTTTTTATTTGAGAGTCAGAGGTAGATGTACTTTGTATCTTTTATGATTCCGCTTTTGTACTGGACAGTCTGAGTGATTGTGAGGGTTGTACTTTTATTTTCATAGCTGAGAGACTATGTATTGAGGTTTTATTTATTTCAGATGTTCAGTTGATTTCTGTAGCTACTGGTTTTGGTTTAAGCTCTGATACATATTTAGCTATAGATCTGACTTGCAGAGTAGACGCTTCATCTGTGCGGGGGTTTCCGTACATATGGCGGATCTGTTGGCGAGCCCGGTCGCAGTTTCGACCCCGGGGCGTGACACTAACGAATCTTTCTAAAGTGTTTTTTGATTCGATCAAGTCCCTCTTTAAAGATTCATTTTCAGTCTTAAATAAAATAGGTTCTTTATGATTTTCACCACCACTTTTGGTCTCAAGTTGCTTCTTTAATAAACTTAACTCATTTTGTAAATTTTTATTTTTAGATTGTACTAAGTTTAAATTGGAAATTAAAGATGTATTTTGTTTC
This sequence comes from Tillandsia leiboldiana, assembly GCA_029204045.2. Taxonomy (NCBI): domain Eukaryota; kingdom Viridiplantae; phylum Streptophyta; class Magnoliopsida; order Poales; family Bromeliaceae; genus Tillandsia; species Tillandsia leiboldiana. The sequence continues at coordinate 40,620,496 of CM055069.1, read as the reverse complement.
TTTAAAGAAGCATATTTGGGACCAAATTTATGGAGATCATCATAAAGATCATAAAAATCATCTAAAAGTTCATCGTAAGTTAGATCTTTTACCTCATCTTCTATGTTTGCCGTAAAACAAAGTTTTGAAGGTGCATCTTCATATGTAAGGCTTAAGTTGGAGACCTTCTTATTTGATTCCTCATTGTCGGAGTCGCTGTCGTCACTCCAAGTGACGGGGAAGGCTTTATTCCTTTTTTTCTCCTTTCGCGGAGACTTGGATTTTGGCAATCATGCTCATGTGTGTTTGATCTACCATTACCTTCGCTGGACCACCTAGCTCCGTATTTTTTTTGTATGATATTCTTTAATTTTCTTATAAGAAATGAGATATCGTTGTCAGTGGCATTGTCGGAGTCGCCTCTATCTCCCTCATTAGAGTAGAGGGCTATATTTTTTGTTTCAGGGTGAATGATGGAAGTAGAGGGCTCCGTCTTTAATCGCAACTCATAAATCATAAGGGACCCTATGAGTTCTTCCAATGAAAATTTGTTGAGATCGCGTGCATCTTGAATGGCCGTCAATTTTTGTTCCCAAGGTCCATTTTGAGGAAAATTCATGAGTATTTTTCTGACTAAATCTGCATCAAAAAAATCCCTTCCCAAAGCCTTTAAACTGTTAATAATATTTGTAAACCTAGTGTACATATCAGTAATACTTTCATTTGGTTGTACACAAAATATTTCATAATCACGGGTAAGCATATTTATCTTAGACTCTTTTACTTGACTTGTCCCCTCGTGAACAACAGCTAATTTGTCCCAAACTTTTTTTGTATTTTTGCACGTAGAAATCCCATTAAACTCATTTGGATTGAGAGCACAATGAAAAGCGTTCATCGCTCTAGAGTTCAAATTAAATTTAGCCTCGTCCTCTACCTTCCACATGCTAGTTGTTGTGGTAGGTTTGGTGTAGCCATTTTCTACAATATCCCAAAGATCAAAATCTAGCGATTGTAGAAAATTTTCCATCCGCACCTTCCAATAGTTGTAGTTACTCCCGGTAAAGAAGGGAGGATGGGAAACGGATTGACCTTCAATGTTACCATGAAAAGTTAATTGCCATCTCACGAGATAGTTAGTCTGCAATAGTAAGACCTGCTCTTTGATACCAAATGAAGGATTAAATGGCAACTAAGAGAGGGTGAATTAGTTGAAAAATAAAAACTCAATTAAATTAAATCTAAAATAAGAATTGCACAATCAAATAAAAGAAAGAAAAGAAAGAGAAGCAAACTCAAATGATACAGATGATTTATCCTGGTTCTGCCTTTTCGCCTACTCCAGTCCGGTCCTACTTCTCCTCGAGGCATTGCCTTAATCACTATCACTTGGCCTTTTAAATAAGGCAAGATGAAAGCCACTTAAAATCACACTTTAAAAGATTTCTATTACAACCTCTCAAATAAACCTTACAATTACAAAATAACAATTCAAATTTAGAGAATTTTTTTCGATATCATGTTGTGTCTCAAACAACATCCAAACCCCTTTTAAATGCACTAGCTATCACTTCAAAAATGGAATAGAAGCATGATTAAAAGACAATTGATATTAATTTGAATTTCAACCATATTTGCAAATGTATTTGAATTTATTCCAAAAATATTTTGAATATATACCACATTTGCAAAACACATTTGAAATGTTACTAAATTTGAAGAGATCATTTGAAATTATACTACAAATGTAAAACCATTTTGAATTCATACCATATTTGTAAAGCACATTTCAAATTTACTAAATTTGAAGAGCTCATTTGAAATTATACTATAAATGTAAAATCATTTTGAATTCATACCACATTTGTAAAGTACATTTCAAATTTACTAAATTTGAAGAGCTTATTTGAAATTATACCACAAATGTAAAACCATTTTGAATTCATACAACATCTGTAAAAAGTTATTTATATCATATTTCAAACTTTTTGAAACCATGTCATAATAAAATTATTTTTGAATTTATACCATATATCAAACTTCTTACACACCTGTTGGGGCCGAAAATAGCAGTCAGGGATCGACCCCAGTGTGTTCATTGACCCTCTTGATGTGAATGCGCTGCGTGCCAAGGATCAAGCGATCGGGCCGAGGAGGGATCCGCTCGGCCGGGTTCTTCTCTGGTATTCTCGCCACCGTTCGGCTTAGAGTAGCCGAAGACGAGATGTGCAGGCAGAGAGAGGTTGGGTTCGACTTAGAGTAGTCGAACCGGATAAAAGAGACAATAATTGGACACGGCTAAGGAGCCGATTAATTAGGACTTGTATTGCATAGAGAAAAAGGATACAAGGGGGAGGAAAGGGATAGAAATTACAAGTAATCTACTCATAAAAAAGTGGTGGATGTTGGTATGAAAAGGTAAGTTAACTTACTCCTAGAAAAGCAGTAAAGATATGAAAAGCGGGGGTGGTCTCGGGCTTATGAGGTTGCCGGACCTTGTTTCCTTCGATGGTTCAGGTATTTATACACTTCTTGAACCACGTTATTTGGCGCCGATTTAAATTATCGGCGTAATTTGGGGAAAGTTATCGGATATTTAGCAACTACTTCCTTTTGAGTCAAATATCCCTCAAATAGGATAGTTGTCAATTTTCGTCCAAGTTCAACCCCTTATTGTCGCGCTAGAGTATGATTCTCAGCGCTTTCCAATGTTGAGCGCTACTTGCCATTCCGGATCAGTTACGAGATTCATGCCCAAATCTCGCACTCCTTCATTTCGAAGTCTGCCCATTCTCGGCCCGAGCAGCCGAAGGCTGACTCTGACTCCTGCCTTTTTATCACTTGATTGGAGCGGTTCGATGGTCGTTTATAGCTGAAATTTGACCTCGGGTCAAAACGATGACCTTCTTATCGGCTGCGGTGGCTCCTTCTGTCGGCTGATGCCTTTCGCCGATGGTATGCATCGCGTGCTGCATTCTCGTGTGACTGAGAATGGTTGCAAATCTTTCTTCCTTCATCTGTTGATGTCTTTAGCCGATGGCATGTGTCACGAGCTGCTTTCGTAATGCACAGCCGTCTTCAAGCTGGCAGCGACCAACTACCGCTTGTTGGAAATCGAGACGCATGATCACCTTTGGAACCGGCAAGAATATGAGGGAGAGAGAATACATGGCCACAACCAACTCTCCTAATCCCGGCACCTAACGGGAGAAGATCAGTCAGCTTAGCGGCTCGAACTCCCCCAAACCCTAAGGAGGAAGGCCGAAGCCGCATTGCCCAGTGCGTGATCTTCATAAACACAACTATCTGTAAGCAGTCGAAAATCGGTTAGACCATTGGACATAAGATCCCAGATCAGTAGGTCACCCACCGGAGCTGCCCCAGGAGGAACACCTCTGGAAGTCCGAGGCGTAAGGATTCTTTTATTGACCGGTGTCAAAACAACGCCTGAGGTGGTTTGAGAGGTTGCCTGGAGTATCCTCACAGACGAAAAGGCTACGACCAGAGCACCGTCATGGCAAAGGCATAGGGACCGTCATGAGGGAAGAATGAGATATAAAAGCTGCAAGTAAAGGGGCCTTTTATAGGCCAGCGAAAGGGAGCAGAGCGGTAATAGATGCTCTGAAAATGGCAGCATTAACTATGAAAATGGTGAAGAAAATATCTGCTAAAAATCGATAAGAATCAACGCGTACCCGCGAATCCCTCGGGCAGAGAGCAAGTGTCCCGCCGAGATACGGGTAAGATCGTGGGTATCGATATCTGTGCCAGGAGTTAACTAGATTTCGACAATCGTCCGAACGGCATATCAGGCAATTTTCGAGGGGGCATTGTTAAGACCAAAATTTTCGCCACTCAAAGAAGTGACACATGGCGAATACCATCGGTTAAAGACATCAGCCGAGGGAGAGAGGAGTCAACAAAAGGGAACTCGTGTCTCGATTAAGACCGGTCTCAGTCATGCAAGACCTTTTGATGGAGCGTTCCGATTGCGACCTTTCTTTTTTTGAAATATTTTTGTATTTGTTATTCCTTAGCATTCAAATGTATCGGCTCCTTAAATATGAAGCATTTGTATTTTCACTCCGTATTTGTCAAACCAATGTATGATAGTCTTTCAACTTTTTGATCGGCTACTCGTCCTATGATCTTTCGTACGTTCCAAATTCGGCTTTGGTGGGCTCATGCATAATTGAGCGCTCTCAGCCGCCTTTTCCACGTTGTACCTGTTGGGTTATGTATAATTGGATCTAAATAGGGGAAAAACACCTAGAGGGGGGTGAATAGGTGTAAACGTTAAACACTCAAAAAATCATTGCGCAATAAAACCCAATGCGGAAATAAAAATAAACACGCAAGATTTTTACGTGGAAAAACTCCAAACCGGAGTAAAAAACCACGGGACCGATCACACGGCGAAATCCACTAGAATTACACACGTACAAGGTGATATACCGTACTCACAGACAACTCAACCTTTTCCATACGCTCCTAGTAGATCTTCTCCGCTCGCTCCGCAACGCTTCTCGAATCCACGATCAGCGCCCAACGCCGAATCCACGGCGTCCAACGTCGAGTCCACGACGTCCGACCGAATCCACGGTCTTCACCCAGTAGCACGTCTCGAATCCACGAACGTACCTCGCTCCGAATCCACGAGAGCGGTAGCACCTTGAATCCACAAGGCCACGCGAGTCCACGCGCCGATTTTGGGAAAATCGTTGTTTTTGGGTGGTGATGATCCGCCGAATACTTAGATTAGAAATAGATCGGAAATACCATCTAAGTATTCATTAATTTGATTCTACTCAAAATCTGAGTTTGGAAAACCTAGAATCAAATTAATAATATAGATGAAGAAACATAGAATTAAATCTAGTATTTCCTTTCTTCTCTATATGTGGATTTTTCTATTTCGGTCGTATTTTTCGCATACCCTAAAAGATGAATCATAAGGTCTATTTATAGGTTAGAAACCATTGGAAGAAGATAAGCATCAAAAACTAACCAATTCTGGAATTTTACAGGACGACAGTCCGGACTGGAATTGACGGTCCGGACTGTTTCAGCGAAACAGACTTTTTCCAGAAAAGATGACATTCGGGGTCCGGACTGCAATCCACGGTCCGGACTGTTCATGCAATTTCAACAATTTCACGTTTGGGGTCCGGACCGAAATTTCCTAGGTCCGGACTGGAATTGCACATGAACAAACCTACGTTCGGGGTCCAGACTGAGATCCACGGTCCGGACTCTGAACATGTAAAATGCCCAGTTTTTTATTTTTATGCAACCAAAAATTCATCCAAGTGTTTCTACACTATACTAAGTATTTGGATCACTATAAATCTTTAGTTAAACGTACCTGATCCTTTTGAATTCTTCTTTCTTGAGATTGAGGTATATGATTCAAACTTCTTCATCTTCAATCTTCAAGACTTAACCAATTTCACGAAATACGCCAACTCAAATTCCGTAACAATCTCCCCCTTTGGCGGTTTCGTGACAAAACACAAATCCACTCAAGAAAATTCAAAAAGATATTTTTGTTGATATCACCATACAACAAAAATTTACATTGAGATCCAAAGAAAGATAAATACATGAGTTAAACTCCTAAAACAGACTCTAGACTTAGACATCTGTACTCTCTGCAAAAAGAAATCATTCTTGACAAAAGAGATCGTTAGATACCTCAAGAATTTTCAACAATCAAAACCAAACACAGAGATAGAGTTTTTACTCATTATGACATTTGCAAATTCAGATATGTATGAAACTCACAATCAAAAATCGACATATCTTTTAAGCAATACAAATCCACATGTCACAGAAAGGTTAGTCAACAAGCAACTTGTTAGTTATATTACATGCACAAATAGTTAGTCGAATAGTTAGTTGAGGCATGCATCAAAACACATACAAAACCAAAGTTGAAAGTTATACTTACCTTAGTTTCAGCATTGTTCTCACACAAGTATAGTCATGGTCAATCACAGAGCATTGTGCATTGTTCAAAGTTCTCCTATACTCTCTCCCCCTTTTTATCACAAAACTCAGCCAAAATTACAAAATGGAGAGAATAGTTAACAAGTTCAAGAACCAAAAGTTTGAGAGCTAAAACTAAAAAACTAAAACTTGAAACCTGCACAAGAAGATTAAAAATCTGCACTAGAAAAAGAAAAATTAGAGTGCACAAATTAGTCATCTGAGTCGGATTCATCAGAGGCACTACATCCCATTTTTGAAAACATTCTCTTCATCAGATTTTTCATTGAAGAGACCGTCTTAGTCAATGTTATTTAGGATGCTGTGATAATTTCAAGTTCTTCTGAGATGCGCCTCTGTTCTTTGGTGATCTGCTCTTGTTCGAAAGATAGGCGTTGTTGCTGCTTGTAAATTGAGGTTACCGATGCTTCTTCATCTGGTCCGGGTGTTTGTCGTGATGGAGAGGCAGAGGTGCCGACACAAGGTTTCTTTCCAGAGGAAGGAGTCGGAGTAACATGAGGCAATTTGTGAAAGGACTTAACAATTGTGGATTCATTTATCATCCCCAAATAATGCTGGTACGATGTTGAGCTGACATCGATTTGAAATTTCTTTAGAATCCTCATAATGATCAATGGAAACGGAACCCGTTCGGTAGGATGAGGGTGCTCAACATATCTAGACATTCTGTTCCAAATAATATAAGGGATGTTCATGTTCAAACCAACTGCTTCAGATGGATGCCCTAGGAGGTATAAAAACAGCATTCGATCCCATCTCACCACCTTTGTTTGCATGTTCGGGAGAATGTTATAACAGGTGATGAAGTTGAGAAACCGGTATTCAAGCCGGAGTTGTTTGGATTTAACAGTTTTACCATCTGTCGATTCAGTGCCGTCCAAACAAATTCCTTTTATAACGGTTTGCCACAGAGCATTCGTCAAGCTTTTTCCAGTTAAATAGTTAATCCCCGATCTACTCGATGGCATTTCTAGAACTTCCCCGATCAACTGCGGAGTTATTTTGAGTCTCATCCCTTGGATGTTTGTGTAAAATTGCATCGAACCGTGTTCATCTTCCTGAAGATGTCTCGCATTTGAGTAAAAGGTTCTCACACGATGCAAACAATACCCAAGTAATTCCAGGAATCTGCAAACTTGGATAAGATTAGCTCGTTCAATTAACATCCCGAACTCCGGTGAGTGATCTCGGAGGGCACCAATATTCACATGTCTTTCTCCGATGCATTCTCGATGTTCAAATGCCCTAAGACGGTCAGCATTAATGAACACTTCTTCTAAGCGAGGCGGAGAATCAGGAACTATTGGTTTGTTAATATCAACATCTCGTGCTTGTCCAAAGCGTCGAGCTAGTCGTTTCCTTTTCACCGAGATGGTTGGTGAAGTCATAGGTGCTTTTCCTCTTGATGTGTCGGAAGTCTTTTGCTTAGATTTAATGGGCATTGATTCATCATCCGTCAATTTGTCCCAATCTACTTTTTCATTATCAGCTTCAGCCTCTGAATCGCTGACAAGAAGAAACTCACCTTTCCATTGAGTTTTCTTAGCTCTTTTCAGTTTGTTTGTTGCTCGAGTGTGCACCATTGTGACTAGCAGAAAGATGATCCATGAAAACTCCATTGCTCTTTGAGCTTTAAGAAGGAAGTGTCCTGTGAAGACCAACTCAAGAACACGAAAAATTGTTTATTTTCAAAAATTTGAAAAATTGTACCCAAACAATCATTATCGTGTAGAGAGACTAAGGATCAAATTAGTTGTGCAAAAAGAATTTTAAAAATAGATCAATTCCATGATTTTCAAAAATTCTGAAAATATGCCCTAAAACCGAATTTTTAGAAATCCAACCCCAAAAATTCGTTTATCATGAGAAAACCTAGCATATAATCAAAACTAATGTTCCCAGAGTTCTTATTTCAAAAGAAGTTTGATCAAAAACCATTCACAAACGAAAAAGATATGAAATTTCCTCACGTTCTGAGCAAAAATATGAAAAAAAAAACTGTGAAAAATCGAGATTTTGATCAAGATAACTTACTTTGAAGTGAAGAGAATGAGTTTAGAGGGCTCCAAGATCCTTGCTTTTTAGAGAGAGAAAGTTTGGAGGCTTAGAAACGAAAGCTTGTGATGAAATAAAATCAAAATCCTCTTCGTTTCATATAAACCCTAGCCGCGGTCCGGACTGCCCGAAGAGTCCAGTCCGGATCGGCTACCCGCAGGATTTTCCTGCGTTCGGGGTCCGGATCAGCTTGTCCAGTCCGGACCGGCTCCAAACTTTTTCTTCAGAAAAATTCAAAAAAATTCCAGAAATTCCAGAAAAAGATTGTAAGCACTTTTGTGTATCAACTTTAAATAAAAATCATCGTTTCATACAGCAAGAAATAGATTATGCCAAATCTATCAAAAATATTCAAATAACGAAACGAAAATTTATAAAAATTAAATCCCTTAAAGTTGAACAACTTCAATCACATCTAACATGATCTTATGAGTAATGCCTTTATCAAATCATCAATTTGGTAAAGAAAATGAAATACCAAGATCAATAGATGTTTGAAATCCCAGATAAGTTAGATAATATATCTAGTCAATTTATTGTAAGTAGTGGCTCTATGACCATCTTTTCAATAAAAATCCCACCTTATACCAACCTTGGAATTTGACAGAGTCAAGTATTCCAAAAAGTAATTTATCTAGACAACTTGAAAAACCATGCTTTGTATACATGTGGTAGCTGCACACAGTATTCGGACGACCGAGGTGGTAGCTCTTTCCTCCATGTGGTGGTAGTTTTCACACTCCTCATTGGGATGTAACTCTTTCCACATCTTTTGAGCATATTACATTTCTTTGACTCCCCCTCAATTGGCTATCAATTATTTAAGATATAAGGTATTCAACCAAAAATTGATCTCGCATTCATACTCGACTAAATAGTGAAATAAGATAATAACTATACCAAGAGATCATTGAGAGAGAAATTGACTTTGATCACTTAAAAGATGACTTAATTGATATAAATGATCACTGCATCAACTGAAATATTATGATATCAAAAGCATAATAAATTTCTAAATGCGTGAAAGGATGCAGTTAAAGTCAATATAACTAATGCTCAATTAATATTCTATGTACACACATAGATAAAAAAAAAAAAAAACGAAACACAAAAACAAAACCTAACCTAAGGATTGGTTTCAAAAAGAAATTATATCAAGGAAAGCATTCTAATTGCCTTTCGCAAATGAATAAATCGTTTTTGATCCAAAGGTTTTGTTAAAATGTCAGCTAATTGATCTTCAGTTGAAATATATGAAAGTTGAAGAATATTTGATTCAACTAGCTCTCTAAGAAAATGATATCTAAGTTCAATGTGTTTTGTTCTTGAGTGCAACACAGGGTTTTTGGAAATGTTTATAGCACTGGTGTTGTCACAGAGAATCGTTACCGAAGTTGCTGAAATTCGGAAGTCGCTCAACACACTTTTCATCCAAATGAGTTGGGTTGAACAACTACCCGCTGAGATATATTCCGCTTCGGCAGTCGAGAGTGCAATGCAGTTTTGCTTTTTACTATGCCACGCAACAAGGCAATGGCCAAGATAAAAACATGCACCACTCGTACTTTTCCGATCATCCACAGATCCTGCCCAATCGGCATCTGAATATCCAACAATATCTAGACTTGTTCCCATAGGATACCAAATTCCAAACTTTATGGTTCCTTTGATGTACCGGATGATCCGTTTCACCGCTTTCAGGTGAACCTCCTTTGGTGCTGATTGATATCTCGCGCAAATCCCAACACTAAAGGATATGTCCGGGCGACTAGCCGTGAGGTAAAGTAGACTTCCAATCATGCTGCGATAAAGTTTCTCGTCTACATTCTCACTGAGAGATTCACTTCCTAATCCCTTATTGCTAGTTCCTATTGGAGTTGGAAAATCTTTAGAATTTTCTAAACCAAACTTTTTGACCAACTCCATTGCATACTTGGATTGACACAGATGGATGCCATCGTCACTTTGTTTCACTTGTAATCCAAGAAAATATGTCAGTTCGCCCATCATGGACATCTCAAATTCGCTTTCCATGGTTTCAGCGAATTTAGAAGCATCATTATCTCTTGTTGCACCAAAAATAATGTCATCGACATAGATTTGTGCTACAATGAAGTTATTTTGATAATGCTTCACAAAGAGAGTCCTGTCTGCTCCCCCTCGAGTATAGCCCTTCTCCAAAAGGTGCTTCGTTAACCTTTCGTACCATGCTCGCGGTGCTTGTTTTAGACCGTAAAGAGCCTTTTTCAAACGAAAAACATGGTTAGGTAGTTTAAGGTCTACAAAACCTTTCGGTTGGGCCACATAAACTTCCTCATTTAAAAACCCATTTAAAAACGCGCTCTTAACGTCCATTTGAAAAAGTTTTATTTTAAAATGACAAGCAATTGCAAATAGGATACGAATGGACTCGAGTCTAGCTACAGGGGCGAAAGTTTCATCAAAGTCTATACCTTCTATTTGAGAGTAGCCTTGAGCAACTAAACGTGCTTTGTTCCTAATGATGGTACCATCCTCATTTTTCTTGTTCTTGAAAATCCATTTAGTACCAATCACATTGTGTTGCTTCGGAGGCGTCGTTAATTCCCAGACTTTGTTTCGTTCAAACTGATGGAGCTCTTCCTGCATTGCTTTAATCCAGTAGTCATCCTGAAGAGCTTCATCGACGTTCTTTGGTTCGATTAAGGAAACGTAACAAGCGAATCCACAAACCAACTGTCTCCGAGTCCTGACTCCTTCTTGTGGGTCTCCAATAATATTAGATTCCGGATGATCCTTGGAGATGAGTAACGTTTGAGGTAACGGAGTACTCGGAGGTACATGAGATGATTCCTGCATATCAGATAAACTTGAAGAACCATTAGATGCATCATCATTATCGGAAGACTTGTTATGAGAAGATGCATTTGCAGGAGTATCATCATCAAGAGAGATATCAGGGGTAGATTTATCAGATGCAAAGTGAAAAGCTTCATCTACTTTAACATTTATAGATTCTACAATCATTTTAGATTCTAAGTTAAATACCCGATATGCTCTACTGTTTGTAGAATAACCCATAAAAATCCCTTCGTCACTTCGAGAGTCAAATTTTCCAAGATTTTCGCGGTCACGTAAAATGTAACACCGACTCCCTAAGATACGAAAATATTTGATGTTCGATTTTCTACAAAACCATAGTTCATATGGTGTATTTAAAGTTTCCAGGCGCAAATAACTCGATTAATAACATAGACTGCAGTGCTCACAGCTTCAGCCCAAAAATATAACGGTAAATTCCGGCTATGAAGCATAACACGTGCCATCTCTTGTACAACCCTGTTTTTGCGCTCGACTACACCATTCTGTTGAGGTGTATAGGGTGCAGAGAATTCATGTTTAATGCCGTTGGAAGTGCAAAAATCAATGAATTTAGAATTTATGAATTCTCCACCTCTATCACTTCTAACACCAATGATCTTTTCATTCTTTTCAATCATAATACGATGGCAAATCTCGTGAAAAGAATCAAAAGTATCAGCTTTCTCTTTTAAAAATGCTACCCATGAGTATCTAGAGAAATCATCAACCAATAAGAAAATATACCATTTACCTCCCAAAGATGGTTGACGTGTTGGCCCCATTAAATCCATGTGCAATAGTTCCAAAGGCCGTTTAGTACCAACGTGGTTTAAGTTCTTGTGTGCAGTCCTGGATTGTTTTCCCTTTTGGCAACCACCACACACAATGTTTTGTTTAAGTGAAAGTTTTGGAACCCCCTTGACCACGTCTTTGTTTGAAATTCTAGCAAGCTCCTTAAAATTTATGTGACCTAGCCTTTCATGCCAAAGTGTTTCATTATTCAAAGAGGCTAAGTTATAGTTTTCAGAAATTTTATTGGGAACAACATAACAATTGTTTTTAGATCTAACCCCCTTTAAAAAGAAAACATGGCCCTTATCAGTTACAACACATTCAACAGATGAAAAATTAACTGAAAAACCATTGTCACAAAGTTGACTGATACTTATGAGGTTAGTCTTAAGGCCTTCAACAAATAAGACATTATTCAGAATCGGGCCATCTGGAATAGCTACTGTTCCTTTTCCAACAATTTTGGAAGACCGACCGTCTCCGAAAACTACAAGTCCTCCGGAGATTTTCTCAAAATTTTGAAAGCAGTTTTTGTCACCGGTCATGTGACGAGAACAACCACTATCCAGATACCAAGACGAATTATCATATGCATGCAAGGAAATATTAGTAACAAGACAAGGGAAGATTTCACCTTTGCGTACCCAAACCTTTCGAGTTTTGGTGTACGTCGGAATTGATTGTGAAGTTGATACCTTTGGTGAAAGCGTCTTGATTGATCCATCGCTTTTCCTTGACGTCGTCGTCTTATTTGATGAACTACCGAGGCTCTTTTCCTTCGAATAATTTAAATTTGATTTCTGAGGAATCACCTTTTTGGTAGTCGTTGCAAGAAGTGCTTGATTTGATCTTTGCGCTCCATTCTTGCAATTTCTTCTTATGTGCCCTGCATAACCACGACGAAAACATACCTTTGTTCTAGACGATCCCCAAGAGGGGGAAGAAGGTTTGTTGTCGTTGTTTGTCGTGAATTCCGGTGTCGGAGGAGGAGTAACCGACTGGGGCACAAAGACTGTCCCAACCGAACTAAAATTGTCTTCAGTTCGATTGTATCCGAGGCCGAATTTGTTTGTTTGACCAAGACCAAGAATCTTATCCAACTTACTCCTTCCAGAAGAAAATTGCTTTAGATCATCCTTGAGTTGGAAAATGGTCTCCGTCATTTCCAATTTTTCCTGTCGAGCCTCGCCGTAGAGCTTCAAGAAGTAATTCGCTTTGTTCACCATATCTACATAATTCTTCTCGAAATGCTCATTGGACTCTTGAAGGGAAACATTTACTTTAATCAGATTATCCCTTTCCACTTCAAGAGCGTTTGAGAGAGAAGATGCCCTTTTTGCTTCTTCTTCGAGGTCCTGCAATCTCCCTCTCAAACTCTTGTTTTGCTTTGCTAGTTTCTTTGAATCCCTCAAAAGCTTATGGTAGGCAAGAGCAAAGTCTTCACCTTCTGAATTATCTGATTCATCGTCCGTTGCAATCTTTTCAACAGTGGAGTTGGACAATGAGTCGGATGTACTTGCCATTAAGCACATGAAGGGTGAAGATGTGGACGCGTGGAATGCCGTTGCGTTGTTCTCTTCATCACTGGAAGATGACTCATTTGACGTTGAGGTGTCATCCCAAGTGACGGCTTGCATCGCCTTTTTCTTGGACGGATTCTTATTTGGACACTCCATTGAGATATGGTCGTATCCTCGGCACTTGAAGCATTGGACTTGTCCTTCTGAGCTTTTCTTATCCTTTGAGAAGTTCTCTTGCTTTCTTGGCTTGTAACTTGGAGAGCCTTTGCCTTTCTTCGACTTTCCGAAGGATGGAGTTTTGCATGAATTACCCCTTCAAAAATTTCGGCGAAACTTCCTTGTCAAGAGAGCGAGCTGCTTCTCAAAGTCCTCCATAGATAGGTTCTCGTCATCGTCTGAGGAGGATGAATCCGCGTCTTCTTCTTTTGTTGTTTTCAACGCAAAACCTGAAGACTTAGAAGAGGATGCTTGTCCAGAAGAATAGTTAGTAGGAAATGTCATTTCATAAGTTTGAAATGAACCAACTAATTCTTCTACACGGATTTCGTCCGGATGTTTAATAGTTTCAATGGCCGTAACCTTGGATCGAAATCTTTCAGGAAGAGTTCTTAAAATTTTTCTTACAATTTAAATTCTGGAATTTTCTCTCCCAAGTTAGCACATGTGTCTACGATGTCTTGCAATCGTGTATAGTAGTCTGTGAAAGATTCATTTTCTGCCATGAAAATAGAGTCAAACTTGCTCGTAAGCATTTGCAGTTTTTGAATCTTCACAAGGTTAGTTCCCTCATGTGTAACTTGAAGAACATCCCAGATTTCTTTCGCAGTCTCACATGCCGAGACGCGAGAGAACTCAGTTTGTGACAAAGCATTAAATAGAGCATTAATTCCTTTGCCATTGTAAGAAGATAAATCAATCTCTTCCTTGGTCCATTTCGACCTAGGTTTGATGGTGCGAACATCAGCAATAATTTCAGTTGGATTAGACCATCCTAATTCAATTGATTGCCACACACCCGTTCGTCGATGGAAATTAAAAAGGCTTTCATCCGTATTTTCCAGTAGGCATAATTTGTTCCATCGAATAACGGGGGTCTGTTGATGTTTCCACCTTCAACCATTGTTTACAACCCTATTCCCTCTCTGATACCACTTGTTGGTTATGTATAATTGGATCTAAATAGGGGAAAAAACACCTAGAGGGGGGTGAATAGGTGTAAACGTTAAACACTCAAAAAATCATTGCGCAATAAAACCCAATGCGGAAATAAAAATAAACACGCAAGATTTTACGTGGGAAAACTCCAAACCGGAGTAAAAAACCACGGGACCGATCACACGGCGAAATCCACTAGAATTAAACACGTACAAGGTAATATACCGTACTCACAGACGACTCAACCTTTTCCATACGCTCCTAGTGGATCTTCTCCGTTCGCTCCGCAACGCTTCTCGAATCCACGATCAGCGCCCAACGCCGAATCCACGACGTCCAACGTCGAGTCCACGACGTCCGACCGAATCCACAGTCTTCACCCAGTAGCACGTCTCGAATCCACGAACGTACCTCGCTCCGAATCCACGAGAGCGGTAGCACCTTGAATTCACAAGGCCACGCGAGTCCACGCGCCGATTTTGGAAAAATCGTTGTTTTTGGGTGGTGATGATCCGCCGAATACTTAGATTAGAAATAGATTGAAAATACCATCTAAGTATTCATTAATTTGATTCTACTAAAAATCTGAGTTTGGAAAACCTAGAATCAAATTAATAATATAGATGAAGAGACATAGAATTAAATCTAGTATTTCCTTTCTTCTCTATATGTGGATTTTTCTATTTCGATCGTATTTTTCGCATATCCTAAAAGATGAATCATAGGGTCTATTTATAGGTTAGAAACCATTGGAAGAAGATAAGCATCAAAAACTAACCAATTCTGGAATTTTACAGGATGACAGTCCGGACTGGAATTGACGGTCCGGACTGTTTCAGCGAAACAGACTTTTTCCAGAAAAGACGGCATTCGGGGTCCGGACCGCAATCCACGGTCCGGACTGTTCATTGCAATTTCAACAATTTCACGTTCGGGGTCTGGACTGAAATTTCCAAGGTCCGGACTGGAATTGCACATGAACAAACCTACGTTCGGGGTCCGGACTGAGATCCACGGTCCAGACTCTGAACATGTAAAATGCCCAGTTTTTATTTTTATGCAATCAAAAATTCATCCAGTGTTTCTACACTATACTAAGTATTTGGATCACCATAAATCTTTAGTTAAACGTACCTGATCCTTTTGAATTCTTCTTTCTTGAGATTGAGGTATATGATTCAAACTTCCTCTTCTTCAATCTTCAAGACTTAACCAATTTCACGAAATACGCCAACTCAAATTCCGTAACAATACCCAATACTTCTGGTTAATCGGGGTGCTTCATCTTCTGATTCCTTCTACCAAGATCATACCTTCGCTCTCGGCCTTCCTGACCGGTCGGGTCCTTTGTCCACTTTCGGCCTCGTCCGGGGTAGTCAAAAGGTTCTCCTGGTCGACCCTTTTTGGCTGATCCCAAACCCTCAGGCCCAGGTGGGGCCTGAGTTAGTGGTTCTATTGATATGACGCTGGTGGGTCTATACTCTCCGTTACCCTCACCGAGGATTGTTGAACCTCGGCCCTTTCCAGTCGGCCTCTACGACCATCCCATACACACCTCTTTGTTCAAGGGGTGCATAGACCTAGAAGCTGCCGTATGTCCAAGCTAGCCTCGTGCCGAAGGATTTTTCGATCTGCCTACTCTATGGAAGTGTGGATATCGACGAGCCCACTTGAGGTGTTGGGGTCGTCTGTTGTACCGGAGGGAGTGGCAGCCCATAATGGCCCGGCTTGACTCAAGGCGGTCCCTACGGAGGGACCTGCCTGCCATTCTTCCCCAACTGTTTCGGCAAGTCCGCCCTGAGGTACCAGAATCACCGACTGCGCTGGAAGAGATGGCGGCGTAGCTTGAGGCACCAGGGTCGTTTGCTGCACGTGGTAGAGGCGGCGACCCTTGGTGGCCATCCTGCCGCTGAGGTGGTCCCTACGGAGGAACCTGTTCGCCGCTCCTGCCCCCAGTCTGAGGCTGGACGAACGACGGTGGGGACGGCAGATGAATCCCACGCAACCCTCTGGTTGATGGCCGATGTTCTACCCCATCGGCCCCGTTCCCGTCTGGTGTGGGACTACTTGCATCTATACTGTCCGCAGGG